>QUSF01000033.1:6111060-6135209 GCA_003676055.1 Chloebia gouldiae | reverse complement strand
GGCCGGGGAGAGAACCGCGTGTGTTTGTTCTCCAAACCGGGCATCCTGCGGGGTAAGGATCCTGGAGAGAACCACGTATGTTTGTAACCCGCGTGTTTGTGCTCCGAACCGGGGTAAGGGTTCTGGAGAGAACCCTGTGTGTTTGTGCTCCAAACCGGGCATCCTGCGGGGTAAGGATCCTGGAGAGAACCCCCTGTGTTTGTAACCCGTGTGTTTGTAACCCGCGTGTTGTGCTCCGAACCAGGGTAAGGATCCTGGAGAGAACCCCCTGTGTTTGTAACCCGTGTGTTTAACCTGTGTGTTTGTGCTCCGAACTGGGATAAGGATCCTGGAGAGAACCGCGTGTGTTTAACCCGTGTGTTTAACCCGTGTGTTTGTGCTCCGAACCGGGGTAAGGGCTCTGGACAGAACCCCGTGTGTTTGTAACCCGTTTGTTGTTCTCCCCACCGGGCATCCCGCGTTTCCCGGGGCTCCCCCGGTATCGCCCAGGGCGGTCCCTCCCCGCTCACAGGACCCGTTCTGTGCTTCCTCCGCAGCGCCAGGAAGGGCAGATTCCAGCAGGATCCCCGGGAAACGCAGCTGAAGATAACCATCCTCCTCCTCCTCCTCTCCGCCGCGGCCGGCGCCGGCCTCGTGGTGTGGAGCCGCCTCCGCAGCCAGGATGGGGTCCCCGAGGGTGAAATCCCCAAAGAGGGGGTCCCCGAGGGTGAAACCCCCCCAGAGGGGGTCCCCGAGGTGCTGGCACATCACAGTGACCTCCTGCAGGACAAGTTCATGGAGGTGCCCTGCTCGGAGGACTACGAGAGCCACAAGCGGTTCGCAGGTACCTGGGCACCACCTTGGGCTGCAGAGCTCCCCTGTTTGCTGCCAGCTCCTGGTCACTGTCTCTTCTTTAAAGCCCCAAACGTTCGTGCCCCTCGGGCCAGCCCAGATGTTGATTTTGGGAGAGGTTTTTCCCCTTCTGAAACTGCTTTGCCAGGGCTCTATGAAATAAACCTTTTGCTGAGTCTGTTTCTGGTTTATTTTCATACTCTCTTGATTCCTGTAGTAGGTTTGTGAGTGAGTTTCAGGTATGGAGTGGCACTGATGCAGGACACTGTCTGTGCCACCAGCATGTTCTGACTGCACAAGTGCCAGCTTTGGACACTTGTTCTGTGTGTCTGCCAGTACCAAAGCACTTTTCTGTCTTTGTGTCTTTCTGCTGACCCTGTTTTCTGTCAAATTGGTATCTGTTCCCCCCTAACACTTACTTCTTTGAAGTGTTGAGGTTGGTTCTACAAGAGACATGGAAGATTTTAATCTTCTCTGACAAAGAGCAGTGAGAGTCTGACTTGCAGCTTCCGTGGATGAGTGGTTCTGATATTCCCTTTCAGATTTGCAAAGTGTGTTGTGATGAACATTTTTAGTTGGTACAGCTGCCAGAGAGCAGCTCTGCTCTTGGTTTTTGTCAGTATGTCTGGCTGTGTGTTGACTGATAAGCTGTTGAATCCAAAAAAAAACAACTTCTGAGTTAGTTTTTAGCCAAATTGGTGGTTGTATCTGCTTCATGATGTGGCTGAGAAAACACTGACACAAAGCTGGAGGCTGGAAGAAACTGCTGTGAGCTGAGAAAGAACAAAGGTGATCAGAGGGCTGGAGAACCCATCCTGTAAGGAAAACCTCAGGAAGCTGGGTCTCCTTTCCCTGGAGAAGGCTCAGGGAGAACACATTTGCAATATTCCAGTGCTTAAAGGGAAGCTACAGAGGACAGGAGCTCTGCCTTTGCCAGGAGCTGCACAGAGAAGACAAGGCACAGTGGGTGCAGCTTGCACTGGGCAAGATTTCATCTTGTTATTAAAAATATTTTACAGGGAAAATTTTACAGTCACTGGAAGAACCTCCCCAGGGATGCTGTGCAGACCCTTTGACTGAACAGTGTGCTAGATAATCTTATCCAGGCTCTCTGGGCCACAAAAAGCTGAACCAGATGATGTTTGGAGGTCCTTTCCCAGGCTCTTCTGTGATTTTGCAATTTTTAACTTTCTTCCATGCCAGTTCTGATAGAAAATGTTTGACAAATTGCAGCCCCATGTTCTTCAGGTGCCTGTCCTGGTGCTGTTGGTCAAAAAGACTTGTAAAATAAAAGAAAATTTTATGTGTAGTGTGAGGTCACATAGTTTTTCCTCAGTGCTGCTACTGTAGCATCTTTTTTTTTTGAGGATTCATCCCAAATGTTATTTAGGCCAAGAAAACTGCTATTGCAGTGTTTGCTTTCCAAAAGAAACCCCCCAAACCAACAAAACTTTTCCCTTCCCTGGTTTGCAAGAGCAATTTTTTGAGCATGTGGTCTGGGCCATCCTATCAGTTATCCTTTTTATTGTTTTTTTCTATTCCTCCTTTTTCATTCTATTCTTTTCATTGTAAGAAAGGCAGGAACTTGAAGCACATTTCTCCTGGAACAGGAATGAAGGTGTTCTTTATTTTTGGGGTGTCTGGGTAGTGCTGCTTGCAGGGTGAAGTCTCACTTCTTAGATTTTCATGGTGACAATTGACTCACCTTTCTAATTAGATTTTTGCTTGATGCTGCTGCTTAAGTTCTGTGATTGATTTGGGTTTTTATTTATGGGTTTTTTGGGGGTTTTGGTTTAATTTTTTAAATTTATATTGTGACTGTGCTTTTGAGGATCACAGCATAATTTAAAAATGGTTAGTATAATAATATTATAAAATAGTTATGTAATAATATTATACAATAAAAATTAATTGGTTAATTAAAGCTGAGCTGTGATAATTTTCCCACGAGAGGGTGGTGATGAGCTGTAGAGAACTTTCTGTGTGTCGCATTCCCCACAGCAGAGCCAGGCAGAAAATGTGGATTATGATCAGCTTGGCACCTTTAGGCACTTGGGAAATAGGTTTCTGTCACTCAATAGCTCTTCACTGTCAGTCTTTAGCCTGGTTTGGCACCCTCAGCTGCGGGCTCTGTGTCAGGAGGAGGCACATTCCTGTCACCACTCAGTGTCTGATGCTCAGCTGTGAAGTTTCCACAGCTAAAATGAGCTTTTTATTTATGCACCTGTCCCTGATTCCAGCTGAACTTGGTGCAACTGAGCTTCCAGTTTGCTTCAAGTGATTTGGTAGCTGGTGGCAGGGCAGGATTTATTCCCTTAGCACTGCCTGCCTGTAAACATACTTCATAGCAAATAAAATTGGCTATTTTTCAGAGGCCAAGCACTTGAGTTACTATATTTGCAGAAGATAGGGTGTTGTGAGAGCACAGCCTCACCTGCATTCTAAACTCTGTGGGCAGATCTTGGCCATTTCTGCTGTCCTGAGACACAATTAACAGCTTCAACCCAGGAAAGGTCTGACACAGCTTTCTGTTGGGATGGCAGCTGTAAATCTCTGCCTGCCCTTGTCTGCCTTGCAGAGGGATTGTTTGTTCCCTCATTTAAAAACCTGCCCTTCAGGTGGCTGAAGTGGTTTCAATGGGTTCTTTTGCTCCTCTTTGTGTTGCAGGTTGCACTCCTAGGAAGTGTGGAAGAGGTGTGACAGATGCTGTAATCACAAGGGAAGAAGCTGAAAGAATTCGTAGGTAATTTTTCTCTGAGCTCTAACTTTCAAAAACACTGACTTTAATGGCATTGTGTCAATCTGAGGGGTAGGATGGGTGAGCAAGCTGGGTTAGCCTGATTAAAATATGACATTTTTGTTTCTAAAGCCATTTTCCATTTTTACTGTAGTAGGGGCAGTTCTTTCACACAGAATCTGCCTGGCTCTGAGGGGCATGAGCACTTCACAGAAAGAAAGGAAAATAAATTATGTTTTAAAGGATTTTCAGTTGGCCTCCATTTGGCCTTTAAAAGCAGAACAAAACAATGCAGACCTTATTGCAGCTGTGTCTGTCTGGGTAATCACCAGCAGATTAGCAATAGTCCTCTGGGAAGGGACTGTTTTTAGGGTATTTTTGGGAAGGGACTGTTTTTAGGGTATTTTTGGGATTTCTGGAAGGGAGCTGCAATCTCAGAAAAGTTCTGCTACACAAATATTTCATTTTCATGTCAGGCTGGAAGGTTCAGTTTCCAAGAAGTGGGAGCTGCTGTTAACTCAGTTGGGTTGTACCTGATGCATCAGATCCCACTCTCTGAGGAGTTACATGTTGTAAATAAGGACATTAAAAAACAAATCACACTCCAGTTCTCATCTGAGATTATTGTTTTGCCTGCAGAATAGCAGAGAGGGGACTGTCCTTGGGAGGATCTGATGGAGGGGTGAGCAGTGTCCTGTTATTTTCTACATTCTTTTACTGCCAAGGCAAGATTATAAATGCATTTTTTGGGGCTGAGGTGAGGAGATGGAGATTTTTTCCATCTGTTCAGACTTGGAAAATAATTTATTTGGAAAGTTATTTGTCATTAATACTTCTGCTAGCAGTGTAGCTCCTGACTTCTGCAATACAGAATACATTTCCTTGTATTTAATTATTTCTAGCACCTCTCTTGAACTGATTTTATCTTCATCTGGAAAGAGTTGCTATAGCAGAACTACAAAAGTTTGTCTTCTGGAAGTAAATTACAGTGATTCACAGCCTCCTGTAAATATTGGCTTTGTGTAGTGACAAAAAAACCCCATCATTTGTAAATGTGAGGAAGTTCTTAATCCTTAGGGAAAGGATCAAGAAGAAAGTGTAATGTTGTATTGAGCACTTAACCAAAATAATGGATAAAAACTGAAAGGTGTTAGAAACAAGAGCTGAGCAGTGGTTCTGGGAAACTGTGAGAGTCTTAGAATGGTTTGGGTTGGGAGGGACCTTAAATCCCATCCAGTGCCACCCCTGCCATGGCAGGGACACCTCCCACTGCCCCAGGCTGCTCCAAACCCATCCAGGCTGGCCTTGGCACTGCCGGGGATCCAGGGGCAGCCACAGCTGCTCTGGGCACTGTGCCAGGGCTGCCCATCCTCACAGGGAAGAATCATATTCAGGAGAATAGGATTTTAATATGATTTTAAATACACTCTCCTTACCCACTTTCTAATATTTTAAATATATTTTAAATCCTATTTTTAATATTATTTTAAATACACTCTCCTTACCCATTTTCTTTTATTCCTGTCCTGCCTTCTCCAGACTCTTCTTTCCCCATGTGCCAGCCTATATTCCTGGTGTCAGGGTGCAAATCTTTTCCTGGCAGTGCTGTCCTGCCTCTCTCAGATACCATTGGATCCTGCTGGCTGTTTGCTGATGGGCTTTAGATGGAACTGTCTGCCTTTGTTTGGGCTTTCATCTTTTGCAGTCTCTTACCCACAAAAATTATTTCAGGCCTTACTCCATCCAGTTACATCTGCTCCCAAGCTTCCAGCCACTTGGAGTAGGTGTGGCTTGTTGCTTTAAATTTCTTTGGATGATTCTGTCCAATTATGTCTGCTGTAAGACTAATTCTTCCTTTAAAATATCTCAAAATTACTGTTGCTGTTTAATGATTTTTAGTTCTTACTTTAGCCACTCTGTTCTCTTTGCTAGTCAAAATAAAACTTGTACAGGTTTCTTTTGGGATTCAGACTGCATTTTCATTGCCTGAGGTTTCACCTTAACCCCTTTGTAAGCAACATCTTTGTTTTTTTTTTCTTGCTTGTTACAGTTGTTATATTTTGAATTCTCAGAAGTGGATTTGTGTCTGTGTGTCTAGATATAATTTATTAATTTAAAGGTCTAAACTTGCAGTTTGTGACTTTGTTAATTCTCTCCTCCCTTTGTTTGCTGTCCTTCCCTGGAGTACTGGAGCATAGCACCAAAACTTGTTTCCCAGTCCATTATTTTATATTGAGAAGGTCTTGACAAACATCTGAATTATTGAAACCCCCCTGGGGTCGTTCCCCTGTTTTCATGCTGAGCTTTCTCACCTTCCTTTGGCAAATTCCAAGATGAGTGCCCAGATATTGTACCTCAGAGATGTCATTGCTTCAGTGCCAGCCAGGTTAATTAACTGCTGCTCCTTGATATTTCCAGTGCAAATGACAAAAAGACTTCTATCAGACAGTTCTGGTTTTAAATACTTTAGAACTGGTGCAGAACAAACAAGTGTTTTGTGGACAGCAAGGGGCATGCAAAAGTGTACTTTATTCAATTTAGAGAAACATTTCAGAATCCTCTCTTCTGGCAAATCTGAATGCTAATCTCTGCAGCTTGTTGGGAGCTCAGCAGAAGAGTTTGGCTTGAATTGGATGAAGAAATGAATTGAATTTTCCTATTGAAAAAACTTGTCACTATGTGGTTTTCTTTTACAGCAGCTTAGAAATTGAGGAAAAGAAAGTTTGGCCCTAGTGAGAGTTGGAATTCTAACTGTACTTTGAAACAGACTTTTTAATGTCTGTATTAAATATGAGAAGTATACAGGATCTCATAGTGAAGGAGAAGTTTTAATAACAAATGCACGGCAAGATAAATATTAATGCTGCTACTTGAGCACACAAATACTGGAAAATGTATGTGAAAGGGAAATGTCTTCAAGAAGGGATCCTGGAGCAGAGTAATTTACCCTGAGCCCATGGGGGGGAGATTGGCAATTCCCTGTCACATCTGAATCTCAGAAATAGCAGCCCTATGCTTTTTTTTTCATGATACCTTAATAATCTCTGCATCTCTGCAGGGATCTGAGGGAGGTTTGTAGTTGTAAAATAAATGTTATATTGTGAACCCAAAGGCTGGAAGCTACTTTTACCTGGGAGGCTGTGGAAAGTGAGAGGCAACTTGGGACAGTTGTTAAAAGTCATAGTTAAATAATGCTAAAGCCTTTTCATGCTCATTTTTCCTTCTTTGTTTCCTATTCCAGGCATCAATTTTGGACTTGCACTCTGGAGCTCTTTCCCTGGGGAAGCATTTTGTTAATTTTTACAGGTAAAATGAGGCTGTGGCTTCCTGCCTGCTGTCATCCCACCCCTTCCCTGCCCTCTGCTTTCCCCAGTGTCTTCAGCCCCTGGGCTGGGATTAGTGATGAGAAATTGTGGAACTTGGCTGGATCCACCACAGTTTCCATGTAAAGAGCTTTCCTGGCATGAAAATGGATCTCCTGTTGAACTGGGCACTTTGAAAGCTGACATTATCTTTATTTTTATGTTCTTGCACCAGTTAATCAGAGTATTTTTTCACAGTTACAGTTTGGTTTATTCAGCAGTGGAAGAAATCAAATAGCCTGAACCCTTAAAAACATGTGCTTATTTCATGCTGTGGGAGGGGAATTTTTTTAATGCCTGAGGAATGCCATTACCAGTTACAGCATTTCAATCCTTTAATCTTTTAACATTTGATATTTTAGCATTACTTTTGGACATTATGCTCAGAAGCATTTCTGAGATTTATTTTTTGTGTTGTGTTCTCACTTTTTGATTGTGGGTAAAGCATGGGTGTGGGTAAGGAGGTGTCTTGTTGTTGCTCAGTATGATTTAGCAACTCCTCTTTTAGACTGTTCTTTAATTTTTCAGGTACTTTGGGGACAAAATTCAAGACATCTTCACAGAAGAGGATTTTGCATTATACCGGTAAAGATTTTCAATAACTGCTGAATGAACCACAGACCAAAACTTTTTATGGTGTTGTTTTTTTGTGGAGTGCAGGCTGGGAGGGGATTGCCCTTTGCATTCATACACTGGATTTTGCAGCTCAAAATACCAATATCTGAGAACTAGTATGACTTGAGGAAGAGAAGTAAAAGGATTTTCTGGTGACTGATAAACAACATCAGCTGCTTTGAGCTGCACCCACATCAGGACAGTTTTATGGTGTGGATGTGTTTAGGGTGATGCCAGCACCACACATTTCCCTCCCTCCCAGCAAGAAAAGCTGCTCCTCTGAGCTCTGTGGGGATTTGGGATGGAAAGTCCTCATGTCCTCCTCTCTCACACATTATCCAAGGGGTTGTGTGAGCTGATAGACACAATTCTGAGCTATTATTGCATCAGGAACTTAGGGTTTTTTGAGGCAGAGTGTAGCAAAATATTAAAAATGGTAAAGCAGGAAGTGGAAGGACTTGATGTGACTCATGTTCTGGCTGGAGAAGCAGCCAGAGGATGAAATAACTCCACAGTGGAGCAGCTCTGGCATCTGATGCTCCCAGCTCTCCTGCAGCCCTGCTCATGCACTTAACAAACACAACAGAGCAAATGAGTTCCATGTGGCTGGGAAGGTGTGTGGCCAGAGTTTAGGAACAAGCATTCTTTGTTGACTAGACACAAGAATTCTTTGGTTATGCATTTCAGTTGGTTTCTCATAATTTATAATGTCCCTGATTTGAATATTTGATCTATTTTTTTTGGTTTTTTTTTTTGCCTGTGTGAAGGAATCTGACCTCCCTCTAGTGGTGGAAGGAATTTTAAGTAGTCAAAAGAGTTTATTAGTGTTATTAAAATGGTAATTAATTAATATAATCCTAAAATATTAATCACTTCAAGCTTATTTCTATTTAACAGCTGTTTTTAGATGTCATTGTCATTATAGATGAACTTCTTTAAAATGTTTTTACTTCTGATCCCAATATTGCAAAAAATAGATGATTCCTTGATTATTATAGAACTTTGCATAATTTCTGTTTCACATGAACAGAAGCATTCAATTTTTCAATAATTTTATAACTTCATGCTGTGAGATGAGACAGCTGCTATGGAATGTCAATATTCCATTGGGATTTCATGTCAGTATAGGGGATGTTTCAATCTACTGGATAAGAAGTTAATACAAAATATATTATTAAATGCTTCTGTTCCTATTAATGGCAGTGCTTTAGCATGGATTATAGTACTTTATGGCCTTAATGAATGATTTTATGCTATTTTTGGGAGCATTTATCTTCATTACTTTGCCTTACCTACCTAGGTCACTTGAAAAATACACTCTTGAGAGAAATAACTGAATGTAATTCATGTCTAAGTATTACTGATTGCAACAATAACGAATCTGAGAAGGCATCCTGAGCCAGGGGGCTGATTTCTAAACTGTCTCTGTCAAAATTACATTGCTTAAGACTCAATTATGGTGTCTAGGCTGATATTTTAACCACCATCTGCCAAGCACGTTACAGCAATCCCTCTTGTTCCTCATAATAAGTGAAACGTTTATTCAGAAGGGAGACCTTTAATCAGGGTGCTCTGTGGAAGGGGCGAGTTGAGCAGAAAACAGCACAATCAAAAGATTTCTTCCCAAAACCTTACAGCTCATGAAGGCAGAGAGCTGGGAGGAGCAGAGGAGGAGCTGTGAGTTTTCTTTGTGTCTGTGATTGCTGTTAAAGCTCTCTGGCTGCAGGAGGCTGTGTCAGCTCCCTGGGACAAGTGGCATCTTTCCTCTCTTTCCTCTCTCTCTCTTCTTTTCCCCCTTTCTCTGTCTTTTCTCCCTCTTTCTTTTCCCCCCTCTCTTTTCCTCCCTCTCTTTCCCCTCCTAATACAAAATTATGTTTATGTTTATTACTATATTTATGTTTATTATTCAGGAAAACAGACAGAATTTTCAAACCTGGGCCACAGGAGACATAGTTTTTATTCCTTGATATTCTGACAATTAAAAAAAAAAACCCAAAGAAACAAACCCCATGTTTCTCAGCTGAGGAAGAAGCAGTGAGTGCTGAAGGAGGGAGGTGTCACTGACTGAGCCCTGGCTGTTCTTTGCAGGGATGTGAGGCAGAGGATCCAGCAGAGGATTGCTCAGGTCTTTGGTATCAGCTCTTCTGCCATGTACCTGACCAAGCCAACATTCTTCTCCAGGATGAACAGCACAGGAGCCAAGACAACACACGATGAGTACTGGCACCCACACGTGGACAAGGTGAGGAGGGGGCTGAGATGGGCTGCAAACATCTCCTGTTGTTATTATTAAATCACCTTGAAAGCATTTTGCATTTAAACCACCCATAAAACAGGTTTAAAAACTTCAGGGGATGAACCTAATGGGAGATAAGTGAGTTTTAGAAACACAGGCCATTGCATCCCATTCCATTTTATTTCCTCTAATTTAGACTTAGTAAACTGTGAGAATGACTACTCAAGAATCTCTTTTGTCAGAAACATTGGTTAAAATGAATTGCTCTTTCAGCCAGATCTAGGAGCTCTGTTCAGTTGGTCAGTTTGCTGCTGATCTAAGGCTCTTCAGAAAGGCTTAATATTTGTATTTCAGCTGTATGTGAATTGTGTTTCAGTGGGGATGTGGTACCTGGTACCCTCTTTCAATTCCTTGGTGTTTTGATCCTTTTAACTGCACAGTCTTATTTCTAGGCTTATAGCTTAATACTTGGCATTTCTCAGTGGACTTAAATGATTTGGTATTGAGTTTATTTCTGAGTTTTACTGAGTTCAAGCGTTCTGTGCAGAACAGCAGAATACAAACATTGGAAAAATCAAAGAAAAAAACCCACAACACAAAAAAAAAAAAACCAAACAAGCAAAAAACCACCTACACAATACCTACGTTTCATGCCTTCAGGATTTATAAATCCTGAAGTCATGTATTAGCCAAAATGGAACCAAATAAAATAATCCCAGCAAAATCCAAGTTATTCCCTAGGGCTTGAGTCTATAAGTGGGCAGTATACATTGAAGTCTATGGCCTGAAACAGGAAAAAAATCAGAGGGCAGTGTCTTTTGTTGGTCACATTGGTGTGAGTTCCTGTGTCCTTGTTCATGTGGGCAGAAGCACCTTAAACTTAGAAAATGTGGTGCTAGTGAAGACACAGCTTCTGTTTGGAAGCAGAAGGTCCTGTAGGGTGGAATCTGCCAGGTTTTGGGTGCCTCTGGTTTGAAAAGCTGTGATGTAGCCAGTGAATAGGAATGGCTGTGGAGCAGAGGTGGTGGGGATGCTGTTGAGGTCCACATTTGATTTGTGTTGGTAGGAGATGGCTGCAGGGAGAAAATTGTGCTGGTAGGGTTCACAGAAATTCCATCATGTTATGCTCAGTTCCTGTGGATTCTCTGCTTCTTTTTCTACTTCCATCAGGGTTGGGATTGAAGGCACTTGAGATGATTGTTCACATTCAGATTCAGGTGTTCATCATTTCTTATCTGTGTTACAGCCTCACAACTGTGAGTTCTGCAGCCTTTCATTAGCAAGGCACAAAATGGCTGTCTCTTGCTACGAGGCATTTTAAGGCTAAACTATCCAATTAAGAAATTACACCTCAGTTATTTTCACTTTTAACCCAATAACTGAACCCTCAAAGCCTGCAATGTGAACTTTTTCTGTCCTTTTACAAAACATCACCCAAACACATGAAGAATGAAGAAGAAGGTGAAGAAGAACAACCTGTCTCCACCCTAAAACCTCCATCTTGCCTCATATTTATTACTATATTCTAAAACCCCAAACTCTTTAAGTTTTCCATCGTGTGATGTTACACACTTCTAATCAACTCCACACCTGTAATCCCAGTGCTATTAATCAATTTTGGAAGCCTTCTCCACAGCCTCAGATCAAATGCAGCGTTCTCTCGTGGGTCTGTGCCTTTCAGCAAAGAAAGTTTAAAATTCTCAGTATCCAGGGTTCCAACAAATTCCCAGAGACCCTTGGGAAGAAGGAAATGGGTGATTCTGCTTGTGTGAAGTGCAGTGAATTTATTGGTTCCTTACAGTTTTTCCAAATTTTTCAGAGAATCAGATTTGACTGCCACGAGTGTGGGAAAAGCAGTATATTTCAACAGCTTATGCCTCTTTTCTCCACTCTTTTATTTCAGCCCCCAAAAAAGCCTATTTTAGAATTCCAGACTTTGATTTATTACTATAATGAGATTTGTGTCTGCCCAAGCCCTGCTTCCCAGTATTCTCTTTATTCTTCTCTGCATGTGTTTTGCATTGGGAAATGAGTAAGGTGGTTGGATTACCTTTCAATTAAGTGTTTCCACCTAAATATCTCCTGTAATGTACAAGTTATTTTGTCATTTACATGCAAATAAGTTTACATGAAGAGAATTTGTGGAAGCTGCTTTTCTGTCCTGTCATCCTGAGAATGCCTGAACATGATGGACAGCAGGCTGAATGTTTTCCTGTTTTTATCCTTATCTTTTGTCCATGTTTTATTTATCTTGCAGGCTGTCTGTTCAGGGAGCAGATACATCAATTGATTTGCCTTGGCTTTTTCTAACCCATCTCCAATTTCAGAAGAAAAACAAAACAAGCAGGAAAAGTGCTCTCTTAGACTTGGAATGCATAATCTAGACCTTAGTGGTGTTCTATACTGCATAATTGGGTTGTCTGATTTCTGACAGTGGTTGGAGTCAGTCATCTTGGAGATCTTCTACACAACCTAAATAATTCTGAGTCTGTGAAGAGAATTATCCCAGTTGGGGCAGTTGCCAAACACCTTTTTCAGAATCATAAATAGTCTGAGAGAGGAGGTTGTGCAGCTTCCCAGGTTGCCTGCAGTGCAGTCAGCCTGGCTTGTATTTCTCCAGCAAACTTTTCCACTTCCAGACTACAGTTGAAAGCAGGGGGAAAAATACATTTCTATTGATCCGAGGTAAGAAGTTCTTCCCAGAAAAGAGTAGTAGAGTTCTTAAGTGGCCTCCAAAGCAAGTGTGAATGCTGGGAAGTTGAGGAAAAATCAATAAAACTTGCTAGTTTTATTGGATGCTTTTGTGTTGGATCATTATTTACGCTTTCCCCTTGGAACAGAATAAGTCACTTTAGGTATTTCTGCATAATTTAACAGTGAAGGTTATTCCTAGAAGACATCACGATTTTTTCCTTGCCTTATTCCAGAAGAAAGGTAAAATGGAGTCTTAGCAAAAAGAGTTCACTATATTTTCTGTTTCAGAGCAACGTTGTTAAAAAGATGTGGCTTTTTGGAACATAAGAAAACCCCTCTTTTTCCTTTTTCCTGATGTTGCTGAATCTACTGCAATTAGATTTCTCAATCTAAACCTCCCTGAAGACTTTTAACAGCATAATGGAGTAGTACAGATTTATTGTGTTTATCTGAGGCTTTTTCCTCCTAAAATTTCCTTGGTTTGTAGTTACATAGGAATGGAAACCCTGAAATCACCCAAATGACTGGTTTAATCTCATTGAATTTATAAGCCTCTAAGTCAAATGAAGAAAATGTTGTTTTAAGATGTGGAGTTTCATCTTGGATGGAGTTTGTTTGGAACTGAGGCTTTCAAATGTCAAATACCTGATTTATAATGGAGTTGCTGTTGCACACTTCACACTGTCAGAGCTGCAGTCTTAGAACATTCTCTGGTGGAAGCAGTGTGGGATTGGAGATTTTTGCAGTGCCCTGCCTGAGCACAGATCCTCTCATCCTTCACAGAATTGTCAGGCTCTGCCTTGAGATGGTGTTGGGTTTATTTTCCTTGAATTTCTTCTGTCAGAGCTAGTCCAGCACTTCGGTGCACATATCCCAAAATTGGTTCTGGTATTTTTTTTTAGCCTAAACATGTCCATGGCCAGTTTATAGCTATTTTTGTTCCTCCTCCCAGTTCTACATCCTTCCACCTCCATGTATTCATAGGTAAGAACTATATCCCTTTTCAGCCTTTGTTTCTCTGAGCTGAACAAGCCAAACCTTTAATTCTTCTCACCTGCACTGTGCTCCCCATGTCCCCAGCCCTCCCCTGTACCTGCAGCCCTCTGCCTGCTGACTTTGTCACCAAAAGCAGCTGCTGTCTCTTCTAGCAGACTTTGCACCCTTCTTTTCTTCCCCTCCTTTTAATAAAACACATTAAAAGATCCCATTTCTGCCCTGGGACAGCATCATCTCTGAAAATTGAGGAGGTTGATTCTCATTTCTGCTCAAAGCCATCAGCTCACCAACAGCCCCTTGCAGTTCAGGGATGTGCTCTTTGCTCTTTCATTGTCTGCTAATAGACACTGCCAATAAACAGCACACTGGAAGTAGCTGTCAAGGCTATTCTGGTGCTTATCTGCACAGAATTAGGAGAAGGCTTACAGGAAAAGAGAAGTTTTGACTCTTTTTCTGCATGCTAGACCAATGCTGATTGCAAAGTGAATTTTCTTCTGCACTGGAAAGCAGAGGGTGCTGTCCTAAATCTCCTCAGTAACTGCAGACCTCTTGCATGGTCCTACAACTCTTTAGTTGCATAGAGATGAGTCCCTCAAAAAACCCAGTGCAAAATGGGGCTGGCTAATTCTGGCAATTAGTTCTATTTATAATAATGAGCATCTACCATTAAATATTATCTGTGTTAACCTTTTGGATAAGGAGTGTTCAAAAGGAGCACACTAACCATATGGCATAGCAGGCTGAATGGAAATAGCCACATTTTTTCTCTTGAGTTGTTTACAAGGAGCTGTAGAAATTTGACTTGCAGCTGTGTGGCTTTTAATGACAGCTTTTCTCACGTAGTTTGATCTTTTGGTTCAATTATTAATCTGTCTGGTACTGGAAATCATTACCAGGGTAACAAATATATTTGATATACATGGGGGGACTTCTAGCATTATAAATAACTGAGTTTAATTTAGTGCCTGCTTTCCATAGTTCTGCATTTCTCAGGGCTGGCTGCTTTCTGAGGGTGAGTAATTAATAAGGACAGGAAGAGAAAAGCCATTTTCCCTTGCACACTTCATTCCCCAAATTAGTCATCTCTAGAAATCAGGTGGGTTTGGTTAAGCTGAAATGGTTGGTAGTCAGTTCTTAAAAGTTTAGAATTGGTAAAACCACCTTGGAGAGGAGGGAGAGTGCACGGAGGGAGCAAAGATTGCTGCTCCACTGAAGAGTTGGTAAAAACAGTTCTAATGCATTAAACTTGCCAGTATGAGTTGAATGAACTTCTCCAGTGGCTGGAGACTTCCTTAAATCGATTGGAAGTTTTTATCACCAAGTCAGTGAAGTGGAAGATAGCTTTGCAAAGCTGATTTGCATGAGAAGGGTTGTGGAGTGGCTGGTTTGAGGTGCTGCACTAGCACTTGCTCATTAATTCCCATTTATTGCCTTGTATTGCTACCAGGGTTTGGGAAAATATGGGGAGAAGGGCAGCACTGTAATATTTCTCTCATTTTTGTGGTTTGGCTTTTTTCCTTTGAGCCCTTATGGTCAAAATAATAACAGGAGTATGAATGGAAATGTCTTCCTATTCCATCTGCTGTTATGTTCTCTCTGGTCCTGCCCTTACAGAAAAATGTGTACCACTGCTCCTGAGCCAAAATTTAACTGGCACTAATGAGTATAACTTGAAACATGACTGAAAATATTTAGAAAACTTCTAAGTTTGGAAGTAGCACCTACCTCTAACAGTCACCAGGTCAGTCAAAACATTCTGCAAATTTTGTGTATTTATACAGTGCTACTGTGCTGCACATTTCACTGCTTGACAGTGTGATGCTGAACTTTTGAGTTGAGATAAACAAAGACATTGGAGAACACAGACATTGATACCAAGTATTTTTTTAATTGCTGGTGACATGTAGATAGGAAGAGAAATATTTCCAGAATCAGCTAAACTCAATGTTAAATATTTAGATACCTTAACTCTCAGTATGTAGTGTTTATTTTCTCCAGGTCCACGTATTGACCAAAAATAATGCTTTAAAAGGAAGGAAAAAAATCACCTTGCTGTACTTAAAAGTGGGATGTAGGCTGAGAAGAAGCAGAGACTTCAAAAATTCAGTTTAAAGGGTTTTAAACAAAACCTGTATGGAAAAGAGTAGAAGATCCTCCAACAAATGTGTATTTACTTGGAAGTTCTGATTTACTTTTACCATGAATGCCTGTGTGGTAGCTGGTGAAAAAAGAGCAGTGAGGTATCCAGAAGCCTTATACCCAAGATTAGATCATGGGTGGGAATCATTAATCAAGGGCTGTTCTTCTGCTTATTGACCTCCTGGTGAAATTTTATCTTGAAATAGTATAAATCCTGTCTTTTTGATAAAATGCACTTCTGACACTACATTGTTTTTTGCTCTTGGATGATATAAATCAATCAATCACTTCTCTAATGATGGAAACTGTAACAATAGAATTAATAAACATGACAGTCTTGTGTGTGTAAAAACAAGAGAATAGACTAATAAAAATGGTGTTCTTGGTTGTCAAAGACCCCTTTATTAAATGCGTGAAAAACTGAAAATCAGAAAAACTCACCAGATCCATCTGCTCAATTAGCTGTGCTCTGCAGGGGTAAGATCAAGAATTTGGTAAATTTTGGTAATTTTGGCTTTCCCCACAGGTGACTTATGGCTCTTTTGACTACACTTCCCTGCTGTATCTCTCTGACTACTCCAAAGACTTTGGGGGTGGACGGTTCGTGTTCATGGATGCAGATTCCAACAAGACAGTGGAGCCCCGAGCAGGTACGAGCCAGCCTGGCTGCAGGTTGTGCCTTTTATTGATTATTCTGGGCTGGCAGGTGGTGTGGGACTGTGTTTTGTGTCAGCAGGAGTAACGTGTGGGGTGTGTTCTGGTTTGAAAGCAAAACCAGTGAGAGACTCCAAGTCAGAAATACAATCTGTTAGGAAAAGGACAAAAAAAACCAAACCTAAAATACATGCAATAATTCGAAAGAAAAGCCGTGGACAGAGTCAGAATACGACCTGACACCCTGTTGGTCAGGGTGTTGGTCCAAATTGGAGTGGCTGCAGTTCTCCTGGAGTGGCAGATGTGGTTCTGTGGGAGCAGTGATCCTGTAGAAGGGTGGAGTCTTCCTGTGGAGGTCCAGTGGGAAAACCCAGCTGTTCCTCTGGGAGCCCAGTGGAAAGGCTGAGGCTAGTGACCCAAAAACTCAGATTATATCCAGGTAGGAATGCTTGGCTCCTCCCCCTGGGCAGAGCTTTTCACAATGGGATGTTGCAACTTTTTTCAGTCCCAATGACATTCAATAGCCCATTAACAGCAGATGTCTCCCCTGAGAGAGAACTGGTTGTGGAAGAGATAAAGAAAACTGCCCAATTAAGAGAAGATAACTGCCACACCTCTAACAGATGGCAAATAGAATACATCTTGCCTTGCAATCTAGGACAAGGTAGTGTAGCATTCTGTGTTCACATTGATGACCTCAAAAGTGAAGATTAAAACAGGTTAAAATACAGCCACAGTTTGTAAGAGCTGGTATTAAACCACAAGAAGTGACTTCCTGGAAGGGCTTAGAAGAGGTGGCCAGTTCTGACAGCTTAGCAGGTCACTGTGTGGAAATAGTAATAATAGTAATAATTTTAGATGCTTAGCTTTAAGACATTTACAACAGTGTAGCTAAAGCTGATAGGCCAAGAAATGCTTATAGTAGATTATAATTAGGAAATAGTTGGCTTCTGGTTATGATGGCGTGAATTATAACATTTGTATTGTCTCACCCTTCTCATGAGACTGAAAATAGAATAAAAGTTTTTAAAACACCTCTGAGTTGCCCCATCTCTGAGTCAAAAAAGAGCTTAGTCTGACAACTGTACAGCAAGAGCAGAACTAAGTGTCACTGCAGCAAATCCAAATTAAAGCAATTTATTTTAGACTGGCCTGAAATTCCTTTGCTGCTCAAGGTGAGGCTTAATACCCTGTAATGGCTGAGGGTGGGTGTGAAGGTGATGGATTGCCACAGCTCTGCTGACCTGCTGGAGCATGATGAACCATGATTACTTGGGTGTAAATCCATCCCTGCTTCCAGGAGGTCTGACAGGGTGAGCTTTCTGACGGCTGTCAGTTATAAATAAAGAAAAAAAACTGTAAAGCTGGTTTGAGATTTTTTTAATACGTGGATAATTTGAAACTAGAATTACTGTGGGGCTGTCTAGAGAGGAGCTCAGCCTCAGCTCATCTGTCTGGCAGGTGAGTGCTGAGCTTCCAGCAGTGTTACCTTTCATAATGCAAGATCAGCCACACTGCTGCAGGGAAAAAGCAAAAAAGGACAACTTTATATTCCTGCTGTGTTCTGTCTTTTTTTTTTTTCCAAGACAGAAAAGATGGAAATTTGCTCATTTAAAGAGCCTCAGTAATTGTCTGCTGACAGTTGTTAACCCAAGCAGAACTGACTTCAGACTATTGCTGCCTGCAAATCGGGATGGGTGTTCTTTGAATTCTGGATCATAGTGATCCGCTCACCTGCAATGGTGCTGGTTTAGATAAACTCTGAGATTACCTGGGTTTGCAGTCAAGAACTGTATGTTTGATTATTTTGTCTTTTATGATTGGAAGTAAGCCCTAAACTGAAAGCTTAATCTTTTGCAAAATGCTGCTGCCAGTATTTTGAAGTGGAACACATTAAACTGTTTTACAGATGCAATTCTAAGATTACCAGATCATTGTAGCTGTAGAAATCACAGCTGAATTCTAGGAATGTGAGGAGAGCTGTCTCCTCAGTGCAGGGGCACTCAGCCTGGCTGCAGTGTGCAGCATGCCCCTGACTTAATTTCCAAAAGTCTGTAACTGTGAAATTGCTTCTATTCAGCCCCATCCATTCATTTTCAGGTTTTCTGCTGCAAGGACATTGCTCTTGATGTGGTTTCAGGGAAAGAAGGGGAAGCTGATGAAATACAGAATTTTCTTTTTGGCTGTTCCCTCTGCCAGGGGTTGTCTGGGCAGTGTGTGCCACAGGACACCCCTTCTGAAACAAAACACTGCACTCAGGGATAGCACAAACGGCCTTCATGGACACAAAAGAAAATTATTTACACTTTTCTAACACATCTCTGCTACCACAGTTGTCAGGGGTCCTGTAATTGTGTCACAACCTCTGGTGCACAATCCCCACTGCCATCCTGTGAGCAAAGGAGAAAAGCTTGAGAGGTGAAGCACAGTGAAGGCATTTGCACTTATTTTTCCTCTTGCTGATAAAATATTTTTTGTGAAGGAATGACCCTAGGCTGTTTTCTGTTGCTGGTACAAGCTGATGTATTTTTCATGTTCATAATGTTCCTCTGCAATGTTTTTTCTCCTTCTGTCTTTCTGGCTTTTCTTTGTTTGTTTTGTTTTACGCTTCTTTTGATCCTTTGTGCTTCTCTTGTAACTCCAACTCAACTTTTAAAACCACATGTGGATGAGCTTTCCTGCTTCTCATTTAGGAGCTCCAGGCTTTTCTAGGGATGACTGTCATAATCACTGGTTCAGTTTTCATGCTTGACAACTAATTTTCTTTTCTGTATTGCTAATGCCACTGCAGTCCTAAAACCAGGTACTTTTCTCACACTTAGTCTGCATTTTTGGAAACCTGATTCTGTGTGCCAAAATGAGCAGGTTTCTTTTCCTGTGAGCAGCAATTTGTTCAAGTGTCAGTGGGGAGCAGAAAGGCATTGTTAGTGATGCAGCAGAGCAGAAAAGTAGTAATTGGAAATACAAGAAAAATCAGTTAAACCATTGTGGGATGTCCTGAGTTTGAAAGTGGTGCCTGGGCAAGTCCCACTGCTGCTGCAGATGCATTTGCAGCGCTGCACTGGTGGGGATCAGTGTCAGCCAGGCACAGGGAGGACTGTTCTGCCAGGAGTGGAGCCTAAATTAAAATGCTTTTCACTTCCCTCAGTGTATATCACTTGCAGATTGCCTAAGGAATCTCTAAGTTCTGACTGTCACATAGTTGACTGAACAACTCTCTAATTTATAGGATGATGTTCAACATCCCCTAGTTTGGTTGTTAGCAAACATTAACTTTAAGAAGGAATTGTAATTTGTTAACATTGAGACTCTTGAGATTTTTTTTTTAACAGAAATGAACAAGTCAGCACAAGTTCAAGTGTACAGACCTTTGGCTGATTCATAATTCAGATGTGGCATGAAGGAACACATCTTTCTTGTGCTCTGATGGGCTGCAGAAGTGAATATGTGTCTTTTGACTTCAGTCAGGACCTCTCTCTGCCACAAGAAACTCACTGTACCATGAGGAAGAAAATTCTTAATGCCAAAGGATATACAACTTTGAATTTTTTTTTTTTTGTGACAAAGAAATAGATCCAAAGTAGTATCTGTTCCTTTTAAATATATGTGGACATTTTGTTTTCAAACTTGTCATACTGGGATTTTTTTCCATCCCTTTGTACCAGGATTGGCTCTGATTGAGAGACTGTAAGAAACAGAGGAACATTTTGCAAATGAGGCCCTTCAAAACTAA
Organism: Chloebia gouldiae; assembly: GCA_003676055.1. Classification (NCBI taxonomy): domain Eukaryota; kingdom Metazoa; phylum Chordata; class Aves; order Passeriformes; family Passeridae; genus Chloebia; species Chloebia gouldiae. The sequence goes on along the minus strand of QUSF01000033.1, from coordinate 6,115,212 downwards.
GCCCTTTCAGTATTAACTCTCCTTGCTGGTCTGAGACTTGTTTTAGTAATCTGCAAGACATACAGGAGGAATAAGAATAAATGGGAAACATTAAGGCTTTCCTTTTTCAGTCACAAGATTGGTATACTTTCTTCTGCTGCTAAACTTTTCAGTGTATAAAGTTTCATAGTTTAAAATTTTCATATTTAGAATTTCATTATTTTGCAGGGTCTTGTGTGAATTTAGGGTCTGGCAATATTAGGCAGGTCCCAGACTTCTGTTGATCATAAAGTGTAGATGAAACTGATGTTGGAATGAAATCCCAGCACTGGTTCTGTGTTTTTTGTTTGCATGTGCATTTCTTGGTTTGAAGGTCAGCTTTGCTGCACTTATTTTCAGCTTACCAGGGAATTTGTTCTTCATGCAAGTAATTTTTTATGCAAAGGCAGTAGGAAAGGTCACAATCACTTCTGTGTGTTTCTGGAAGAAACTAATCTGTGGGGCAAAATGAATTCTGTACATTGGAGAGTGCAAGGTGACTCTTTAATCTCAAAATTAGTGTATTCTCACTTGGTGTTTCTGGAAGTGTAAAATATTTGATTTGAAGCTCTATTTGGGAACTTCCCCCCATACAGACAGTCTCATCTTTCTCTCTATTCAATCCACATCCTCCAGATTCAGTCTAGATCATGATAATCTGCCAGTTCCAGCTTTAGTTTTGCTCCAATCAGTAAAACCTGGAGCATATCTTGAAGTTAAATCAGTATCAGCTGAAAGCTGAGAATAATTTCTAAAAAACCCACAGAAACAGCTGTCAGTCCTGGTGAGGAACAAATGGAGGCAGCATTAGCAGCTGCAGTAAGCACCACTCATGCACAGGACAGCAGTTCTTGCTGATTTGCAAAACTCATCACAAATTGTGCCAAGGATTGGTGAGGTGATGGCAAAGAGTGGCAGGAAAAGGAGAATCTGTTGCAGTCGTGTCAAAACCACAGAAAATCTTTATTTCTCAGTAGAACTTGCTTTTGGTTTTGTTACCTGTGGAAAAATAAATTCTTCCAGATGGGTTTTGTATTCTGATGGTGTTTGATGCCGGGTTAATGATGGCATTAAATGAAACACTATTTAAAACTGGCAGTGAAGCAGTAAGTAGCTGGGAGTGCAGGTGTTATTTGTGGTGTTTCTGTGAGTGATTTCTAAAATCCACTGCTTTGTTGAGGCAGCTGTTAGTGGGGGTAGCAGTGGTCACCTCACATTTCCTGCAGCACTGGAAGGATGGAGGAGTGCTGGGGGAGGACTTGTCCTGTGTTAGTGCTGCACAGAGAATTGTGAAGCATTGCCATATTCAGAATTGGCCTCTGAGGCTTTCCCCTGCCATGAAAATTTGGTTATAAATGACCACATGTCCTGTTTGTGCCTTTATCTAATGCATGTGCAGCCCAATATTTCATGAATTTGAGTTTATATTGGTCAAGAAAATATGCAGGAAAGCTGAAGGCAGAAAGCAGTGGGAAAATCAGCTTCAAAGAGTTACTCATGAAATTCAGGTAATGTAACAGATGAAATAAAACAAAATACCAAAGTAACTGCAGGTTCAGCTCTGTGGTTCAGCAGTGAGAGTTGATTTCTTGGTTCCTAAACTGTGTGTGAATGTCACAGGCCACAGATGCTCTGATGAAGCCTCTTTAAGGGCAGTTTTTGGAGTAATTGAGCAGCAGGTGTTACCCTTATGCTTATGCTTCAGTGATTTACTAAATATAAGGATGAATTCCTTCTTACCAGAAGTCTAAAACCCAGAATTTGTGCATCCATGTGATTTGACCAGAGCTCTGCTGGACATGCCATGTTTGGCAAGGTCAGGAAAAGTCAAGCAGATGATGCTGAGGTTGTTAATAATTTAAGTTGCAACACTTTGTTCTTAGTGAGAACTTTTTGTAGGAGTCAAATTCTGAGCCCTGGTGCAGCTGCTGTGGCAGGGGGGACAGAGCAGACCTGGCAGCACTGGCTGGAGAACTGGAAAATGTCCCTGCCCTTCTCTTGGCTCCAGGGAGGAGAGACGGAGCCAAAAGGCCTTGGGGACACTCATAATTGATATGGAGAGAGCAAATATTCAGTTTTCACTTTTAAATACTCCCCAGGGTTGGCACACCTTCAGACAGAGTGGAAGGTGCTGTGATTTTGAGCAACCAACTGTGCTGGCAGGAGAGGAGCAGGCAGGGATTCCAAAAATCCAGCAGTCGATGTGTAAAACTGTTCATGTACTTTTAGCAGGATATAAGTTGATTAATTTTCTTTAAAAACTGTAATTTGGAAGATTTCCAGACCATTCTAAATTTAAAGTAAAAGCAACTACTTTTTTTTGAGAATATTAATACTACAGATTACAAACTGGCTGTGGGAGACTTCACTATATGAACCAGTGATTTCATTGATAGCAGCAAGGAATTTCTGTCTAGTAACTAAATGTGGGATAAGTTTGTAGCTAGGATTTGATACCCATTGCAGGTAGTTTTTTTGTTTGGGGTTTTATTTTTAGGCCCTGGGGCTTAAAAATAAACTTTTATTTTAAACATAATTTATTTAAAATAAATTTATTTTTAAATGTATACGTTAAAATATTGATTTGTTTTATTTATTTTTCATTTCTTTTAAAAATATTTAATTAATTTTATTTTTAATTTTTTAATTAATTTTATTTATTTTAAATGTAATTTAATTTTATTCTTCTGTGCTTGACATAAATGTAGCAAAATGGCTCATTTTGTGTCCTCTCTTCTGGTGTGCTTTCTTTACCTCAGATCAGGGCACTTGCAGACATTGTCAATCCAAGTTCCTTTTATGGGATTTGCTTCAGCACTTAAATTCTCCCAATTCAACATATTTAAATAAGTAATTGAATTAGTTAGCTAAGTTTTATTTGTGTGCTTGCAGAAAACATTATTATCAGCTTATTTGCCTAATGATGTGATGGGGTTTCTTGGACACTACATGAGAATGAATTGGTGATTAATCCTAAGCAGATGCCGAGGATGAGAAGACAACTGTTGTGCATTTTCCCTGGCAGTGCTTCTGTCTGGCTGTCACTCAGCAGCTGAGATGCAGTTTTTCCTTCTTTCCTGAGGAACATTTAGAGCTGATAAATGCTAGGCAGAGAGTGGAAGCTGTCAGTGCATGACATGAAAGATGCTGAATAGATCTGTGGTGCCAAATGAACTGTTCCTGCTTCCCTTTAACCAGACAGAGGAGTTAATTCACAGAATTCCCAGAATCACAGGGTTGGAAGAGACCTTAAAGATCATCGAGTCCAACCCAGCCCCAACCCCTCAACTCAACCCTGGCACCCAGTGCCACATCCAGGCTGTTTTAAACACACCCAGGGATGGTGACTCCACCAACTCCCCGGGCAGCCATTCCAGAACTTTATCACCTTTCTGTGAAAAACTTTTTCCTAATATCCAACCTGTATTTCCCTTGGTGCAGCCTGAGGCTGTCCCCTCTGGTTCTGTCAGTGCTGCCTGGTGAGAGCCCAACCCCAGCTGAGCACAGCCACCTTTCAGGAGCTGTAGAGAGTGATAAGGTCACCTCTTATCTTCTGTCACCCAAATTCTTCCCAAGTGAGGAAAAAGCATCTTTGAAAACTGACTATAGCCTTGTTCAGTCACCCATAGACCCCAGTGGATGCATATGGGAGCAGATTGATGCCATATATATGAAGACATAGCTATTTAAGAAAGAACTTAAAAGACATTCAGTACAGCCAAAAAAATTCAGTTTAACTGGCTTAACACACTGAACCTTGTCTAGCTGTGAATTACTACTCCTTCTAGTCAGAGATCAAACAAAACAGCTTGAAAGTCAGTTTAAGGCAAAGCTTTGGGTGAGCAGGTGAGGGACCAATAATAATGTACTTTCATGAAGTTGAAATACAATTCAAAAAGGAAAAAGAAAATCGTGACACAGGGGTTTTGTATGGAATCCTTGAGGGCAGCATTGTTCATTGCAACACTGGTAGGACAGGAGCAGGTTGCCTTCATTTAGCCTTTCATCCAGAAAAGCAGGGCAGCGAGAAAAGATTGAGAAATAATTCTTAACTCGCTGCACCTGTTGTTGTGAACATGTGGAATGTGTTATGGAGATTTGCTTACCAAAGGGTGCTTTCTTAATTAGCCAGTG
>QUSF01000033.1:5973115-6111050 GCA_003676055.1 Chloebia gouldiae | reverse complement strand
TCTTCAGTTGCTAGAAAGTCTGACCTAAGTGAATTGAGCCTAAGTTAATTGAGACCTGAGTTAATTGAATGTTACTCTCTAGAAAACACCTTCTCTTGAGAGGGATGCATTCTCTGAATGTGGGATCAGTGGGGAATACACCTGGGACTTCAATTTTTTTTTAATTTAATTACTACTGATTCAATTTTCAGGAAGTCTCTCAATAGCTATTTTTTTACTTCTCTGTTCTAGTTTAGTATGAAGACCTTTTCTGTTAATGAGGACCCTGAATATTAAATTGCAGGGAGTTCCAAGAAGATCTCTGTGCAAACACATGCATAATCTTGCCAAATACTTTTGGGTTTTTACTGCAGTCAAATATTTCTGTGGGTCAGGAGGTTGATAAATAAACGGTAGAAAAACCTAATTTTTTTTTCCTCAATCATATTCTGAAATAACCATGTTGATCTGGTTTATTACCTGGATGTATAATTTCTGTGAAATACTGAAAATCTGGGAATGTGCTTTGATTTTTTTTTTTAATTTTATACATACAATTTGGCCCTTACAATGTACCCTTTTATGACAACAATAAGTACTGGGGGGGATTACACTGAAGATTAATACAAAGAGGAATAAGAGGACACTTGGACTTGTGAGGATTCTCACTGGGCACACCAGCAAGATTATCCCTCTGTAATTTCATTTCTTTGAACTCTAGGTGGACTTCTTGGCATTTCTCATGGGTAATTTTCATTGTATAAACAGTTTTGGAATCATTATGGCTTTTACTTCCTTGTAAGTCAGCTGAAAGTTGAGGAAGATACATTTATGTGGAGATTTTCCTGAATATATATCATCCACCTGAAATATTCTGCACTCCATCTCAATTTCAAGTCCAGAAATGTTAACAGTTTTAATTTGGATTTACAGCAGAAATTCAGCTTCATGTCTTATAACAGCTGGGTGCTTCAGGAGGTTGTAGCATCTAATCATGTGCACATTAAAATAAATTAGCTGGAAAGGCATTGATGATAACTGTGCTGCCAAGGAAATCTGGTTTTGTTTCTTCAGTTCCATTTCTCAGTATTGAATTGCTCCTTCACAGCTTTCCTTTCCCCACTAAAGGAAGATGGTATTGTTTTTAATGTAAGAGTTCCTGGTGTTCCTTCTGCATCCACATATCCTTCCACAGTGTTTGCAGGGCATTTGGTTTTCTAACCTGCCCGTGGAGAGCTCTGTGCAATATTTTTGTCTTGTTTAAATTCCAGGGGTAAAACCAGGAAATGCTGCTGGAGGTCAGGGCTCTTTCAGTGGGGAGGAAAAAAATACAACCTCCTCCAAGTGAAAACAAATGTAAAATAAAAAGAAATAAAATAATAATAAACTTAAATTTTAAAAATTCTAAAAATAAAACAAAACCCCAAGTCTATGTTTTGAGTCTCCTGCGGAAATCCAAGCAAACATTCCAGGAGCAGCAGAAGAGTTATTTCCTTTCTGAACCACAGGTGATTGTCTCAGCCTGGGAAAATCCAGCTGAGGCATCCCCTGGAGGCTGGGAATCCTCTGCTGGGTGCCCACTGCTCCTTGTGAACACCCCAAAAGCTGCAGCTCTGCCTTGCTTTGGGTTTTGGGAGCTCTCTTAGGAAGCTGAAAACTCACTTTACATCCTTGGCTGAACCCTGCTTGCAGCTCTCTCTTCTTGATTGTTAATTTATCCCCAAAAATAAAAAAAAAAAGTGGCCATTTTTTGTCTTCTGTGAATGTTGGTGGCTTTGGACTAAAGTTTTTCAGGTTGGATTGTGCAAAGGAAATAAATAAATGGCCAATTTCCCAAGTACACATCTTCTGAGTGTGTCCATTATCTCCCCTCAAATCACTCATTTCACCTCCCACTTCTATGAGAACCTTGACCTGTCCCCCTGACCAGGGCATAGAGCTCAGGACATTATTTATTAATTAATTTTTTATTTTTTATATTTATTTATTCATTATTTATTCATTTGCTTGCACTGCAGAGGAACTGGCTTTTTCCTCTGATCCTTTTAGTCAACATTGGGTATGAATTGTTATTTATAGGATTTTAATTTTTTTATTAATCGTTATAAATAATTAAAAAATTAATCTTTATTGATAAGGGTTTATTTATCTTCATTATTAGTATTTTAATTAAATTTTATTAATATATGTTAATAGAATTTTATTAGTTTTATTAATATTTATTGATAGATGTTAAATTTTTATTAATATCTATTAATAGGATCCTTTATTAGAAGGATTTTTAACTCAGTTTTTGAGAATTTTCATTCCTCAGCATTTTTTTCCCCTAATACTCCTATTTTTCTTCTAGCAGAGGCATTGTCCATGTTTAGCTCAATTATTTCAGAAATATTTCTTTCCATCTTGCCTGTTTTCCTGTAAAGCTGAAATATTGACAAGGTATGGATCAGTGTTGCCTATTTTTGAGCATTCTTGTCTTTCCTGGTACCTCCTGGATAACAAATAGGGAATTTTGAAACAGATACCAGAGAGAGTGAGTCAGACCTTGGGATCACAACAAGAGCTGCCTTGCTTGAATAATTCTTCCTCTGGAATCAATAAAGCAGCCTGGAAGTACCACCTGCTTTATTTTTGTAGTATTTAGATGTACCTAATTAAAAATATCTTGGTTTACTGCTGAATAATCCTGAGGCTGTCCAAGGAACCCATAGTGGGTGAGTGCACGAGCTGCCAGGTCAGATTGATTGTTCAGCATGAGCTGCACTGAAACCTCCCTTTTTTGAAGGAAATACTCTATTTACGGGGAAAAGCTGAGATTTGTGGAGTGTTCATGTTCTGTGTTTCTGGGAATTCCTTGTAATAGTCCTCCAGTGTCCAACAAAGCTCATTTAGACATGAATACCCTTCCTGTTCTTTTGTTAACAAACCACAGCAGCCCCTCCACCCCCCAAAAAACAGCAGCTGAGTTCCTGAGCCACAATTTTTCAATTTTTCTATTCAGACACCTTGAGGATTTGTCTCTTTTTTGTTTCTCAGTTTATACAGTTCTTTAAAGCTGTTTATGTAGATGCCTGGACATTTTGCTGCTGACTCCACAGGAAAAAAAAACAGGGGGAAGGTCTCTGGGTGGATTCCTACCTTGGAGGTGACCTCCTCAGCATATTAACTTATTAGCCAGACCATTAAATCTTGTGGGAATAAACAAAGGCAGCTCCTAATGGAGTCATTCTGCATGTCTTGGCTCAGGGTGGTGGTTTCTTCCCTTCCCTCTAGCAGGGAATTGTGTTTATTTCTGATTTATGTTCCTGAAGAGCAGACGTGTTCTGGGAGTCCTCCCTGCATAATGGGGCTTTAATTTGGTTCACTGAATAACGTTAGGAAAAGAAGGCCACGTTTTACCAGGTGATTCAAACCTTAAAAGGCTGCTGTGAAATCAAACTCTGAGCCCATTTAGTCCCCACATTTCTCAACACAAAAGAAATGAGAGAAGTGATCTTGGATTATTTCTGCTTTGCTAAGGGGCCAAAAATGTGTTTTTTCTTGGTTTCTTTATATTAAAGGAAAATAGGAATTAATTTGAGAGTCATTCCTTTCCACAGGGATGAATATGAGCAAAATAAACTTTTGACTAGCAGGGAAAAAACAATACTACAGAAGTCAGCCAAGCAGAGGGGGAAGTAAAATTTAAGATGGTTTTAGGCAGAGAGCAGCTACGGGAGATTTCTCCCACACTGATGTGTCTGTGTCACTTTTAAGTGACATTTTCTCCTCCTCCTCACTCTGCTTTATTGTTTCATTAGATCAGACAACTGGAAAGTGAGAGCTTTCAGGCAGCAAAGCTCTTCCTGTTCAAACTTGGTATAAAATTTTGAATAGGACCTCTTGATAACCATTTGTTTCAGCTATTTATCCTGTCCATCCTCTGTTTGAATTAATAATGAACAGTGAATATGCTAAAATAAGTGATGCTGCATCCACCTGTTTTGAAAATGATTAATTATGCTTTCTTCTGCATTTATCTTGTGTATCAAATGGGCATTTTTAAAGTGATGCTGTCCTCCACACATAGCTTGTGTCTGTTGCACCTTTTCTGGAACTGGAGAGAATTTAGGCTTGTAAATAAGAAATAATCCAAGAAGAAAATTAAAACTGAATTAATAAATGTACAGAAAGTTTCCATTTGGGGAAAAAAAAGGGGGGGGGGTTTGAAATATTTGTGGGGTTTGGAGCTGTAAGAAAAAAAAAAAAACAGAAAAAAAGGAAAAAATAATTAATTTATTAATCCTTTAGTGGGACTCTAGGGAATCTGCACCTGCTCCTCAGTACCTGGAAATCCAGACCTCTCCCTGCCCATTTTCCCTTTCTAGGCACACATTTTGATGGAGATTTTGTTCCCTTCAGACCTTGAGCAGGAAAAATCTCCTTTCTCTGCCTCAGCAGCAGCACAAGACTGTGGATTTTTTGGGAAGGCTGTGCCCACCTGGAGCAGTGCCCAGCTGCCAGCAACTTGAGACTTCTTGACTTTGTTTTTTAATGCCTTCAGCACCTCCAGATGAGCGTGAGTCAGTGAATTCCAGCATGCTGCAAAAATTATCACCCTCAATGCGAGTTAAACACGTTTTGACTCTGTTGCTAATTTTTCACTTCAGGCTTTGGAGCAGACTGCTAAAACTTGTCTTCTTCCTAATCATTCTCCTTAAATGAAATACTTCAGCCATAAAGCATGTACAAAAGGGCACTAATCAAAAACCTTTCCGTAGCTGAGTTGTACAAGAAGATATTTCTGAGATGTCTAAATTAAGGATTCTGTTCTCTGGTCAGGTCAGATTTGTGATTTGCAGGATGGGGGCAAGGCAGAAGTGAAGATGTTTGGTGGCCCTGCTCCCCTGGAGTGGGAGGTGTAATGATTCTGTAATTTTGGTGCACTGATAAAGGTTTCTGTTTTAAATTTATAAACACGACAGGGTCATTAAGAACTGCCAGGGCCTCTTGTTAGACCATATGACAGAACGAAAAACCAGAAATCTCTGAGCCTTAATGCCTGGTTTGTAATGAATGAAACGGAGTGAATGAGTCAGTGCATCAATTAACTTAAAAAGCAGATATCACTGTCTGCCTGTCCCCTGAACAGGGTTGGTGACCCCTGGTTTTATTTCCTTCTGGCTGTGGATGGATGTGGGGCTGGGAGAAAGTTCAGTCACTGCCTGCTCTTGACATCCACAGTTCCTCCCACCAGCTGCTGAGGGCTTGTTTGTCCTGCAGAGGAGACAAAGGATATTCCAAAGCTTCTAAATTAATAAGAATTCAGTTCTCTAATAGCAACACCTGCTTGCTGAATGCATTCTGAGTAGTCCAGCTGCACCAGACTGTATCACTCAGGAGACACGGATTTTCCAGTTGTGTCCATGGCCCTGGAAGGGGAGGACAGCACATCTGAGCCAGCTTTAGTCATGGAGCATGCCAGGGGTTCATGTTTGCATCAGTGTGACAAGTAAAATCTGTCTCTAAATTAACAGCCTTGACACTGAAAAATTATTATTTTGTTGGGAAGAACACAGGTGTGGAAGGAATGCTTGGCTTAATGAGCTTATCTAATCTCAGTTTCTTTCATAAGTATGAGCCTGACTGTAAATACTAAAGTTCTTTTTAGAGATTATAGCCAAGAATGCTTCCTAACCACAGGAGGATTTACCATTCCTGAACAGCTAAAAAGCTGAAACTAATCAGAAATATGAAAACTCCATAAACCTGAACATTTTGCACCATGGGTGTGTTGGAGCTGGGCTGGGCATGGGCTGGAGCCAATCCTTGGCGAGAATTTGTGCACCAGCCTCAGGTGCCACAAACCCTCTGAATTTCTGCAAAATACCTTTCAGATTGTTTCTGTGATCCTTGAGGTTTTCCTAGGCTTTCTCCTCCCTGGGGGCTGTGCTGTGGGAAGGTTCCTGCAGGGAGGTGCCACCCCTGCAGACCCCGCTGTGTACCCAGGGAGCTCCCAGGCTGTCAGCCCTGGCTCCTCCTGGAGACAGCTCCTCTAAACACTGGGCATGGAGTTTATCCTCAGGGCCAGGGCTCCATCAATTTGTCCACTTTATGTTGGGAATGTGCAGTAAAACTGGTGCTTACAAGAATTCTGAGTGCACCCACCCCAGACGAGGAGACCACCCCGGGAGGAGGCTGGGGTTTGGTGGGACTGGAGGGTTTGGGGGGGACTGGAGGGTTTGGGGGGGGCTCGAGGGTTTGCTCTGGCTCTCAGTCCCAAAGGCAGTGAGGAGCTGGGATGGGAAGGACACATCTGGGCACTCCATGGAGGTGTTGGAAGGAAAGTCCCCGTGGTGAGGCTGGGAGAGGATTTTTGGGTTTCAGGTGATGGGAAGGGTGGGAGCTCCTGCTGCTGAAGAGGTGTGGGAAGGAGCAAATGCTAAATCTGGGTGGCATCCCAAATGACAGGGATTCAAATCACATGGATGCACAGGATGGGGGAAGGGAAAAGGAGCTGCCATTCCAGGGACTTGGGCAGAGTCTGAAATGGCTGTTTAGAGATATTTCACCTCATATTGAGGCTTGAGATCAGCCTGCAGCCCTTCTCCAGCCATCCTCTGCTGCCAGGACTCTGGAGCTGTTGACTTTTTGTAGCTTCTTGGCTAAAGAAAGGAGGCTGGTGGGAAAGCAGTGCCATGGAGAAATGCTTTGGCAGGGACACTGAGCAGGAAGAAAGGATCCTGCCAGCGTTTCTGCCATCCTCTAGCCAGCACAGCACCTCCAAAATCCAGCAGAAAACCAAGGGGGACAGAGGCAGTGTGTGGCTGCCTCCATCCACAGAAACCTGTGGGAAGTCACTTGCCAGCTGCTTTGTTGAGGTGTTGTTTAATTGTTTTGCTAAAGCAGCTGCCTCTGCCTGATTAATTTAGAAGAAATTACTGACTGAAAAGACTAATTCTAGCTCATATTTTACCTTGATTCTTTTTCCTTCGGGGCAATGAGAGAATATCCCATAACACTTCTCTTCCTGGAATCACAGGATCTCTTGGAGATCTGCCTTAAGCCTTGTCCTCTTGTTAAAAAATGGGGATATTTAAAATCACCACCAGAGCCCACCAGGAGCTTCATCTTCTCAGCAGCCCAGACTCAGAATGGGAGAGTTTTGTTAACTTAGAGCACTTTGAGAAAATATTCAATTGAGGACCCAGTGGAGTACTCCAGGAGTTATCATCAGGTCATTTGTCCTGCCTGTGTGAGCTACAACTCCGGACAGGTTTGGATTCCATTTCATTTAATTCAATTTCATTCACCAGTTTTGTAACCATGGGTAACAGCAGAGCTGACGTGGCTCTGCACTGCTGCAAGGAGGCTGTCAAGATTGTCAGGTTTTAAAATCAACCTGCTTTGATGACTCTTCTGTTCTGCAGCATTTGCCTTACAGACTTTGCCCTGAAAAATCTTTTTAAAAATTACTTTCCTTTTTTTTTTTTTTTTTTTGCAGCGTTTGAACTGAAAGCAAGATAGAAGTTCTTCAGGAATGCCTTTGCAAAAGACTGGTGTGTTGCCAGACATACAAGATCTGGTTTGTTCTAATGTCTTCTCTCTTGCAGAAAAATAAATTTACTTTGCTCTGCAGTGTGTTGGGAAGGTTGAGGTTCAGAACAGACTCTTCCTTCCTTCCTTCAGGATTGGAGGAGCCACGACCTCTTGGAGGCTTTGAACATTTATCACTTTGGAAGTGCAAAGGAGATAAATCTGCCCATGGTCTGTAAGGGTTTCAGGGCTTTGCTTTTTCTTTTCTCTGCTTTATGAACATCTCCCACTGACTTCCACGCTGGAAGAAAAGTCCCCTTATCATTAGGATGTTCAGCAATAGTTACATCCCACTGACTGTGCATGAAGAATATAATGCATTAAAATAATCTAGAACAAACAGTAAAAACACTTAAACAACAAGCCCAAAGCAAAATAATTATTTTAAGTCTGCTAACTCTTTGTTTAAAATAAAGTTGTACTCATTGTGAATGAAATGCTGCCTTCCATTTAAGTCCATCCTTCAAAACTCTCCCCAAAAGTCCTCAAACACAACTTTTTTTGGTTATAATCCTGCCTGAATTCACAGCCAGACACTTGACAACAAACATGGAAAAGTTTGGAAAACAAAGTTTATATGAAAAGTAAGCTGGAAACACCTTTTTGTCTCAAGCACTGCCTTGAAGACTCCCCATAGTTTCTGGAAGTCAGTCGAGGCTCCAGAAAGCATCTTCTGGATGCTAAACCTGCTTTCTGAACCTTAAATTATCAAAACCCTCAAACAGAAGAAACAGGTGCCAGCAAATGCATTGGACCAGCAGCAACTCAAAAAACATCAAGGGCTGCTTTAGAGTTAATTTACCTGCTCCATTCTTGCAGATTTTTGAAAGATAGGCTCAGCATACCCAAGAATAATTACTCCAGTGCCTTTCCCTGAGAGGCTTCTTGCATGAGGCTGCCTCGTGCTTCTCAAATGTCAAGCTGGTATTTAAAAGAATAACAGAGGTAGAAGGCTGTGAGTTTGATGGACATCCCTGGCTGGCAGGAGCACACAGAGGAACTGTCTCTGACAGGCTGTGTTCGTGGACACACCACATTTAGCTTCAGGAATCTCCCTTGCTTTGTTTGGATGGAATCATGTTTGGTTCTAGTTAAGAATTCAGGAGCTGAATTCAAGATCCTGACAGGAATGCACGAGGAAAGACCAACAGCATCTCAGAGAGAGATTGGCCAAAACAAGCTGGAACAAGAGAGATTGGCCAAAACAAGCTGGAACAAACTTGGCAGGTTTTACTCCTCCAGCATTAGCATGGCTTTGGGTTTAGATCTGTTCCCTCTGCCAAGCATGGCTGATAGTGCTGGTGGTTTGATTGTGCACAAACTTATTTGCTACTTTCCTTCCAGATACCTCGATGGAGGTGTCTGGGTGGGATCTTCCACAGGATTGAAGTTCAGCCTTTGTTAATAAATGCTTTAATGATTGCTTTTTAACTCTTCACCCTATCTCTGACTGTAGAAGCATTTTTAGTGCTCACCAAAACAGCTCATTTAAGTTAAAATCGATATTACAAACAGAATCAGAAAAGCAGAGCCCAAATGCCAGAACTCTTCTACAGGATTCATTTCTCCCTTTCCTCTTTTAATTCTCCCTTTCTTGGGTGGGAGACCAAAGTAAAATGATGCAGCAGTTTTGCTTTGATAAATTCCATTGGGAGCATTTTCTTTGGGGACAAGATGAGTCCAGTTGTGACCACAGATCACAAAGCTCAGTTTTGACTGTTTACATTTGTTAAAGTGAAATTAGTCTTCCCCAAAGGTGATATATGCTAAACCAGAAACTCAGTGTGGGCAGAAAGCTGCATTCCTGAGCAGAATATTTATTATTTAAAACCTCCATTTTGATATATGTCCCATTTGAGATTTTAATAGATTTAATATTTAGTATAATATTAATACATTAAATTTTTTTTCAGTGTTGGGAGTCTGACAGAAACTTTCTGCATCCCAGAGGTTTGGCTGGGAGGAATTCCTCCCTCTGCCTTCACAAAACTCAGCCTGAGCCATCCAACCCCTCCCAACACTTTGCCACCAACTGATGCATCCTTTCTCCCTGCTGTGCTTTAGACACATTCCCAAACAAGGGCAAAAAACTGGTATAATGGTAATAACAATAACTTTACAAGCTACTTACACCCTGCAAAGCTGTGGCTTCTGTTTTGAAGGCAAAGAGATTTATTTCTCATAAACCACAGTCATTAACTCAGTGTCTCTCCATTCCCCAGAAAAACTAGAAACTAACAGCAAACCCCAATATTATCAGGCAGAAAAACCCCAGCTGGGCTGGACTGGAGTAGGTCACCAGCTCTGGGGGTTTCTGTGGGTGCTGGCTGGGAGGATGCTGTGCAAAGTGACAGGAATGAAATTAGTCTGGGTTTGGCATAAGAAGAAACATGGGAGAGGAAAGTTAACTCCTGGAAAAAGGTTTTTCTCTTCTCTTCCCCTCCAGATACTGAAGCAATGTTCTGCTTTAAAGGGATAAAATGTTCTTATGTAGTTACTTTGTGCTGTGATTTGGGAAACCTCTCTCTTTTAAAGCCTAGAAATAAAAAGCAAATTTTCTTCCTGAGACCTCAGGATGGGAACTTGCTGCTGCCACCAGAGGGACTCTGAAATGAGACAGAAAAACTGAGTGTCCTCAAAGCAGAGACTTCTGGCAAAACTTCCTGACTTTCTGGGGCTGCTCTGAGGATTTCTCTGCGTTTTCTGTGCCCAGGGCTTGAGGGGTGGGCTCTGCTAGGAGCTTTATGTGCTTTCTTCTCTCATCATCCTGGATTATGAATAGATTGTGAACAGATTATATTAGATTATAATGAATTATAATAGATTATAATAGATTATGAACTCTGTCATCCTGCCCATTCTTCACAGTTAATCCCACTGTGCCATCTTGCAGCTCAAAATGCAAAATGCTCATCAAGTGCCCTCTCTTTTTGTGGCTCCCCTGATGCTCAGTCCCACACCAAGCACTAAACCTCTGCTGAAATAAGAGTTAAAATGTTAATGATTTCCTGGAACTCACGAGGGAATTGTAATGTGAGGCTTTTGAGCTTTGATTGCAAATTCATTTTTTGAAAGTGGAGAGAAAGATGATTTTTAAAAAGTGACCGAAGGTAAAGACTCCAAAAATTCCATAAGGTTCAGATGTTTTCTCTTGTGTCTGGTGAAAACAACCATTCTCATTTGCCCCACAAAGGAGTGGTCTTTGTCTTTTCAAATAAAAATGGAAAAATTGCCATTGCTGCAGCAGCTCCCACTGGAGGAGATCCACCATAAAGGAAGGAGAGAGCACTCAGGATGAAATTGCTTTTCTTTCCCAGCCTGGGCTGGGTTTTAAGTTAAAAATCTGTATTACAAACAGAATCAGAATCAGTTTTTGTTGTTTTGTTTTTTTTTTTTTCATTATAAACTCTTAAATCCTAAGGGGAATTGGAAAAAAAATCTCTAGTAATTAAATAATTTTCTTTCTTATAAAGCATGTATGGAGTTTTGCAGTGATAGCCTCTGGCCCAACAAGAAAAAGGCTGCTGCCTTTCCTAAAATTCCCATTTCCCATGTTTCTGAAGAAGGAACTGTCACTGAGCCTGCAGCAACATTCCATCTATAATACAAACACCCAAAGCATTAAGAACCACAGGATTACAATGATTTAGGTATGACAAGTGACCCTGGGGTACACAGAACCTGATTTCCTGGAATGCAAAATAGCCAAAGTAAAATAGTTTTCGAGGAACTCTCCACATGTTGTTTTTCAATTACAGACCCACTGACTTCCCTGTTGTTATTCAGCCCTGGCCTGAGATGTTTCAGATTCACCTGAAGTGACACCAATATAGAATTTACAAAGTCTCACCACCCAGATTCTGGTCACCTCAATTCTCACACGCTTTTCTAACCTCTGTGGCTGGGGACACGAGATGTTTTTAATCTCATGGCTTTGGGAATCCCAACTCTTCAGTGCTGAGGACAGCAAATAACTCTCCCTGATGCTGGAAACAGCCTGAGCTGCCTTACAGCCTGCACACAGGGAGATGTGCTTAGGAATGCTGAGACCCCAACCCCAAACCAGCACCCTCCCAAATTCCTCTGGGTGAGCAGCAGGTGAAGCCACCCCTCACAGGTAACCTCAAGGTTGTGTCAGCCCCAGGCAGGGCTCTGTGCTCTAGGCAGGCAGCAGCAATCCCCTTCCCAGGTGAGCCACCAGATTAATTTGGCTTTGTTGCTGAAGAAAAACCCATGAGGACATTCCCAAACCTCATTCCCAAACCACGAGCACCCCAAGAGGAGTCAAGGCTTGCTCAGTTACAGACAACAGGAACTGAGCTGAAACATCTGCTCCAGCAGGGTGTTTATGAAGTGGATCAAACCTAGTGACTTTTGGCAGTTTAACTGGTCTGACAGGACAGCAGGAGGGATGTTGTTTGTGCAATGCATCTTTTACAGTGAGCTCTGCCCCCTGGCAGTGGTGTTTGTGCAGGTCTGCAGCAGCTCCCTGGGCTGTGCAGAGCTGTCCCTGACTGCACCCAGCAGCAGCTCCTGACTGCTGGGCCCTGCTGGCTCTGGAACAGCTTCTCCTGGGCCCAGGGTCCTGCTGGGTGGGCACCACCCAACCCACACCATCTCTGCCTGGAGAGACCTGCCGTGGGATCAGCAGAGCCTGGCAGCGCTGGGATGGAGCACAGCCCGAGAAACCTGAGCAGGGACAGATGGAACAGTCACAGCATGGCTGGGGTTGGAAGGGGCCCTGGAGAGCACCCAGTGCCACCCCTGCCATGGGCAGGGACACCTTCCACTGTCCCACGGTGCTCCAATCCCCATCCAACCCAGCCTGGAACATTTGCAGGGATGGGGCAGCCACAGCTTCTCTGGGCACCTTGTGCCAGGACCTCCCCACCCTCATAGGCAAGAATTTAATCCCAATATCCATCTAACCCTGCTCTCTGTCCATGTGAAGCCACTCCCCCTTGTCCTGTCCCTCCATCCCTTGTCCCAAGTCCTTCTCCAGCTCTCCTGGAGCCCCTTTGGGCTCTGAGCTCTCCCTGGAGCCTTCTCCTCTCCAGGTGAGCACCCCCAGCTCTCCCAGCCTGGCCCCAGAGCAGCCCTTGGAGCATCTCCGTGGCCTCCTCTGGGCTCTCTCCAGCAGCTCCAGGTCCCTCTGATGTTGCAGACCCCACTTTGGGAGCAGCACTGCAGGCTGGGCTCCCTGGAGTGGAGCAGAGGGGGAGAATCACCCTCCTTGACCAGCTGGGCACACTGCTTCTGGAATATCCAGTCTTCTGCCCTTCATCTGGGTGCCCCTCCATCAACCCTGTGATGTTTCATGCTCCCACCACGGTGTCACACTGCTGGTGACACTGAGCAGAGCAACAGAATCTCTTCAGGGGGCTGAGAGGTGTCTGGGGAAGTGTATCCCAAAGGAGCCCCTTCTGTTTGCTTATCCCCACATTAGCTTACAACTAAAGAGACCATCTGCTCTACATGTTCACCTTTTTTCTTTCCAGGCAGAACTCCTTTTCAGTTTCCTCTCTCTTACTAATAGCTGTGGGTTTAGGCTGTTCAGCTTTTTTTTCTTTTTTTAAAATTTTTTAAAGTACAAAGCAAAGTCCCTACAACTCTTTTTAATCCCTGTCCAGCTCATGGGACGCAGCCATGCCTGGTTCTGCCAGGACTTCTGTCCAGACACACTTTGCACATGACATTCATACTCCAGCCTTCCCAAAATGCCTTCTGAGTTCAGCCTTATCTTTTTAATTCTTATATGGGAGAGACATCCAGCCTTGGAAATGGGAACCAAAGGGAAAGTAACAATGAGTTTAGAATTAATAATTAAAAACCAATTAAGTTCTGAAAAGTTGTTCTGAAGATCTGCTGAATCCTGCTCTCCCTGCCAGTTCTCAACATGAATTGTGTGTTAGTCCCCCTGTTTCAGAAGGAATGGACAACATTAGGACTATTTATGATGCCCAGCTTGGAGTCTGTGTAACACTGGAATATAACAAAGTGATCACCGGTGTTTCAAACACAGTCCTGTGGTTAAAAGCAACATGGGCAAGGCGAGTTGCTCATTCCCCTGCTCCCCAGAAAGCATCCCAAGAGAAGGCTGACTCCAGCACAGGAACACCTTCATCCAGCTCCTGAATTTTTCTGCTGGCTGAGCACACAAAATCCAGCATGTCCCTGTGCCTGTTCCCTGCTCTCAAGCCCTTCTGTGGTGTTGGCCCTTGGTGTCTCTGCTGCAGCACAAGCACACCCCAAAGTTTGGTGTGGCACACGAGGGGATCACCCAAGGACACGGGAATGCAGCACTGCAGGGCTGGAGTGGGGCTCTGCTCAGGCAGATGGGGGCTGGAATAACAAATCAAAAAGTGGAAATTGCAGTTCCTTACACTGCTGCTGCTTCTGAGCTCCCTGGGCATCAACAGCTGCTGACAGGAGTTTGTGCAACTCCTACCGTGCTTTTCTTACCCCCAGAGTCTGTCCCAGAACAGGAAAGAAGAATATTGACCCCAACTTCATCCCCACAGCTGGAAACTGTTATTTTCAGCATCTGCCTTGATAAATACACCCCCCTGAGCTGGGTGAAGAGACCAGGCAAGGGGAAACCTGAGGAGGGTCCATTTTTAATAAGCATTTATTTATAAACTGACACTTTACAATTGTTTAAGTGCTTAAAGGCATCTCCAGGATCTGTGGTGAAGGTTTACTGTGAGATGCCAAGCAGGGAGAAAATGAGCAGAATACATTGAGGCAAAACAGATTTGATCAAATGTCATGAAAAAATTTGTCTCTTTTATGACGAGTTTCATGATATAGGATTCAGTAATTTTTCTTAGAGCCTCAGGTCTTTGAGTGATAGGATTATAAATAATTTTTTATTCCTTCCAAGGTAAATTTTCAAGTTTGTCAAGCTCTGTTGACTTTTAAGAAAAGGACCAACTTTTTCAAGAAGAAAAAAATCAGTGGCAAATTCAAACCACCTTAGGTAGAAACCTTAAAAAATTACAAGGGTATTAAAATTTTTTTTTTTAGGTAACCCTGTGGTTTCTGACAGCTTACCTGGTGGTTTTTGAATGCTTGGAGTTGAAAGTGCTGCTGCAATGAATTTTAAAATAGAGACTTTAAGCTTGATAGAACAGTAGTGCACCGTAATGTAACAGGAAATAGGAAAAGGGGCTTAAAAGTCTCTTTACACGCTCCAGAAACAGACAACGGTAACACACAGGGCAAACCCAAGGCTGGCAGCTCAGTTAAGTGATCCTGGGCCAATTTCAGATTTCTGCAGCTCTGACCCAGCTGTAGCCCCAGGGCAGCACTGAGAAGCCCCACGAGACAAACGGTGTGGAGCTGGAGCCGAAACTCAGCCAAGCGTGAAACCAGTTTGTGGCAGAACTGAGCAGAGCATCCACCTCATCTTCTGCACCCCAAAGCCTGCAGGATTTGTCCCGAAGGGCTGCTGCCTCCCGGCAGGACCCCCCCGCCATCCCTCGGCCAGATGGAAATCCACAACTCATCTCGCAGCATTTCGAGCCACGCGGCTTCTTGCCCCTCGCTAGAGAGAGAGCACCGAAAATGAGAGTTCTCAGCACCCTTCAGGGCTAGGGGGTCCCCAAAGCCCTACCTTGGCCGGACGCTCTGCTGGTCCTGCGTGCTGGCAGCGCCTCCTCTTCCTCACTTGTCCTTCAGCGTGGCCATGCCCAGCGCCTCGGAGCTGTAGTCGTACTGGTTGCTGGAGGACATGGAGCGGCCCCAGGAGCACTGCAGGTTGGAGCCCCTCTTGCGGAAGGAGGACGTGAACCTGTAGAAGTTGCGGTGCCTGTTCTTCAGGTACTCCCGGTAGTTTTTGGTGAGCAGGGTGTAGAGGAAGGGGTTGATGCAGCTGTTGCTGTAGGTCAGGCAGGTCACCAGGTAGTTAATGCACTTTTGGGTTTGGGTGGTGAGCTGCAGGGAGCTGCTGTAGAGGCGCACCAGCTGCCAGATCCAAAAGGGCAGGAAGCAGGCCCAGAAGACCAGCACGATGCTGAAAATCATGATGAGGACCTTCTGCCGGGGGGACCTCTTGCTCTTCTCCTTGTGGGGGGGGTTCCTCTGGGACTCCAGGTAGGTCCTGGCCAGGCGCGTGTAGAGGAAGCCGATGATGATGCCCGGGGCCATGATGCTGGTGCTGAAGAGCACGGTCAGGTAGGTCCGGTAGGCGTCCACGCTCCAGGTGGGCGCACACATCCTCTTCACCTTGCCCTCCGCCTTGCCCCCCTCGGTCAGCGTGACCATCAGCATCATGGGCAGCGTGAGCAGCAGCGACACCGACCACACGGCCCCCGCCGTGACCTTCCGGTAGCCCCGCGACCGCTTCAGGGTGTCCAGGGGCCGGGTGACGGCCAGGTAGCGCTCGGTGCACATGAGCGTGAGGGTGAAGATGCTGGCGTGCATGGTGAGCAGGTCCAGGCTGAGCAGGATGCGGCACCCCAGGTCCCCGAAGTACCAGTCCTGGGCCAGGTAGGTGCAGACGATGAAGGGGATGGTGGAGAGGTAGAGCAGGTCGGCCAGGGCCAGGCTGACGATGGAGCTGTACATGGGGGCGGCGCAGCGCGCCGAGTGGCACATCACCACCAGCGTGTAGACATTGCCGGCCACCCCGGCCACGTACATCACCGACAGCACCGTCCCGAAGGCCGAGGGGATGAGCAGCGGGCCGCCCCCGGGGGCAGCCCCGCCGCCCGCCGCCGCCGTCCCGTTGTCCCCCGCCGCCGCCGTCCCGTTGGGCTCCATGGGCGGCGGCGGCGGCCCCGGCACCGTGGCACCGGCCCCGGAGCTCCCGGCCCCGGCGGCGGCCGCTCCGCCCCCCGCGGGAGGCAGGGCGGTACCGGGCAGCCCCGGGGGAAGGGAAGGGAAGGGAAGGGAAGGGAAGGGCCGCCCCCGCCCCGCCGGGGCTGCCCCGCTCCGCGCCCGCGGGGACCCCCGAGCTCCGCCCGCGCGGGGCCCGCCGGGGCCGTCCGGGGCCCGGAGCGCTCCGGGGAGCGGGGAGAGAGCGCCGGACGCGCTCAGCCCGGGCGGGGAGCCTGCGGAGAGCCGGGAATGGGGCTCTGCCAACCGGGAATGGGGCTCCCCGAGCCGGGAATGGGGCTCTGCCAACCGGGAATGGGGATCTGCCAACCGGGAATGGGGATCTGCCAACCGGGAACGGGGCTCTGCCAACCGGGAACGGGACTCCCTGAGCCGGGAATGGGGATCTGCCAACCGGGAACGGGGATCTGCCAACCGGGAACGGGGCTCCCCGAGCCGGGAATGGGGATCTGCCAACCGGGAACGGGGCTCTGCCAATCGGGAATGGGGCTCCCCGAGCCGGGAATGGGGCTCCCCGAGCCGGGAATGGGGATCTGCCAACCGGGAATGGGACTCCCTGAGTCGGGAATGGGGCTCTCCCAACCGGGAACGGGGCTTTGTCAATCGGGAACGGGACTCCCTGAGTCGGGAATGGGGATCTGCCAGCCGGGAACGGGGCTCCCCGAGCCGGGAACGGGGCTCCCCGAGCCGGGAATGGGGCTCTGCCAACCGGGAACGGGGCTCTCCCAACCGGGAATGGGACTCCCCGAGCCGGGAACGGGGCTCTGCCAACCGGGAATGGGGCTATTCCCGTCGGAACGGGGCTCCTCAAACCGGGAACGGAGCTCTCCCAATCGGGAATGGGGTTTTGCCAACCGGGAATGGGGCTCTCCCCGCCGGGAACGAGCCCCGGGAATTGGGGCTCCCCAAGACGAGAATGGGGCTCTTCCAACCGGGAATGGAGCTCCCGGAGCGTGTCCCGAGCGCCCCGCCGGGCAGCGTCAGCCTCCGGGAGCTGCCTGAAAGTTTTCCCGGCCGCGCCGCTGGAATCTGGCGCTTCCCTGCCGCGGTGGCATCGCTGGCGGTGGGGCTGGGCGCTGTGGCTCGGCTGTGAGACGGGCAAAGAGGTGTCAGTGCCCGACAGGGAGAGCCGGAGGCAGCCGCGACCCGCAGGTGCTCCGCTCAAAGCGCTCCAGGTGCGCTCGGAGAGAGGCTGAGGTGCAGGTGGATAGCGATCCCGGGCTGAAAGAGCCTCCATTCTCCCTGGAAATAGCTCGTATTTTGAGTTTTAGCCTGAAATGCACGACAGTGCTGTCATAAGGTTTAAAATCGGAGCTTTAGTGGCGGTTGGTTCTTGTGAAGAGGGGGAGGCACAGGGTGGGATGAATATAAGGTTCACAGAGACAACTTTTCCCCTTAGGTACGAAGTCCAGGGACAGCTGCAAAATCAGTAAGCACCTTACATTTCCATCTTATTTTAGAGAAAGCAGAGATAGGGCAGTCCACAGTCAAAGGATAAATTTCCAAGGGTACCACAATGCTGTATTCCCTCAGCTACCATTGATTTCCAATAGGAATTAACTGGCTTTTATGCCTTCAAGCATTTCTGTTTAAACCAGAGTGCTAAAATGACTGATATACGTTTATTTCCTTGTTTTAGTCACTCCTGAAAGTGCTTTTCTGCAAACTGTTGTCTAATTCTCCATGCCATGCTACAAAGTGGTGAAAGCCTCGTTTACTTGTAGGAGCAGGATTCAGCCCTATAAAAATATTGTCTTGAGCTCTTGATTGTAATCTGCTGTGAGGTGAACACACAAATAAAGCCCTTTTTTCCTTCCTGGTGCTGCTCATCAGCGTTTGTGTCCCTCCCCAACACCCTCCAAATGCTCAAAGCTATATTCAATAAAGGGCTGGCTCAGACATGCTGGTGAGGGAGAAGAAACCAAACTGAATTCTTTTCAGGCACGGGGGTTACTTTATCAGATTCAGCCATGCACTGACAAAGCTCAGGTCCAAGCGCTGCGGTGGAATTTGATTTTCTCTGGAAGTTTGGACTCGGTTGGTGCCAGCGCCCTCGGCAGCCCCACATTCCTGTGTGGCAGCTGGACACAGCAGCTGGGAATGCAGGCAGATGCTTCACCAGGGCCAAATCCTGCCTGCATGGCTCTCAAGGGGATTGACTGCCACAGACTTCAAGTGAGATCCATTTCTGGCATAAATAGATCATCTCTGAGAATTAGGTTGCATGCAACTTTCGCAGTCCTGTCTCCTTTTGTTTTGAAGTTGTTCTCTCTCTGGTTTTTTATCTGTCTTCATCTAGTGGCCAGGACAGTGGGAAAGCAGAGAACAGATATTTTCTTTTCTGCTGTGTTACCTGCTTTGTTTCAGGTGATCACACGAGGTGTTAGAGGTGAGCAGAGTAATATGTTCTTCTAGACAGAGAGTTACTTCATCTGTTTAGTAAATACCTAATTTCAACTTTCCAGTTTTCCTTCTAGTACAAGAATGTTTAATTAAACAACACCAGGCATCAGTGAGCCTGAGAGACACTTGTTTCCTTGAACATGTAGGATACACAGATCTATCCATGGGAACTTAGTCCTGTTAAACTCTTCAGAAATATTCTGTTGCCTGAAGTTCTGCAGCCCAGCAAAAGCTGTTATCTGAACAAAAGGCACTTCTGCTCTCAGCATGCACTGAGCCTCTTCTGCACACCCACAGGCATTAACAGAACATTTCCTACCGGGTGCAACTGGGCCTGGAGCGTGTGAGAACTGTGATCAATCAGAAATAAAAGGGGGATGATGCAGGAATCTGGAATACTGATGTTTCCCATTTGCCTGTGTACACAAGGAGCACATCTTTCAGCAGTGTGGGTGGCAAGTTACCAGAAGTGGTGAATTTTCCATTTTTCCTGCTGTCTAGGTAAGGACTGCATGTGCTTTTATGGAAGATGAATTTTAATCAAACAGGAATGGGGAGGTCAATATATAACTACTGTCAGAGTAAATCCTCAGGGACTTGCACACAAAGCCAAGTCATCAAGGATCAAATTGTCTCATGAACCTCAAGATCTGTTATTCCCTATGTGGTTTTCTTGTAATATTCTAAAAAGTATTGGTGTGAAAATGATAAATAACATAGAATCATAGACTCATGGAATCACCAAGAATGGTTTGGGTTGGAAGGGACCTTAAAGATAATTTCATTCCACTCCCTGTCATGGGCAGGGACACCTTCCACAAGTCCCATTCAGCCTGGCCTTGGACACTTCCAGGGTTGAGGCAGCCACAGCTGCTGTAGACAATACCTTGCACGTGTACTTCAGGTGCAAAATTTCCCCTCTGGAGCCATGTATGGCTCATGCTGAGCATTCCCAGCCATATTAAAATATAGCTCCATGTGGCATTTTATTCTCTGCTTTGAGCAGAACTTTCTTCAGGTGCTCAGCACCTAATTTTAGAACTTCCTAACAAATTTTTCTTCTTGTTAGGAAGCAGGCAGTAGCAGTCTACGTGGTGAGGGCTGTTTGTGCAGCATGTCCAATTTTCTTCTTGTAAAGCCCTTGATATTCTCTGTGAATAACTGGTCCTCCTTTGTTTGGCTGTGAAGGTCATGGCATATATGGTGGGCAGCTGAAAGCTGTTGCCTTGGCAAATTGAAAGGCAGCTCTCCTTGCTCCATTCAGCTGTGACAGGATCCAAACTGAGTGTTGTCTGGGCAAATGAGTGTTTGGAAGCAGAGGTTCCCTGTTAGGCACCATCTTTGTACAAGTTGTCCTCCTAAAATACCTTTTGGGTGGAATTTTATTGTCGAGAGTGAATTTTGTCTTCAGGATAGGAAGCATGTGAAATGTGCATCTGTATCCTCGATGTGAACTTTGGGTCGAGGTGCTGTGGATGACAGGTCCAGCCTTTGGCTGAGTTTGATTTTGGTGGTACAAGTTCTGTCTGGCCAGGTGGGCTCTGATGTTTCTCGTGATACTCTTGTGCCCAGTCACCACATGGATGATCCTCTTCCCACCAGAAGTGCAGGAAGTGAAAAGATTTAACTGATCACTTGCCAAAGTATCAGGAAAGTATTTTGCTTTGGCCAAGTTCAGAGGGGTCCTGACAGAGTATCCGAGTGAGAAGGGCAGAGGGAGGGATGTCTCTGGAGAAACCCAGGGGTGAGGTTTGTTAGATCCCAAGTATGTGCTGTCAGATGAGAGCCATACATTCATTTCTTAATCCCAAACTTAGGGGGCTCAGTTATCATCTGGTAGCACAGAGCCTGTCAGTGGAATGCAACATTGCAGGGGAAGGGATGACAAAGAGGAATTGAAAGCAACTGCAGCTCAGTGTCCCAGGGGACAGCCAGAGCCTGATTTGGCCGTGCTGCTGATTCAATAACCTTTTCTCAGGTTACCACCCACTGGTGTAAAATCCCTGCAGCTTGGCCAGGGAGCCTCATCGGAGCAATGTTTATGATCTGCAATAAGCACAGGGACTTGTCGCTCTCTGAAATTGTTTCTGAGCCACTCATCACTCAGGTGCAGGGGATTATCTGAGAGCATGGAATGTGCACACTGACTGCAGCAGAGTCACTCTGCTGCACAGATACAAGGAAGAGCAAATTTGATCCCCAGCTTCTGAATGTGTTAACATCTATGTTTACATATCTCCTATAGAGTAGAAAATGCTCTTCAACTGAAATTTAAATTTGCAAGTATACTGTATTTCAAAGAGGGTTCTCCCCTCCCTCAGAGGTTTGAGATGCAAGTGTCCTAGCTCTGGAGGAGCCACTGGAGAGAACCCTCTGCCAGATCCCTAAAGGGGATGTGTGACGGGTTTCAGTCACCATTCTTTCAGGAATGTAGTTGAATGGGTTTTAAAAACCCTCCCAGATAAAAAGAACATAGGAGGGACTTGTACTTTTAATCACAGCACTGCTGAGCAAGTGCCCCGTGGCTCCTGATGCCCAGTGAGGACAGCAGGGTAAGGTCTGAGGTGCCACATGGATTTGTGCCCTCAGGGGATGTGGCTGAATCTCCCTTGGGGGCAGCTTCAGGCCAGTTTTAGGAAGGCACTCCCAGGGTCATTGGGTCCAATTTTATGTCATTTCAAGCGTCTGTGTGACAGACATGAGCCCAGAAAATCTGCTTCTGACCTCTCGTGCATCCAAAACCATCAAACACCTTTGGGGTGCTGCAGAAAGCCTGAGACCTTCAGTGCTGAAGATAACACCTGGCAGAGAACACCGTGGCCACGGGAAAAGGTGAGGACAGCAAAGGTTTTGTCCTTGCTTTTTGCAGAAGATAAAGAGTGTAAATTGTGTGCTGTTACAGTGACTTTCAGACGTTCTGGATTTTTAGGATCTTCTCCTTGTGTTAAAGCATTTGAGATCATTTTACAATGGAAAAAAAAATACATATTAATAACCCCAAGTCATTTCCTGCAGAAACTCAAACCACTACCATTACACTTAGATCTGAATTCTTTCTCCTCCCCTGAAAGACCGAATTGTACACTGAAAAAAGAAAAATTCCTCTTCCTTTACCATGCGTGTGAGTGCAAAGGAGACTGTCTTGGCTCCAGGGAGGTTTTTATTGTTACATAATACAGCATCTGCACAGACTGGGCACTGCAGTGGTGGTGCCAAAGAGCAGGCAGAGATCTGGCCTGGAGAGCACAGGGTGGGGCTGGGGGGAGCAGCAGGTTTGATTTGGCAACCTGAGTTACCTTTTGTCTTTCTGAAGGAGCTCTGGGAGCTCAGTGCAGTGTTGCTTTTGGTACTTGATTTGTTTTTGTTCAAGGTGGGAAGGCTTTTATTCTTATTAAATGGCTTTTTCCTACTTATGGAAAAATTAGAGATTTTATAGCTGCAGATTTCTCCTTCAGAGAGAGTTTGGCTCTTCCCACAGGCTAAACTCCACTTGGAGTGTGCAAATCCTACAGCACGCTCTCATCTCCAGAACTCAGCCTGTTGTTAATAAAGAGCTTCAGATGCTGGGAACTCACTCTTTTCTTGTGACTTCTGTGATATTTCTTGGTCCACACCGAGTTATTGCCTTCAGGTGAGCAGTCTGCATTTCATGGGAGCTGTGAGAGGCACTTCTGGGGATCTGCAAGGATGATCCAGTGTGGTGGAGAGGGAAACTCCTGCACTTTTTTTGAGGAACAGTTAATAGAATGGATGTTGTTTCATACTGGTTTATAGGAATTATATAAAAACTCTTGACAGATGTGAGAAAAGGATGGAAATCCAAGGAATCTCCTTTTGCCAAAGAACCAATTCCTGGTCAAGCCTCATGCTTGGTGTCTGGGTTGGAGCTCGCTTGAGCCGGTGTGAGCTTTTTCCTGGATTTCAGTGAGATTTGGAGAAAGCCATTGATTAAAAACCAAAAAGAATAGAGCTGGGTCCAGCTTTGGGGATGTTTGAACTGAGTGGTGGTTTTGAGCTTGGAGGCTGGTTGCACAACATCCTTTTAAAGGAGGATTATTTAAACTCCTGCAGCAGCAGCCGTGCTCAGAGCATGGCAAAGCGGGGCTGAGAGCTCTCCAGGAGTGCTTTGGCTCCTGGCACAGCTCCTGGGCTGAGGGTGACAGCTCTGTGTGTGCCTCAGAGCCTCTGCTTAGTCACTTCTCTCCTCATATTTACCTTCTCTTACAGGTTTCTTCCTCCTGAAGGCCTCAGGGAAGCTCTTGGTGCAGGTGTGTGTGCTGTGCAGAAAAGGAGACTGCGCTGCAGCCCAGCAGCACAGGGCAGGGGATCTCACTGCTACCAATTTTATCTGTAAGCTGACTCTTGTCTCCACATTCTAGTGCCTCTGGGGAAGCTGGGAACCATTTGTTATAGTTTCATTCTAATGTTTCTCTGACTTAATTATGTGAGGATGTGTGTCAGAGTCTATCAGTGTCGGATGCTGCTGCTGAAGGGGGATTTCAGGCAGTGAAACTCCAGCTGTGTGGGTACCTCTGTCAGTTGTAGTGAGAGCAGTGAAGTCCTCCTGCTATTTTTCCATTGCATTTGGATCAGACTTTGCCTTTCCAGATCTGTATTGAACTTGGTTATAAAAGCCTTGAAATGGAGCAGAAGGTTTGCTCCATGTGCTCCCCTTCCAGCCCCAAAATTACCTTCAGAAGAGCTTTGTCCCAGTCCTGTTGTCACCCAGGGCTCTGCAGGGCTGTGCTGCTGGAGCCCCATGAGCTGCTGGCTGGGCTCTCTGGGGTTTGCTGGGTTTTTTTTTGTCTGGAGAAGCCACACGGTGCCATGGCTCTGTGTCACCAGCTGCCAGCTGTCCCCAGGGACTCCCTCCTGCACTGTGCCATATCCTCACCATGAATGATAAACAGAAGCACTGGAGAGGAGCAATGATAAAGGAAATACAGGGATTTTTTTTTTCTTTATTGGAGGGGGTTTGGGGCTAATATTTTAGTTTGTGGCTACTTGTAGACGATCAGAAAATCAGTGTTCATAAACTCAAAGCCTTAAGAACTTAATATTAGGAGCACAGCTTGTTCCCTGCAGGCTGCAGAGAGCCAGGTACATTTGCAATTCTTTGCTAATGAGCTTGGGACTAGATCAGTATATATATGTAAAAACACAAAAACTTTTATTACTGAAGACAGCCCAGAGCTTAGGCCCCTTCAGTTTGCCTAGAAAATGGAATATTTGATCCTCCCCCACTAATTGTATGTTTTTCTTGTCTCCTGGCAGTCGGCACAAAAGCTCTGAAGTATGTGACATACGACAAAGAGAACACCAAAATCTGCTGTGCCATATGATCAGCTCACATTGCAGTGGGCACGTTCCTGGCTCCACAAAGCTTCACAGCCATCACACTATTCCCTGCTTCCTGGTGGGAATTTGTGCCTTTAACTGTCTGCAGTAAGTCACAAGTATTTCCTCCCAAAGCGTGCAATGTTCATGCTTCATTTAAATCTAAAATACACCTGGGACTGGGGAGAGGGGTTGGTGATCCTGGGCACTGCTGTTGTTTGTCAGAGTCCAGCACATCCCTCTGGCTGCCCTGGCTGGCTCCAGACCCTGGCAGGGGGCTCAGGGACCTTGGCAAGAAGTCAAAAACACCTGTGGCTTCCATTTTAGCCTGTGGAAAAAGCTGCCAACTTTGTGTGAGGAATTACCAGCCACAAGGGTTTGAGTAGTGTGATATTTGGATTAACACAGGGTGAAAAAGTAGAATTTTGGGGTTTTTAGAGTGG
Organism: Chloebia gouldiae; assembly: GCA_003676055.1. Lineage (NCBI taxonomy): Eukaryota > Metazoa > Chordata > Aves > Passeriformes > Passeridae > Chloebia > Chloebia gouldiae. The sequence continues at coordinate 6,086,475 of QUSF01000033.1, read as the reverse complement.
GGTTCAAGGGGACAAGATGGAGGGATTTGGGTGTGTCCTGACCTTCTTCTCCTTCTCCTTGCCCTCCATGCCTCGCTGTGCTGGTGAGACTTTTCTGTTGGTTTAAGGTACAGACACACTGTCCAACATAGATGATAGGTATTGGCACGTTATTGTAAACATGATATTATAGTTTTGAGTATAAAATGTAAATGCCACCCAAGACTGGGGCAGAATGCCATGGCCTACCTGCTGGACAGAGCTCAGCAGGTCAGAGAAAGAATGTAAGATCAAGGGCAAGGCGTGACAAGAGGAGAGGCCAGATGATACAAGCACAGTTGTTTATAAACTTTTATTATTCGCCCTGAGCAATCAGCAAATCTTCGACTCCAAACTGCTTCTGTCAAAGCTCAGGACTATTAAAAGAGGGGATTTATCTTCAGCAGGATTTCCCTGCATTGGACTCAAGGGGAGAAATGAAAGATAAACATCACTCTGACAGGGAGGGGAGTGTGGTCAGTGCAGCTGAATAGCTGCAGGCTTTTTGTCCCTGTGGGCGGGGAGCAGAGGGATCCGGATGCAGGAGAGAGGAAGCTCTGCCTGGGGAGTCACTGAACACAAGAAAATGCCACTTCTCAGGGGTGTTTTTGTCAGGCTGACAAATGCAGCCTTTTTGCCCCCATTAACCACAGGATGTTCTGTGGCTCCTGCACCCTCCTCCTGTCAGGGAGCTGCAAACTCACAGCCCACAGTGGGGAGGTGAGAGCAGGTTGTGCATCCTTGGCCTGAGGTAGAGGAGTTTTTGTTTGCAGCTTCTGGGCAGAGACACAGCGAGTGCATTCATCTTTTTAAGAGATATACTCAAGCTTGGGAGCAGGACTGTTGCTTAGTGCTGTCAAGTGCTGCAGGAGAGTTCCTGTACTCAGAGCTACAGTTAGAAATAGAAATATCTCAAAGTTTGTGAAAACAGGGCCAGGAGCAGGTGTGTGTGAGGTGTGAGACCTTGGAAAGGAAAGATGAGCAGTGGTGCTGGAGTAAGGAATTGGACCTGACAGGTTTTCATCACAGCCACCAATTAGGGGGTGGATTTTTCTGCTGAAGTGCAGAAAAGGGGCTGGGATTCCTGTGCCTGCCTCAGAGCAGAGAGGGTGGATGTGTGGGGACACAGCTGCCACCCCCCTGTCAGCCTCAGGGGAGGTTTGACTACTTAGAAAGGGCCCTATATTGTACCCCAAAAAGCGGGTATATGATGGGTATAAGACAGGTTCTCTGCTAGGGGTTATAATCAGCTTTTCTCTTCCAGGGTTCAGGCTGGTGAGATGTGGGCTGAAGCATCTTTCCCAAGTGGGAGAAATAGCAGAAAGTATATTGTTTTTTTTACTTTTCTCTGTTCCACTCACCCCTCCCTAACCTGCTCAGAAACATCTCCCCATTGGGAATTGAAGAAAGGTGGGGGAGAATCTGACAAGCCTTCTGGGATTCAGGGTGGGCTTCCAGGACTTTTCTTACATATTGGTGGAACATTGAATGCAAGCACTGATTGTTTCCTCTTGATTCTCCCAATCTTCATGTTGCCAGTGGCTCTGGGGTTGTTCTGTTGTTCTCTGCACTGGCACTTTGAATGAACTCACCACTGCAGGGAAGGAGTCTGCAGGAATATTTGTCTCCCAGAGATGTTTACTCATGTCTGGCAGCTGTGGTGGCACTTGAGTTGAAGGTGTCACCTCTGCTCAGTCCTTGAGGAGCTCTGCTGCCCAGCTGAGATCCCAACACATCTCCAGAACCTCACACATCAATTCTGCATTTGAAAGAAGCAAATAGTGTGACAGAGGCATTTCATGGTGAAGGGAAAAATCTCTTCCAATCTCTGTGATAGTGCTCAGAGAGGCAATTCCATCTCTCCCAGAAAGATGCCAATGCAAAATCTGTCCAAGCTGCTTCATAGCAAGGTTGGAGAATGGCAGCAGCACATCAGTTCTGCACTGGAGTACTAGAAAACCTCAGAATTCCTGATTTAGATCAAAGTCCACCTTGAAAAGAGGATTTAGGCATTTAAAAATATTACTCTGTTACTGTGTGCTGTTTTCTCTTCCAAGAGAAGCTGTCTGCATTATGTAGTAGGCTTTTGAAAGCATAACTAGTTATGTAATTATTAGAATTATATTTGCATTCCCAACTAGGTTGTGTATAACTAGTATGGTAATATATGCTAATTAAATACCAATTAATAATTTAAAAAAATGAGATCTGACTCTATACAGCTATCACAGATGTAGTAAATACTCATTGCTTATCAAGAACTAATCAGGTGTGTTTTAATATGCAGCCCTAGTCCTATATAAACACATTGTGCCAATTATTTGGAACAGATTTAATGTGCTTTTTATTCATATTGCACAGCTACTGCTGACTGAGTGGCAATCACTGTAATGCATTTGACTACTTTTATATTAGTTCACACTAATGCTTCCAGCTATTCACATTGGGATCAGTTGTGTTCCAACCATCAGAAAATGCCCAAATTTAATAAGTTTTACCCTGTGAGGTAGAGGGGTTTCCTCATCCTTAATCCAGCCAGGCAATCCAGGTAGGCTGATGAAAAAATTTGTCTTTGTATGGTTTGAGGCTGTTTGGCTCTGGCAGGGTATCTTCCATCTCTTTATCTGCAGGCTTCAGCAACTCTGTGGAAGAGAATCAATGTCCCCATCATGCTGAGATGCTTCTGATTTAAAAAACATCCAGAGTTTCTGCTGCCAGAGGGAAACAGGATTTTGTGAGCTCAGTCTCTGCTATGAGTTTCTGCTGCAAGTTTAGAGTCATGCTATACACCTGGGGGGATAAACTCAAGCTAAATTAGCTGAACATGATGTCTGCTGCCTGCTGTACCCTGGGAACGAGCCAAGGGAAAGGCTGGCAGGGTGCAGCCAAGCAGGGCACTGAGACCAAGGAGTTCCTGGGCACCCTGGCTGGGAGAGGCTTGTGCAGCAGTGGCTGTGCTTGCTGAGGGCTGAGGCCACTCAGCACTTCCCATGGGACCTGGGTTCTGGCTTGCAGGGCTGTTTTCCAGACTTTTGCCGTGCTGGGAGTTTGGATCTGATTTTTTTTTATTGTGTTTTGCCTTGGAAGACAATTCCCTCATGAAAAAAAGAACTAAAAAAGGGTGATTAAAGAGTCTCTTTCTATGGCTCCCAAGGCACGTTCACCTTCAGCAGTGAAAATCTGTTTGACACAAATTCTGTGGGCTCCCAGGTCAAAGATTTGGCCGTGTCAGAATTAAGGCTTTGCCTGCAGCCTCTCTTGTGTGGATGAACATTTCTTCAGTACTTCTTTCATGTAGTTCAAGTAGTTTCTAAGCTCTGATGTATTTGCTGTCATTAGAAATGTTTCCCAACTCCATAAAGACCAGAATTTAGTGAAACTTATGAAGAATGCATACATTTTTATACATTTTTTTTTAATTTGCTGCTTTTAAAAAGCACCTGTAACTTCTTTTGGTTACTTGTTGCATCACTTAGGGGTCCCAGCATCAAGATAGTTGAGCTTTTCCTTCCTGCTCTTCTTAGTTTGTTCCTCCTCACTTTTAGGAATGAGGCTCACTGATTTTCAGGGTTTTTAACTTCTGGAGCTCATGACACCTTAAACAGATTATATCAGCTCGTTTGGTTTCATTTAGAAGCCAATCAACCCAAATTATCTTCAGTGCCATGTAATGAAACTAAGTTCAAGCACTTTTCTCAAAGTGTTTTCCTGAGGCACTTCTGTGAGCTCAAGCTGTGCTGCATTTACAGGACAATTTAAGTCTGGAGCTTACTTGAGACTTCATCAGCAAGGTAAGAGACCATTAGTAACTATTCTAATTTTTCAAGTCGAGATATTTTTCTGGCAGAATGGCTCTGTGCTTCCTTTAAAGTCACTGCATTTCTCTCTCTTTTTATTTTCCCTTAGAAACTGGGTATAGGAAAGGTTTGATGCCATTTGCTCTCTTGATCATGTTGTTTCTCAATGTAGAAATACAAATTTTCTATTTCTAAGAGCAAGATATTTTCCTCTATATTGACAAGAAAAAAATGCCATTTTACTAAAAGCTCAGTTGAGATAGCTCTGGACAAAGCCCAGGGTGGTAGGATCAGGAGCAGAAACAGGTGTGCTCTTCACCTGAGTTAGACATGTGTAAAAATGATGGGGGTGTTCAAATCACTGACTGCAGTAGGTGCCAAACAGGATTCTGCATCCTCAGAAGGTTTTTGTTTCAGAGAGCTTCATCTGGCTCAGGAAAGGGGGTGCTGATGACAGAAATGGATATTTACAGGTCTGGAGCAGGCAGGTGTGTCCCTGACAGCAGCAGTGGGTGAGGCAAGGACAAACCTGGCACGTAGCAGCTCCTGGCACAAATCAATCCCTGCTGGTCCCTTCAGGGCAGCCTCTGTGTGGATTTCTTTGGGAGAATTGATGTAGAGCCTTTAGCCTTTGAATCCCTTGCTGGTTTGTGAGCCCAGCTGGCTGAACTGAGCTAAATCCCATCCCAGGAGGGCAGCGAACATCAAACCAGTCCCCAAAGAGCAGCAAAGCCCAGTCTGAAACACCAAAGTCAAAGCTAATGGAGCTGGCTTGGGATAGAGCTCGCCACAGAAAACAATGCTGAAGCAAATTTCTGATTATGGGGAATGTAATGATGCTGTTTCTTTCCAAAAGACAAAAGGATGATAAGTGTCATCACAGGCTTCTTTCACTAGGCTAAATTCACTCAGGAGTGCTTGTGCATTATGAAGAGCATTATGTGGAATAGAAAGTGCTCAGACACTAAGCAAGCTATAGAAAGGTTAATGATTTTAAGCCAAAGTTACATATAAGCAGTGATAGGGTTACAACTTGTGGTATTCCATTTTTCTGTGGCAGTGCACATCTGTTTCTTTCATTTCAGTGCAGGCTTTGGTCTCTAGAAGAGCTCTGAGTCTGGGAGCAGGGCACTTGACTGGGCTTTTGTGCTGGGCATTTCAAAGACCTGCAGCCTGGCACTAAGATTGAGGCATTTAAGGATTTACCTCCTCATTAAGGAATAATGAGCTTCAATGGAATTAATGGGTACTTCTCAAACATTAAAAAAACCCTCCAAACCATCCTGATTCTGCCCTTTGCAGAAGTCTGGGTTCAAAACACCTCCCACTGCTCTTTAAGTCGCTGTGTCTCAATGAAGATGATGACAACTTGGACAAGAAGCAAACCTAATATCAGATATTAGGATATTCTTCCTTGACACAGGTGCCCAGAGCAGCTGTGGCTGCCCCTGGATCCCTGGCAGTGCCCAAGGCCAGGCTGGATGGGGCTGGGAGCAGCCTGGGGCAGTGGGAGGGGTCCCTGCCATGGCAGGGGGTGGCACGAGGTGGGTTTTAAGGTCCTTTCTAATCCAAACCATTCTGTGATCCTGTGATAAGGAGAAGAGTAGGTTGTTACAGCCTCCAGGCCTGATGGGCTGAGAGGAAGGAAAAAAATTAAAGACAACTGCATTAATTCTGTCCAGCAGCCTCTCTCATAGGGATTTTTATCACGTGCAGTTTGTATTGAGGGAAGAAGAAAGACTCAGCTGTGCCAGCTGTAAATAAACTCAGCTCTGAGCTGGACATCAGCCTCCACTTGTGGCTCCTGTCACCCCACGGGACACGAGTCCTGTGCTGCCCACTGGGATGAGTTATTTCAGGAGAGCTGGTGCCACCAGCAGGACCCTGCAGCTCCTTCAAGGCTCCCAGAAAGAGCTGGGGTGGTGGGGTTGGGTGTTGGATGGGCCAGGAGCAAGGCTGGGGCTGCTCTGGGCTCGGGGGCTCTTTCTGGAGCAGGGAGGAAGAGTTTGCCCAGAGTGAATTGGACACAGTGGAACAAAGTGTTCCCCAGAATTGTGTTCTACAGCCAGGACAGCAGCAGCTTTTCTGCCAACTGAGGGGCCTGCTGCTGGAACACTTTGGCAAGGGGATAAAATTAGAGCCAAATTTGTGCTAAGCAGCCTGCTGGTGGGTGGCTGGATTGTGCAATGTTACTGATACTCAAAATCCATTATCTGCTGCAAAAAAGTCTCTGAATGAAATGAATTGCTAGAGCAGATAGCTCTTTATTTTGTTATTTTTTTCTTCTTCCTCTCCACTCCCTTCCAAAAGCTGTGCATTCAAACACCTCCATTCAAATTCTTTGATGGTGAGAAGACCAGGAAGACAGAACCTGTAAGGAAACCATGAAGAAACTGAGATCAGGGTTAGAAAATGAGCTCTTGCATTGTCAGAAATTCTTGGATTTGTTGAAACTTGGTCCTGGAAGGGATAAGCCAGAAAGGAGGCCTGAAAAAAAAGGGGAAATACGATATCCTTTCCCTTCAGCATGCACTTTTGTGAGTGCAGTCATTTCTGGGAGAGGTATCAAGAGTTACAGCTGCTCTCAGCACTGCCAGGTGAGATGACTGCATGGCAGAATCATCATCATGTAGAAATTGGTTTTGCCTTGGAAAAAGTGACCACAACTCAAGGGCTGAGCTCAACTGCATCTATTGATTTTGCTGTGCACAAACAAGAATTGTGCCTGATTTCCTGGCTGAAAAATTAAGCAAATATGTCTGATTTTCTCTCACTGGGAGTAATTTTGGCCTCACAAGGTTACATTTTAATATTATTTAAGGTGTATTTAAGAACACATCTCTCTTGTCCTTGTTACAGTCTTGTTCTAGGAACAAGGGAGGGCTGAGCCTGGGCTGCAGATGCCACAAAGGCATCAGAGCTGAAGGGGAAATGTTGTTGTTGCTTGTACCACCCTCTGTGGCTGACTGAGCCAGCACATTCTGGAGCCATGAGAGGTGATGAACAGCAGCAGCTCGTGGAGATGTGTTGAGTTCTGGTGCTTTTCAAGGCACCTCATAGCTGGAAGCAGACTGCTCCCTTCAACAATCTCAGCAGTGGAGCCACAGCCTCATTAAGCACGGGTGGTGATGATACCCAGCACAAATGAACCCTCAGAGAGCAGGGAGGGAGAAATTGCAGCCCGGGCCTGAAGAGTGCCTGCACTGCTGCCTCTGGGCACTGAGGAGTCTGTGTGGAGCTGAGGTGTGCTGCCAGTGCACTCAGTCCCCTGACTTTCCATTTTGGGGTTTGAAACCACCTTGAAATTACACTCCCAGCTGGGGAGAAGGGTTGTTTACAGCTGGGGCATGTGTGTGATGCCATTGGGACAGCCTGAGGTTACAGGTTTGGATGTGGAGCCGTCCTGGACTAACACAAACCCCTTTGGGTCACACCTTTGGTGTCCTGTTTCCTCCTGGCTGCTGCTGCCAGTGGAGGGGACCCTTCCCAGAATTTGTGTTTATGTGACACAGGGCCTGGGGAGCAGCTCCCAGGGTGTCCCTACAGCACTGCAGGTCTGCCCTGATCTGTGTCCAAGCCCAGTGTGACCATGGTGGCAGAGCTGGTGGGGCCTTCCAGAAGATGGGAGATGGTTCTGAGGCTGAAGAGGCGGTGAGGAGATGGTTCTGAAGCCGAGGTGGTGGTCAGGAGATGGTTCTGAGGCTGAGGTGGTGGTCAGGAGATGGTTCTGAAGCTGAGGTGGTGGTCAGGAGATGGTTCTGAGGCTGATGAGGTGGTCAGGAGATGGTTCTGAAGCCGAGGTGCTGGTCAGGAGATGGTTCTGAAGCTGAAGAGGTGGTCAGGAGATGGTTCTGAGGCTGATGAGGTGGTCAAGAGATGGTTCTGAAGCCGAGGTGGTGGTCAGGAGATGGTTCTGAGGCTGAAGAGGTGGTCAGGAGATGGTTCTGAAGCTGAAGAGGTGGTCAGGGAATGGCTCTGAAGCTGATGTGGTGGCAGCACATGAAAAGCCACTTGCTTTTGCTGTGTCCATTGCATTTTCAAACAGCAGGACAGGTGAATAAACCAACACAGTGCAGCTGGCTATGGAATAATTGTTCAATATAGGTCAAAAAGCATTGCCCTCAAAAACTGGTGCTCCTCAGGAGCCATTGCTGGTCTCTGGCAGCCTCAGCTGAGGAAGAAAGTGGCTCTAATTACTCTGCAGACGGGTCTTCAGTGAAATGGATTTTAACTTTTCAAAATCAATCGGTAGAATTGACCTATAGTAAAGTCTTTTCCTGATTAAATATCGCTTCAACCTCCTTTGAAGACAAAATATTTACCTCTTTAACTGCTCAAACTCTTAAGGAGAGACCTCCAGGGGACAGCAGAGAGGGGGAAGAACATCTTCATTTTCTTGGTGTTTGAAGGGATAATCCTACCCTACCTCCTTTGCTCCTGGCTCTCCAGAGTCTATTCTGATTGAAAAGCTCAACCTTCCAGATCTTTCCAGATTTGTACAGATCGTTAGGAAGAACATTAACTTCTGCTTTTTTAATGCTTTGTGGGTTGCTGGAGTGATGCTTGCAAGCAGCTGTAGGCACAGAGGAGCTGATGGCAGTGTGAGAAGTGCCTCATCTCAATGTGCTGCCTTGTGACACATGAGCATGAGTGGTCTCGTTCCTCTTCTGCAGTGACATTCTTTATTTTGCAGAAAATACTTTCCCTGTCAGAAAATACTTGGAGAAAATGGATTTTTCTCCAGGGCCATGTCACCAAAGGCCACACTGGAGCCTGTCTTTACCTTGCTCTTCCTGCCCTGCTGTGCCATTTTTGCACAGTGAAGGACTGCCAGGTGTTGTGTGATGCACAAAACCAGGACCTAAGAGCCTCTTTTGTGCACATCTTGTTCCCATCCTGAAATGTAAAACAAGGAAAGCTTCCTAGCAGCACCACGAGGGAAATATCTGCTTTAGCAGAGCAGAAAGCTTTCCTGGGGGGCTGGCCACAAATTTTCAGCTTCTGGGTGGTGCAAAAAGCTTCATGCAAACCCATTTGTAATTGCAGCCCATGAGGATTCTGCCAAAACCGAAGGTAGATCTCAAGCCAGGTGTTCTATCTGTCATATATTGTAAAAAGAGAACAATAAAATGCAATTTGTAACATCATCCTTTGAGATTTTACCTTTCAAAACCAAGAACTTTGCTCAGGGTTATCACCTTGTTCTTGAAAGCAGAGAATTGGAACAATTAATTTAATTGAAATGTAAGTTTATGCCACTTCACTCGTTGGTAGACAATTTGTGGGCTTGGAACAGGGCCACGTGTTTGCACCAGCAGGAAATTAAAATTGCCAACTACAGGCTGATACTCTGTGCTGGTGACTCAAACTGTGGTGACAATTGAAGCTGTGTTTCAGAAGCAAAATATTAGCACTGATTGTGATTTTCCCTGTCAGAAAAGGAGCGTGGCACTTACTCAGAAATGTGATCCGTTAAGGTTATAGGTTCTTAGGAATTTGTTTTGAGAAAGACAATGCAATTTTTAGTGGATAGAAGCCCATGTTAATTATTTGAAGGCCTGCAGAGAGCTCTCTGCTATTGTTGCACACAGACAGAAGAGCTGGGACCCTACCTGGTCACCACCACTGATGCAGATGAGAGTGTCAGGATCTTAAATTTGCCTTTTTTTTATATCCCTGATCTTTCCATCTGTGTGCAACTGTGTGTTTTCAGTCATCAAAAATTGAAGTCAAATCCTGAGGATTGTCAGCAATATCTAATGGTGACAACCAGCTGCTTGCCTCTGCTAAATCTTTATAGTGTAGTAAATATTAATATACATCAAATATTAGTGAGTGTCTCTGCTGTGTTTTCAGAGGATGCCATCAGGACAAGATCCTCTGTCTGGCCAGAGGAAATAATTATAAATACCAAAGGAAATGAGCACATTTTTAGCTGAAATGCTGCTTTTCTGAGTGCTTTGAGGTCTGTGTACAGCGCCCATGGAATTTTCCATGGGGCCAGCTTTGCTTTTCACCCTGAGGACACCACGGTGGCCTCCACCCACTGCAGAGCTCTGTCCCCTCCTCCTTTTATTCCTGCACAGAACAGGTTCTTTTGCTCTAAATTCAGCTCCTTTTCTCTCCTCCTCTGGTTTTGGACAACTGTTTGAGGAGCAAAACATCTTCTAAAAATGAATCCATGCTGGCAGGGAGGCCAGCAGGAGTTCCCTGGCTCAGCACTCGGCTCCTGTGTAAATTCCCACCAGGAAATGCTCCATCCCTTTGTGCTTCCATCCCTTCATGAAACCCCAAATTCTCTGGGTGCTGTTGTGGTGCTTTTCTCCTGGAAAACTTCACTTCAGGCTCTGGGTGAAGACCAAGGAGTCTGGTTTAGGGTAGGACAGAGCCAAGCAGGAGCACTGAGGGGTGGGAATGCACCTGTAAAATACCCCGAACTTTGCAAATTCCTTATCCAATACAGCATCTTTTTTGTTGTTTTTTTTCTTTTTTTTTTTGCAGCAAGTCGTGATTCCCCTTAACTCCCCCTGTTGCTACTGACACTGATGCATATCATGGTTGCTGTACAAATGTTCATTTAATCATAATGAGGCAGCAAACTCCCACATTCCCCTGGTGCCTGAGCTGCTTTCAGGGTAATTTTTAGTATAAAAATATCTGCTAGAGGGTAAGGAGAGGTATCAACAAGTTGTGGGTTTTTTTTGTTCTTTTAAGTTTGCAGATGATCCAGCACAGCCTGTATTTTATTGTTGCTGACAGTTCCACTATGACTAAATACAAACTTAAATTTACAACAGGAATGGAGGGATGAGGGATGGAGGGGGAAGATTTTCCAGTGAGAAGTGTTGCAAAATAGAAATTTGTGTGTTCTGGAAGGAGCTCAGAGATTCTGATTCATAAAAAAAAAAAAATTTAAAATAAATAAAGTAGAAATTATAAAATAATTTCCTCTGGCAGCAGATGCTCCCAGCTGCTGGCACGGGCAGGAAGCAGCACACCCAGGACAGATGACTTGTTGCCACAATTTTCACTTTCTCTGTCTGAAGCTATCCAGGCTTGCAGCCCAGAAGAAAAGAACCAAAATGTACAATTTCAGAGCGTTCTGACCATTAATTGTGAATCTCCTCCTTGAAATAAGGCGTTCTAACAATGGCCAGAAAAAATGGTACATTTTAGTCTTTTCTCATAAGGAAATTAACTCCTGATGTTCATTTGCTCTGCACCTATCAGCCTTTCTGACTGCTCCCCTGCTTAATTTTGAGTGCCTTGACAAGTTCAGCTAAAGCAAACAAAGATTTCAGAAATTCAAGGTTTGTAAATACAAACAGCAGTTGAGGATTTTAGGATCTGTTATAGGATCTAATTATAGGACCAATTATAGGATCTGTGGAGGGGGGAAGGTGTGAGCCCAGGATTTCAGAACTCTTGCAGGTATCTACAAAGGTTGGAGGAGTTACAAATTCCCCCAGCTGTGGGAGGACTTCAGGAGGAATTTGCTGCAGCAGAAGGCACAAAAAGTGGAGACTCATTCACCTTTGGATTCTCTGGTGTGGAGTAAGGAGAGCCCTGAGCCAGGAGCTGCAAAAGAAAATCCCCATCCCTGGAAGTGCTCAAGTTCAGGTTGGATGGGGCTTGGAACAACCTGATCTAGTGAAAAGTGTCCCTTCCAACCCAAACCATTCTGTGATTCTATGATTTATAACTTCTGACAACATTTGAAATACTTGTTTCCTCTAACACTATGGATAATTTTCAATTTTTTTGTATATTTTTTTTTCTCTTGATTTTAGGACACAGCTCCCAGTGCCTGCCCAGCACAATAAGTGCATTTCTTCCCATGCCATTTTTTGGCTCTCCTGTGTCAGCCTGCTTCTGGGTTTGCAATCAGAGAAATATAACCTTGTACACGTGGTGAAGACTTGCTCCAGCTCCTGGTGACACTCCAAACCATTTTCCCACGTGCTTTCCTACAGCTCTGAGGAGATTCACAGGACAGTGTCACCTTTTCCCCTGTCACTGATGAGAGCTGATTTGAGCCGTGTTACCTCTACCTGTAACCTTCAATTCTTGCTCTGACTCTTGTATGAGAGGGAAGAAAATTCACTAGCATGAAATCAGTCAAGAAGATTGAAAATTGGGATATTTTTTGTTCATAAAGTTCATGGATTTGCTGCTGTAGGATCTTGAGGAAATCAGAGCAAGCTGATGCTGCTCTTGTACCCATCAAGAGTGAAAAATCACCTCAAACATCAGAGAGGGGCAGATGTGGCTTGGGCAGTGTTGGCTCCTTACTGGCTTTTGGCTGTCTCACGCCAGGACAGAAATTCCCCAGTTTAATTTTACAGGTGTGGGTAGGAAATATTTCCATTTTCTTTGTTTAAAACCTGCTGCCTGGTGGTTTCACTCGATAAATTGCAGGAAAAAAATGTCTGGGCAAGCTAGGGTTTTGTGGAAACCCACTTTTCCCTCTGACAGGGAGTTATCCGCCTATATCCTTCATCAGGAGAGCACACAGTTCTTCCTGGGAAAAGAACTACTTTGTGTCTTTTTAGCTCAGAAATGCGAGTGAGGTTCATTCCAGCTGATGCTGGATATCTGATCAGCAGCCTGCTCTCTCTCTGAGAGGCATTTTCACAGCTGGGTGGCTTTGCCCTGCTGTCAGACTGTCCCAAAAGATCTGCCTCTCCTCACCTGCACAGCAATTCCTTCCCTGCAGGTGCTGGGTGGGCAGCAGCAGTCGGGGGTGGCTTTCTGCCCCTTCTGCTCAGGGCTCTGCCATGGGATTTTCACCATCCATTTCCTCTCCATGCTGCTCCTTTGGGAACATTGTGCCTTCCTGCAGGCTTGTGAGATGTGCAATGCTCAGGTGCTGTATTTGCATTCTATAAAAACCATTTGTGTGTTCTCTTATTGCCTTTGCAGAACACCCTCTGGTCATAAGAAATGTGAATTTTATTCTAAACAGGACAGAAGTGATTAGTAAAGTTTATATTGGTGCTGGCAAGGAACTCCATTTGCTCATCTTTTGAAGTCCAGTGGCATTTCTGTGGTCGTCAGTGGAAAAACTGGGAGATTGGAATATTGTGGTGACATCAATACATCTTTTATTTCCTAATTGAGCTCTTAATCAAAGAAAAATGAGGATGTTTCAATTCACTTCTCACTCCCTCAACAAACAAGGATGCTAACTGCCAGAAAAACGTTGTAATGATTGTGTTGTGTGGGTCCTCTTAAAGAGAGACAAGTGCTTTAAATGGAATTATGGTAATGATGTGATCATTGTCTGGGCTGGCTTAATGAGTTTAGCTGCTGCTGCAATATTAAATGCTTTGCACTTAAGAAAAACACCTCCTGTTCCACTTCAAAAAGATCAGAAAAAGCTGCTGGAGCTTTTGCTGTGCTGCTGGATACATCACATGGGGCTCTACACCCTGCCAAAATAACTGCTGGTTTGGACACTCTGGTCCTCTGTGGGTTTGGCAGCTCTGGTGCTTCAACATAAACACAGGAATGGGCTCTTGGAGGATGTACTTTGAGTGGATTAATAAATGATGTGAACGTTTGACATAGCAGAGGTGGGGAGAAAGTGCCTGGCTATGTGCTTCATATCTGTGTATAAAAAAGTAAGATGAATAAAAGAGGGCTCTGTGGCAGTTTGACATAATTAATCTGGGAACTGGGAGTGTGGCAGGGACAAAAACGAGGTGCAAGGGGTCAGGAGGAGAGAGAAGGTTCCATAAAGGTGCTGTTAAACCATCTCCAGCTGTGTCTGAGGACATTTCCCTCAGTGGTGCTGCTTTGGCTCCTCTGGAGCTCTGGGAATGTCTCCCTGTCTCACCTGGGCTCCTGCAGAGGCCAGGGAGAGGCAAAAGGCAGGTGGGGATGGACAAAACCTGCTTGGCTTTGCTGAGGAACTCTTCTTGAGCATTCCCAGGCAAAAGGCAGGTGGGGATGGAGAAAACCTGCATGGCTTTGCTGGGGAACTCTTCTTGAGCATTCCCAGGCAAAAGGCAGGTGGGGATGGACAAAAACCTGTGTGGCTTTGCTGGGCATTCTTCTTGAGCATTCCCAGGCAAAAGGCAGGTGGGAATGGACAAAACCTGCATGGCTTTGCTGAGGAACTCTTCCTGAGCATTCCCACTCTGCTGGAAATGCCAGGCAAAGGACAGAAACACGCCCATGCAGGGGAGCCCAATCTTAATGTAGTTTTTTTTTTTGTTTGTTTGAAAAAACCCAATTATTTAGCTCGGACTGTGGAAAAGCTCTTTGTTTTTGCACTGAATCCTTTTAAACTGAAATTGAGGGACCTCTCAGTCCCATAAGTTGTTTCTGTGTGATTTTCCTGCAGGATGAGGTGTCTCCCATTGTCAGACCCTGTTTTGAGCAGGTTCACGTTCCTGACTGCCCGGGGCTTCCCTTCAGCACTGATTTTCATTTTTAAAGTGCACAATCTAAATGCTTCTCCCCTTGATGATTTTGGTGTAAAGCCAGGTCAGGCCTGAGGATGGCATCTTTGGGAATGAGCATGTTTGTATAGGAAATCTAAAATTAATTTCCAGGCTGTTAAACTTTAATTAAATTTTGCTGCTCAATAATGGTGTTTTGTATCTTCTGTTAATTCCTCAAAAAACCTAATTCAAACATCCTTGACCTCTGCTGGGAGATGTGAGTACATACGAGCTACTTATGGATTCTGGTATGGTGAGAAAAGAAATTATTTCTCCCTCATCATTGGAAACTCATTCACAGTCTCTGAAAAATTTTGAATTAAAGCAAATTTTCATAGACTCGCCTAGGGCATTAAAGAGATTTGGAGCATCAATACAGAGATGTGCTTCATGCTGTGGTGTGCGTGACAAAAATGTGAAGGGGTTGAGGAATATGCAGGAAGTCAAAGAAAAGCATTAAATCATCCCCCAGTTTGGGGAGTCCCACCAGCCAGGTGCCAGAGCTCTCATTGCCCCCATGTGTCTGTCTGGACAAGGATTCTTCTCTTCACACCACAAAAATGTCAGTTTTCATCAGGACCTGCATGAAAAGAAATGAAAATTGTAGTTGTAAAAAAAAAAACCTACTAAAATAAAGATATATTAAAATAATTATAATCTATAAAACATTTAAACAAACAACAACAAAAAACACCTATACCTCCCCTCACAAAAAAACCCCTCAATTTCCAAAAATAAAAATAGTTTTAAAAATAAATAATAAAAATTTTTGCCTTCAAACAATTCATCTTTAAAACCATACCCCATAAATTAACATAAGTCATAAACACAACTATAAAATATCTTATAAAAAAATCTTCACAATTACAAATTTTCCCAGACAACTACAATTCATAAAAAAACCATAAAAAACCCTATTTTTTCTTATTAAAAAGTTGTCATTACAAAAACAAATAAAACTTCTCTCCCTAAATAAACTAAATTAAAAAAAATAATAATTAAACAATAATATTTTGATAATAAACAATAATAGAAACAAGGATTTTATTCATATTATTATATATTATAAATATATTATTATAATTAATGCATTATCTATAATTAATATATTATATATAGTTTTATATAATTATATATTTAATATAATATAGAATATATTTATATATTATAATAAATACAGGATATATTATATCCATATTATATATATTATAAATTTTAAATTTAGAATATACTTTTTATTATAATAAATGATACAGATTTTGCAATAAATAATAATAAATTTTAATATTTTTTTCTTAGCATTAGTTTAATGAAACTGTAACCAGGAGTTCTGGCACATGGCATTTATTGATATGCTCAAGTATTTTTTTTTAAATCCTGATGTATATACTTAGCAGTGTGGCAGGAGACAAAGGAAATATGTCCCCATGAGTTATGTGGAGCAAATGTTCTGCTTTTTTCATTTAGTCAATTAAGACTCTGTTTGTAAGTACAAAATGTTTGTTCTAGACAAACTGATAGATGGAGTTGAGCTGGGGCTGCATTTTCCAGGAACAAACAGTCCCATGGAATGTGTGCTCTCCGTTTGGAGCCGGGAGAAATGTCAAATGCAAGATTTGGTGAAACCTCTCTGTGAATATTAATGATGGTGGCTTGTTGTTTTCATGATAAACTCTTTGAAATTACTGGAAAGAAATCCACCACTTCTACAAGCACGCCTGGATGAGTCACGTTCATTTATTAGAAAGGTAATTTTGGTTGGTTTCTGACTCTTAAAAAACAATACCCTGCATAATTTCATTGTGGCTTTCATTTAAAAACACACACATACTTTTATTTTTAACATAACGAGCGGGCTTTAATTTAAAGTTTCTGGGGAAGGGAAACTTTAATCCATCCCACTCCTGCTAGTTTGATGCCAGGGCCAGGAAGAGAAACCTGGAGAGGGGTAACAGGTGAGCAGAGAAAAGCTGAAGAGCAGCAGGAAGGATTTCCCAGGAAGGATTTCCCAGGAAGGATTTCTCAGGGTGGGGAAGGTTGGAAGGGACCACTGAGGACATCTGGTTCCACCTCCCCACGCCCTCTCTGGGCAGGGTGTTCAGGGAAGAAGTTCTTCCTCATGTTCAGGTGCAACTTCTGGGCATTCCTGCCCATTCTTCTTTGCTTAGCTTAAATATGGTCTTCAGATCTAGGCATGGCTCCTAAAAATTACCAAAACAAAATAAAAAATATGGCTTACCTAGAATTCCTTAAATATCAGTGGGCAAAATTTGACCAACAAGGCTCTTTCCTAATATTTTATTCTGCCATACCTGGAAACAGTAGGTTTGCTATTTGCTATTCCAAAGTCAGGACAAATGTTGGTTCCCTAATATATAATAATATTTATTATTTAATTAAGAAGCTGTTTGGGTTTTTTTGTTTGTTTTGCTTGCTTTTTTTCCCTTCCTGGATTTTTCTCCATTGTCTGCCCGTGGATTATCCCATCTCATTGTGGAGATCCACCCTGACTTATTCCTGATCTGTTCCTGCTTTCCCAGACATATTGCAGGTTTCCTTATCAGCTGCACCACCCCAATTGCATCCCTCTAACCTCCAGCTGCAGGGAATATCCCAAAGCCACAGGTGTTTTATTAGCTCACTTTTTGTGCTCTTTAGCCAAGGCATGATTAAAAATCCCGACTCTTTCTCCTCTCTCCCATCACCATTAAATGCTGGATTTTGAGGCTCTCCAGGGGGATGCAAAAAGAATGCTGAGGTATGAATGAAACAATCTTTTCCAAAGGTAAGAAGCCTGGAAAAATGTGCATTTTGGAGTCACAAAGGGTCGATTCCTGGCAGTTTCCAACTGGAGCAAGTCCTGGTGAGTAAATCCTTGTGTAACACGGGAGGCCAAGGCAGATGAGCACAGCAGCCTCTCCTCCCTTCTAATCAGTGATGGCAGAGGCAGTTTTGGGCTTGTTCAGTGACATTTCTAAAGCCTGACTCTGTCTGATCTGCTGCTGATCTTGCCTGGAGGGAATTCAAGAGTGAGGTGTCCTGGCTTGAGCGAGATCAGTTTCTTTTGGTTTTGGATGAGCACCAAATCATTTCTCATGGTGACATTTAGCCCTTGGAGATCCTTCCTCAAATGACTGATGTGGGTTTGCAAACACAGAGCTGGGCTGGGCTTGGTGCCACGGGGACTTTGCTGGTCCTGGTGCCCTGAGGGCAGTGGGTGTTTGAGGCAGAGCAGGTGCCCCTTGCTCACCCCTGGCTGGGTGATGGCCAAGATAAAAGCTCCACATCTCTGTTCTTTTGGTGTTTTCTCTGTAGAGAATGAGAGCTGTGGGATGTAGAGAGAAAAGTGGCTGGAGAAAGGTGAAAGACTGAGCCATTGCAGAGACCAAATACCCTAAATGTTCAATCCAACTGTGGTTCTTGGCCACTTATGCAGCTACAGAAACCTTTATTACATAATTCAGTTTTAACAGGGTACATTTCATGACCAGAACATCATTTGAAAGCACAATGTTTCCAAATTCAGCCCGTCCTGAGAACAAAAAGACTTTGTGAGCCGTTTTTGGTGATGCCCTGGGAGCCAGCAGCCAGGAGGATCTGCAGGTTCTACCTTGTGCTTTCTGCTTGTCTGAATCAATGAAATGACAGAACCCCACGGCTGGGAGGGCACATCCCGTGGTTTGCCCTGTAGCAGTTGCTGGGTTGCTGCTGTTTTCAGCCCTTATTTAACAAAAGAAGCTTCATATAGATGACAAAGCAGTGAACAACATGACACTTGGTTTCTTTTTAATTTGGACAGGGCAATGAAGCCGCATGCCAACACAGCAGGAAATTAGATTTTGATTCTTTAAAAAAAATAAAATACAATGGCGTTATGCTAAAATCCCAGGAAATCTTGGAGGTAATGAAGGGGGGAGTGTAAATATTGATGCCCCAAAGCCTGGAAGTTTATGAGGCATTAAAGCAGTGCCTGGAGCTCTTTGGTGCCCTGTAAACTGTTCTGTTACATAAGCATGTCTTCTTATGGCTTAACTCGTCCATACAAAATCCCCCCAGGCTGATAACAGGAGATGCCTCAGCCTAGAAAATCTGTTACTTATTTACTTTACAACTTTGGAGGAGTGAGGAAGCTTAGCTGCATTTAAGTCTTTCTGGGCTCAGTGGTTGCTCCACAGCAAAAGTTTCTGTTTTGGCCATAAAGCTGCATCCAGGGTTAGCTTCCCATTGAGCTTTAACTCAAATTATATTTGTAGCCTCAAATTCCTGCAATTCCACTAAGGATTTTTCTGCAAATTGTAAAAGAAGTTGTGTGATAAGGAAAGTGTGTCCAGGAATGCTCAGCACATATCTGGCCCTGGCTAAATCATGGGGATGCTGCCAGTGTTTTCAGGAAGCTGAGCTGGGAAAGGTTCGTGGCAGCTGGCTGAATTTGGGTCAGCCTGGACCACATCTCCAGCATCCAGATGTCCTCCCTGCCCCAGTGAAATAATCACCCAGGCAGTTGCTACAGCTGCAGCCATGTGTGTGAGCAGCTTTTTCCTTCAGCGGGCTTAAACAGCCTAAACAACAAGGAAAAAGTCAAATGATTCTTTATGGAGCTTGCTCTGCATCCCTGGGCGTGAAAGCAGCCTTGGACAGCTCAGAAATGCCTTGAAATCATCTTTGTGAGTGTGGAGCCAGTTCACATATTCTGGCACTCTGTGCTGCTGGTGCTGGAGCAACTGAAGCTCAGTGCTGCCCAGGAGATGAGGGTTTGGGAGGGTGGCACTGGCTGGCAGGACACCCCCAACCTGCCCCAGGGTGGCTGGGACCAGGGGGAGGTGGAATCCTGCAGTGCTGCACACAACTCTGTGTTTGCATGGCAAAACCAAGAGATTTTCATTGGTAAAGGGCCTTGTGTCGTTTTTTTCTGGGTATTTTTGTGGTTTTTTTTTTTCTTTTCTTTTTTTTTTGTTTAAATGTCCCTGCTGCTGCACTGAAAAGAGAGGCTGAAGGGCAGCTTGTTGCCAATGGAGGAGCTGGTGAAGTTTCCTTGCAGCTGAGGATGTGCTCTGGCATCAGGCAGCTGATGTCCTGCCTACCTGTGGTGACCTGCAGCACCTCCAGGCCATCTTTGTCCCTCTTTCCTTCCAGTACACTGCACCTGGCACAGACTCACCTGAATTTGGGATGTTTATTTTATTTTTAAAAGCAATCTATATCAATGTCCTGGGGTGATTTTATGATGCTTGTATCCCCATTCATCTTTAGCCCAGAAATAAGTTTTGCACCTTTAAGGCTTCTAACCCCTGTAACATCTCAGCCAACTTAGAGCAGGGTGCTCTTGGCTGAACATGAATTTTTGTATGGTTTCACTGAGAAATGTCTGTTTTCAATGCTTTATTTCTATCTTGATTGACAGAAAGCAGAAAAATCAGATTTTTTTCCCCCTTTCTATAGGGATGAAGTGTTGCATGACAAAGATACCTGTTGAATCTGAGAGTTAAAATTTGGACAAACACTTGCCCAGTTCTCTGTCTCGATAGTGGTGCCTTTCAGAGGTGTGGTCATTACCTTGGTATAATCATTGCAGGGGAAAACCACCGAGCTCTGGCACCAAACTCAGCCAGAGAAGTTCCAGCACTTGCAGTGGCAGTGTCTGCATCACTGTGAGTGCTCAGGTGGCAGCAAAAAAGCCACTTCTGGGACTGGATTCATCCCCTTCTGAATAAGGCTGATGAAGACGTGTGTTCTGCAGTTATTTAAATCCTGGAGAAGTGAGAGTCATGCAGGGTAACTGAACAATACAAATCTCCCTTTTGTGCCTCTTCATTCTCTGTGTTTCAATTTTCCCAGTCACCTGTCAGCTGTTGGATGTCCTTGGATGGTGCAGGGCACGAAGGACTGAAGCTGCTGCTGGGAGGTTGGTGCAACTCTTGATGCTGTTATTTGTTTTGTGGGGTTTTGAATAAATTCTTTGCTGTGCCTCAGTCTCCCTGCTGTAAGCAGATTATAATGTTTATATTGTTTATAATGTTTCACCATTGTGAAACGCTTTGTTTCCTACCGTTAAAAAGCCAGGAATAAATTATTTTTATTTTCCTGCTACACAATTTGTCTTTCTTACCTCTGCAGCACTTAGAGATCCTATTTTGATGATCTCTATTTTCTACTTCTCCTTTATTTTTATTCAGATGTTATGCAAAATCCCAAGGTCCAGTTTTCAAGAAGAATTCAGAAGGGAGAGGCTTAAATGGATATATTTTCAGGTCATGAACGTGGCCTTTTAAAGATACTGAATCTGGAGAGACTTTCCCCCCCACATCCTGGTTTTTGGAGTGCCTGGATTTTGGATAAAAGCTCTGTCATCGATCAGGGCTGGTGAGGGAAGAGATCAGGATATTTAGGAGAATTTCTGCTTCTCGTGTTCTGAAAGTTTTTGAGGTGTAGGTTCTTTGTGGAATACCTGTTGTTGGGTTACCCAAGCTAAGCAAGGCCTGGAGCAAGTTTAATCTCTGTCTGACCTTCATTTGCTTCCCAACAGCCCCCCAGGCCTTAGGAAGTAAATAATTTCCCCAGCAACATGCTGCCATTAATATTAACAACAGCCACTATTTGTGAAATAGACTTCTTGGTTAACTGGCTGTTTATTGAAGGTTTGAATAAAGTCAGAGCCTGATTGCTGTTATGGAGCAGCTGCAGGCTTGAGGATGGGGAAAAGAAGAAATAATGAGTTGGCAGGTGGCCTGTAATTACCTGCTTAGGATGCTCTTGGTGTGAAATCAAATGCTCAGCACTTGCCCTGTAAATAAAGTGACCTTCCTGGCTGGTGTGTCGTGTGTCTCTGGGGCAGGGGCTCGTGTGCAGTGCATTCCAGCTCTGAATCTTTGTCACAAGCTGAATCCCTGCCTGCTGTCAATCCTGCAGGAGTCTTACAAGGGGAGCCGAGTTCTCTGGGCAAAAGTCACATTTTGGGTCACTTTGCTGGCTTTCTGAGCTGATTAATCTGGCAGGGATTTATGTTAATGTGTCAGGGCTTTGCAAGATGGAGTTCTCTTTTTTTGGTAGCTGGAGTCCTTTGGAATTGTAATTTAAATATCAGTTTAAGAATCGGAATTTTTTTTCTCTCTCAGTGAAGCTGATTAAAATTTTATAGGAGATAAAATCTTCAGTTTCTCTCATGTTTCTTTATGCTGGAGCATTTTAATTTACCCTTCCACCATTGGAATGGTAAACAAGGAGGAAAGGCATGGTTTCAGGATGTTATTTTCTAGGCTGCTATTCATCTTAAAGAGATGGAGCTAATTATGAAATGCCTTTTAGCACTAGGAAGGCCCAGTGCAATTTGCTCATCAGTGCTGAACTGTGCTCGTTTATTCTGCCCATGTGCAACCCACAGCCTTAACTCTGAATGCTCCAAAAATTCTGTCCTTTGGTGTGTTTGGGTGTCCTGTAGCTCTTACCAGGGGCTGTCCCTGCCTGCTGACCCGAGGGTGCCACTCCAGGTCCCCTCCAGATTATACTGACTAAAAATGACTTTTATTTGCTTAAATGATAGCTTTCTCTAAAGGTTTTCAATTCCTTATTTGAAATACTGTCACTATTGGACATCAAGTGAGTACACAGACATTTGGTGAGTTCAAGAGAGAAAAAGAGTTAATTTTATTTTTGACTTTGCAATATATAGAATTCTAAAAGTGACAGTGGATTGGAGGATGAAATGGCTACTTTTCTAACTGCATTGGTCAAACTAACAGTTCATTAATTCTTTTTACAAAGAGGAATGTAAAACTATCATGAACAGTGTGTGAGAACTCTAGTAGATATATGCAAACATTATTAGAAGGCTAAAGAAGTTTTATGAGAACTTTAAAACTTTCAAAAGAACTATAAAAGAAAACACTTTTAAAAGTCAGGGCAACAAAATACTATCTGCTTGATGTTCTGGTGTCTATTAGCTGGTGTTTCTGCAGCCATAATCCGTGGTGGGAATTCCCAAAAATTCCCAGCAGCTGGGTGACACCCTGAGCACACCTGTGGGATGTGGGCATTGCCACGGGTGCCTTTAGGGAGCCTAAACTGCTCAGTGGGTGCAGATCTGAGCAGAAAATATTGAGAACTAGGGGGCAGATCTTATTATAAAGCTAATATCCTACTGCACGTAAACATGCTGGGAGCCAAATGTGAATTCTTGCATTTCCTGCCTTTTAAATGCTGGATTTGAAGGCTGTGATAATGTTTAATAATAAGGTATATCTTAGTGATGCTCTCACTGGGTTGATGGAAAACACAGTCATGCCATAATGGTAAGGAAAAAACCAGAACCCTGGGAAAGATTGTAAGAAATTCTCTTTGCAAATAAATAGGGTGGAAACCCTTTTTCTTTCTGGTGTGCTGCTGTTGTACTCTAAAGGGAAACGAGCAATCTTGAATGAAAAGAATTATTCTTGTGAGAAGGAGTAAAATACATGGTTTAATATTCTGTCAATGTATGAATACACTTCAAATTGTGTATGCTTTACATTGCAAAATAATTTAAAATTACAATTCCTGCTTTTTGTGCATTTGCCTAAGATATAGCCCAGATATATTGAAAAAAAAAAGCTATCACACTGTTTCCTGAAAAATAATAAGCTCAGAACTTTAGGGAGGTGGAGAATTATTTTGAGAAACAGAATCTGGGATATACATAATTTACAGTGCTGAAGTGTGATATTTAATTGCTTGTTTTTTTCTTTCAGTGAAGGAACGTTGTAAATCAAACTCTTAATTCATTGCAAAGCTCTGTTGTGTATAGGTCAAAACTGCAAGGCATCATCCCAGTGTGATTTGTGCTGCTGGAGACATGGAGGAATCCTTCAAACTGCTGATTAAATGCTGTTTGGAAATGGACTTGAATTATTCACCACGTATTTGTCCACAAACAACAGAATTTTCTTTTAATCCTCCTCTGGTTTTATGTCACACTGTGATTTAATGGATGTGGAGCCCAGGTAGATATTCTGTGATGGCAAAAAAAGAACAGAACCAAGCTCCAGAGGCAGAGCTTGGAGCTGTGCAGTTGTTTTTCACCCACCCTTGGGGTGGAAGAGGAGGTCAAAGCAGAGATTTCACATTATTGTAACTAACTTCACTTGTGGTTTGCTCTCTGTGGTAGCACTGGGACTTGCTCTGACTACATGTTCTCTGTTTAACAGTTTGATCTAGAGCTGCCTCTGCCTCCTCTGGGCTACTTTTGTTTATAGGTTGGATGTGGATTGATGGAAATTTTTTTCCCAGGTCACTGCACAAACTGGAAAAGAGATTATGGTTTGGTTCCACCTTTTTCCCAAGCCTTTCCTTCCATGATCTTTCTGTATCACTGGGACCCCGTCTTAGGATCCTGAAGCTCACAGAAGTCATTTGCTGTGGGCAATATGCAATGAGTATTAACTGTTGGATGCTGGAGCGTGTTTGTAGACTGCAGGGAATCCTCCTGACCACTGAGTGTCATTGTTAACTCAGGAGAAATGGGGTGATGAGAAAAATTTTTATTTGTGGAAGTTGGGGAGATGAATCTGTGTGGGGATTCTGGGAGGGCATGGCCAACACTGAAATGGTTTGGTGAATGCCAAGGTGAATTTCCCTCACAAGTGCTGTGTGTTCACCAGTCAGCTGGAGCTGGGAATGGCACAGACTTGTCAGATATGCTGCCATGTTTTTGTGGGAACAGGGACACCTTGGCTGTGTTGAGATTTGTTGCCCTGATTTTTAAAAGTGTTACCTTTTCTTTTCTAGTTCTTTTGAAAGTTTTAAAGTTCTCATAAAACTTCTTTAGCCTTCTGATAATGTTTACATATTTGAGAGTCAGAGTTTCCACACAATTTCATGCATAAATAGAATAGTTTACATATTTCTCTGTGGGTAGAGAGAAATGGTTAATTGATCTTTGGACCACTGTGGTTGGAGAGGTGGTAATTCCATCCTCCAATCCATGGAATTCTGTAAATACCAGATGTTTGAATAAAACTGGGTCTTTTTCTCTTTTGAACTCACCAAGCTTCTGTGTACTCATTTCGTGTCCAATAGTGACAGGGATTAATGCTGGGGATTTCTGGCACCCTCTCAGCTGGGTGCCCAAGGATGCTCTGTGTTGTCTCTGCTCATCTCCCACCCAAGCCAGGCCTCTGAGTTCTCCCCGAAGCTGATGGCACTTCTGATGTTTCTCTGGGCCCCCTTCTTGAACATTCTTGAACATTCTTCTTCTCCTCTCCCAGTGGACTTGTGCCCACTGGAGTCTCCTGTGTCCTGTGGGGTGAAACCCAACACTTTTCCACCCTGGTGGCCCCTGTGGGGCCCTGCCTGGTGCAGTGGGTGAGGGAGAAGGGCTGGTGCCTCTCTCAGCTCCAAAAGCCTTGAGATGCCATCATCTGGTAGAACCCATTGCCATCTGAGGCAAAATCATTTCCACAGAAAGAAAAATGCTTGGAAAGAAATAGTTCAAATAGTGCTTTGTGCAGCTGTTTTCAAATAGTGAGTTTTGTTACCTGTAACTGTTGCCACTTTTCTTTGTGGCCATGCCTGTTATTGTGAGCAGAGTGTTCCTTGTGTATTGATTTAAAAATTAATACTATTCCTGTATTTTTTTGTAGGGTCAAATCCTTGAAATTCTAATGCCTTACTATGGACTATTTGCTGTGCAGGGTAAACTCACCTTTTTCAATATTGCCAATGGTGGAACTAAGAGAGAGATTCTATTTTTGGGAGTTTGGGCTTAAAGTGCATCCTGCATTAGCCCTCCCATTAATAATATAGTAATAAAATCCCAATGATAACAAAAGCAAAGGAGGAATGGGAGTTGGGCTGGGAAAAGGAAACTCACAGGTGGGAAGGCATTTGGTGCTGGACTTTCTGAGTGAGCAGTGTTACTTCAATTCTTCTTAAAATCATCTTATTGTTACATCTTTGTGCTGCACCTTAACAAGCAGTTGCTCTGCAGGGTTGCCTTCAACACTGATAAAACCAGGCTCTTTCCTTTGCAGAATGGCAAAATCTATCTTAAACCCCTCTATTATTTGAAATAAGATACTGGTGTTTTACTGACAAAGGAGAGGAAACCTTCCCCAGCTGCCTTCACTGGGATTTAACAGCATCATTCCTATTGCCCAGCAGTTGTGCTGCCATGAAAACACCACATTTTTTGGCCTCAAACCTGCTTAAACTGGGCAGCTCAGGCTGGAGAGGGATTTCTGAGATGTCTGGTGCATTTGGGCAGAATTTTAAGTGCTCTGAAGTGCAAATTTTCTGCCCAAATGGCTTTGCTATAAAAGTAGGTGTTGTTTGTTCGCTTGTTTTGCTTTAGCTCAAAATCACTTCTCATGGCTGAAGATGTAATTCAGCCCTGCTTTGAGTGGTGATTATTCAGAGCCCTCTGGGAATTCAGGGGTGTTATTGCTGCACTCTGGGAACACTTCCCTGCCCACTGGGTGAGAGCTGCTCTACCCCAGTGGCTCTTGAGCAGATCCAATCGATACAGAGAGACCTTTCCCTGTTCCAGGCAAGGGCAGCATTAGCATCACACCAGGGTGACAGAGCCTGGGAAAGCCCACATGGAGGCTGAATGCCACGGGCATTAGCAGAGGAGAGCAAGAGAGCACTGAAAACACAGTAAAAGTGATGTATTTTCTCACCAATGCTTGTTGTTGTTTTTATTCGTAACAAATTAAAGTCTTCAACTGCTCCCTCTGCTCCTGGCAACACCAGCTTTTGATGCCACACTGCTTGTGTCTGCTGATCTGCTTGCACTTAAAAAAAAAATAATTAAAAAGAAATTAAATAGAGCTATTTGGAAAGACTACATGTAAGTGGCATAAAATTACATCATCTGACCCCAAATCAGCATCAGTCCTAAGTTTGAATATCTTGTTTCCTATGAAAACAATTCTAAAATGTCATTCAGTGTTCATCTTTTGAAATTCCTTGTTTGGAAGAAAATAATCCTTGTGCTTTCAAGGAATCAAAAGTTCTTTGATCCTTTTTGCTTTCCCTGACTTTTGGAGGTGGTGATGAGGATGATGCTTTTGTTTATTCTTAATTCATTGTTGATCATTTCTCCTTGTTATCTGTCACTAATCTTTACCTTTCCTCCTTTTCCTCCCCAAATGCTCCAGGAGCCCTGATATTGCTTTATCTAGATTTTAGGGCCAGCTGCTTGGTTCACTGCTTTACTCCCTGCCCCAGGAATGATCAGGGATTTTTCCACGGGATCTTCCATCCCTCGTCAGATATCTCTGGGCAGCACCAGACTCACAACAGAAACAAGAAAAAAAACAGGGATTATTTCTGCAGCCACTAAAATCAGCCATGTTTGACTCTAGGAAAGGTGTTTGTGAGCCAGATGTAAAAGGTGATTTATGGTGTGTAAGACCAAATTTGTTATCTCCCCATGGCCTCCCGAGCAGCTGCTGTTCACCAATTTGTCTCCAATGCATAGTCAGAAATGTCCTGGATGGGAAATGGTGAACAAAGGCTGTCACCCAACTGTTACTGCTAAAAGAAGTGCATTTCTTAGTAGAAAGAAAAGAAAATATTCATTCAATAAGAGTACTGCAATTAATATCTTTAATTAATATGACTCATTCTGTAGAAAGCTCCTCTTGTAAGCTGATGTATAACATTTTGAGGTGAACACATCAGTCAATTAACTTTAAAGCAGGGCTTATTGTATTTTGTCTATTTTTTATTTGGATGAATTTCTGTCATGGCTCCCAAGAAAACCCACAAAACCCCAGAGTAAACCCATTCCACTTAATGAAATGAAATATGTCAGAGTTTAGGACTTGGCACTTGGTTCTCTCTTTATGAAATTGTGTTCGGGTGACCGGGTGACCTTTGTATGAGGATGAAGAGGGGGTCAGGTCCTATTCTGACTCAGTTTTTTTTTTTTTTTTTTTGTACTATTACATTTGTATTTTAAATTTTCCTGGTAAAGAACTGTTATTCCTATTCCCATATCTTCACCTAAGAGCCTTTAATTTCAAAATTATAATAATTTGGAGGGAGGGGGTTTGTATTTTCCATTTCAGGAGAGGCTCCTGCCTTCCTTAGCTGACACCTGCCTTTTCAAACAAGACAATTTGCCACACAAATTGAGGGACAGGCTCATACAATCCCAAACTTTGCTGTTAGGACTTAACTCTGAGTTACAAGTCCTGTTCCCATGTGGAACTTGCAAAGTGTCAGGGCAAAAGTAGCCTGAGGCCTCCAATTTTCCCAGAAGAGAGAGTTATTAAAATATACAGGAGAAATAGGTATTAAAGCATACCACAGTAATTGCTACAGGAAGTCTGAAGGCTTTTGACAACCTGTTGGACAGAATCATTAGTCTAAGTCTGGGGAGAGTAAAGGATGAAGGCATCAACTGGAGAACAAAATGAGCCATATTTTTGTTTCCTGTAAATTGGCTTTGCCTTCAAATGAGCTGCTCTGCTTAGAGAATTTGTCTTGCTATACTTAATTTGTTGCTATTTAAAAGTATTTTTGGAAATACAATCCACTCCCAAGGTCTGGATGCCTTCAGACAGTCTAGTTGGTTTGTTGTGCTGAATTCCAGGCCTGAAATCAGTCTGAGCATGACTTCGCACGCTGGGGACTCCAACTGGTCTGTGAAAAAGCAATCCTAATAATTCAAATTGGCTTGCTTTCTTCTCTTGTTAACTTTTCATTATGTAAATCCCTTTAAGGTACTTGTGTGACTTCATTACTTCAGCAGCTTATAGGTAATAAAAAGCTTAAGAGTCAAAAATGACATATCTCCTTATAAAGTGCCTTGATGTTATTTTAAAAAGCTTTGCAAAAATCTACTAATGAGCCTACCAGTGACAAGCAGTCAGGATGGTAAAGGGCAAGAAATCTTCTAAATTTGGGCTGCTCCCTGCCCAGCAGTGTTTTGCTGAGCATCTTTAAAAGCAGCTGGAGAAAGGAGCAGGAGCTTCCATGAGAGGTCTCACACCACACAAAAAATGGATCCAGCTGCAATTTTTGGGCCACAGAGGAAATAAAATTGTGAACCTAACACTTATATCTGCAATAAGAGCAGGGTTTTTGAGCTGCTGGGTGAGTCTGAGGAGAAAAAAAGGCCAAGTTTGGGAATGACACCTGTCAAAGCCAGGCTGGAACAAGGGAGGAGATGTTAAAAGCTCCAAGTGACCCCAGCAGTCCTTGAGCAGAGTAGGAGAGTTAAATGAAACTAATAAATTCAAAGGGATTGCTGAAGTCCTGTTTCTTGCACACAGAACAGGATTAGGCAGATGAAATGCAGAAAATCTTATTATTAATGCGTAGAAAAATAAAGAGATGTGGCAGAGCAGAAGAGTTTGACTTGTTGGAGGGTGTCTTAACCTAATTATAGAGAGCCAGTTTTTGTAGGAGATGGAAATGCTTCCAAACACTCTACCAAAATCATGAGCCAAAAGCTTCAGGAGAGATACATCCCCTTAAGTTTAAAACCTCTTCTCTTAGGGGTATCAGCAAAATTTCTGAATGCAGGAAATTCTATTTAGCTCTGCTTTAGAAATTAAGGAAACTGAGGCACAGAGCCCCTCAGCTGCAGGCTCTGCACCCAGGTTTGGGAGCTACAGGACACGAGGACTTCTGGCTGCTCTCTGCTCACTTGCAAACAGCTCGTGGCTCTTCCCACTGGCCATGTCCCTGGGAGTCATTCATCACCTAAAACCCTTCTTTTCCTCTCCCCTACTCCTGTGCAGAAGCAATCAGGAGCCCAAAGGCTCAGGAAAAAAAAAAAACTTTAATTAATGACGCAAAGTTCCTGTGGTATCTATTTATGGGAAGCCTTTTTGGGAAGGAATTAATGATCTTAATGTCTGTGAATCACAGAGCATGGTTAGAAAGGCCACTTGGAGAGGTGTCTGAGGAACATTAAGGTATTCCTTAAATAAACCTTGGGAGTTTTTTCTTTTTCCTTCTGTCCTCTGTAAAAAGCACAGGCTGCATCTATGCAGCTAATGAAATTTCCTGCTGATTGGACCCTAAACAATTACTGCATCTTTTGATTGCTAATAGCTGGGCTGTTAAGAAGAGAAGAGGCTCTATTAGGAAGCAGGGACCCAACAGAGAGCATCCCAGCTAATGCCCTCTCCAGTGTACACCAGGAGTTCAACCTGTGCCTGCCTGATTAATCCCAGTGTGAGGCACCTGCAGCACTGGGGTGGTGTTAATCAGGCCCAGCACGCTGCCCTGGGCTGCACATGGTGGTGGGAAGGATTTCTCAGCTGCAGAGAGGCAGATTCTCATCTATTTATTAGCAGCAGGTTCATCACTTCATCATTTCTCTGTGCAGATTAACTAGGAGACAAAAGGTTTCTTCTGACAGCTTTCTGGGCAGCTATTGTGAGGGAAAAAAAACCCCAAAAACAACAACAAACAAACCCAACAAAACTCTGTGACAATGTTTTGTTCTTCCGAAATAAATGATGTGGTTCTTTCTCTTAACAACAAAACAAAGTGCTGCCAGCAGCCTGGTGTTTCTGAGGAGCCCAGCAATAATGCACAGGGAAATGAAGCCCAAATCTTGGGAGCAATTTTGTGCAGTAAATAACCTGAACAGCACGGTGTCGACACTACCAGGGTGAGCAGACATCTCTCATGGGTAAGAGGATCTGAAATAGAAATTTTTTTGTCAGCACCACCTGCCCCACAGATGGGCTGGGTCTGAATCCCCCACCCCGCTGGTTTTAAGGGAGAGGATGAAGAAGGAAGGCTCAGCTCAGTTGATGGAGCTGTGATTTATCCCAGGGCTCTGCTCCTCCCTTTGCTGCTCTTCAGGTCCTCTGAAGCCTCTCCCAGGGGCTGCTCCCCTTCCTGAGTCTGTGATTTCACTCCTTGGGCAACAAAATCTGCTGTGAAGGGCACAATGAGAATAGGGGCTGTAATTGGGTCTTTGCCTGTGGTCCATAACAGCTCAAGATATCCTTTAAAGTTCCTCTTTTCTCCATATTCTGCAGGGAGAATACGTAAAGTTACAGGGTAACTCTGTGGAATTTGGGTGATATTTCCTATGAGGGTTATAATATGATGTTGGTTAAGTCACTCTGTCATAAATTTGCTCCATAAATATATGTGTTTTTCTGGTAGCCCAGAAATATTCTTGTGGCACCAGATGTTGGAATGGGGTGGGAGCCATCTGAACATGCCAGAAAGGAACTCTGGGGGTGACTTCACATGGATGTTGTGTTGGTTGGATTTCATGAGGTCTGCAAACTGCTTTGAATTTGGGCTCTTCCAAGAATGGAATAACTCATCAATGCTAGCAGAACTTTTACAATGCTGGTTAATATTGGGGTTCCTGGCATTGGCAGTGTGTTTCTTCTTGTGCATTGGTGCTAAATCTGCAATGGAGTTTCTTTTTCAGAGTCCTTTTTTCCATATATATTGTAATATTTTCCTAAACCTTGCACCATTAAATTAACACTAGGGCGTGGAGGACACTTTGTGTTTTTGCTTTTCATTCCTGTGGTAACATTCTGTGTGACTCCCTTCTGCACATTTCAGTAGAAAAAAACCAACTCTTTACCACTTTCTTCCAGCTGGGGCTCACCACTGCAAAATTGATCCTGTTTGCTCCCAGAACCAAATGTCCTTATTTCCCTGATGACAGCAATTTACAGAGATATCAAGTGGCTGTGGTCTTTATCTTGATTACCTGGGTCCCAAAGCTGAATGCCCAGAGGATTTTGTGATGTGTATTGGAAGTGTCTGGTTGACTCAAATGGGATGAGGAGTTTCCTCTTGAGATGCTCTGGAAAGAAAGTTAGCAGGGACTGAAAGGTTTTCTTGTAGTTTGTTGGTTTGCTGTGAAATATTTTGATTTCCTTTATTCCTCTAAGGCTCAGTTCTGGCTTTATTGGACCTGTGTATAAGGTGTTTTATCTATCAGGCTAAAGATCATGTTCCCAAAAGTAATATCTATTTTCTTAAGCTCTCCTGCCACCTAAACACTTTCATTTTCAAACCTCTGCCTTATCTCTGCCATATATATATATATATATATTTTTTTTTTTTTCTGTCAGGTTAGGTCTTTAGTCTCTGTTCCTTCATTTTTCTGTATCTCCTGCATAATTTCCCCGCCTTTATCTCTAATGCACAATCCCTGGAGGCTCCCTGCTGGGAGAACAAGAAGCAGTTATTTGAAGGTTAGGTTGTGCTTTACAGAGGCTGAATATTCTGCTCATTAGAGAACAGGATTTTTGTGTGGCTACCAGGGAATAACAATAAAGGAGGTGTTTGTTCCCCTGCTTTGTTCTGCAGCTCTTCAAGAGCAGCTGCTTCAGGTGCCAGGTGGTTCCTGTGCTCCTCCTGTGATGTGCAGCTCTCTGTGCTCCCAGCCAGAGCTGGAGAACCTCTGCTGGCCAACCAAAGACTATTTTGAATAATAAGATGGGTATTTAAATGGAGTCATATTGTGGTTCTGCAGTTCCTTGTGCTGGAGTGTGATCCATCTCCTCTGCCTGGAATGCACAAGGGGTTTTTTTGTCTGGCTCAAACACAGCTCTCTGTGCTCCACCACAAAATGGTAATGGGGCAAAACACAGGAAATGCAAATCGCTGCAAATCACACAGAGAAGGAACTGGGCATGAGAGGATGATGAAAGATTAAGGGGCAGCTTAAAACTGTGGGTTTTTTTTTTTTGTTGTTTTTTTTTTTTTCCCCACAGGTTTTTATTAGAGCTATCTTCTACAGGAAGCCTGTAAATATGAATGGAAAGACATTGATGAGTACAATGGACAATTAACCTGGCTGAGTTCTAAAGGATTTTTTTGCTTAAGGATAGGGTACACCAGCAGGCACATTTTCCTTGTCCTTTGTAGTTTTTTCATCTGTCTGTCTGTTTTCTGTCTTTTATCTGCAGGGTGCTTTTTGGTAAGAGATCAGTCTTGCAAAGGTGGAATAATTTCCATTCTTCAAAATCTGAAAGTTCAAAGTATTATTGTGAAACCCTTTCAAATAGATTTCTACTGAATGAAAAGCCCTGTTGGGAAAAAAAAAATCATAAGGCAGCAGAAGATACTGGCAACAGACAACTGAGCTGATATAAGAGCTCAGTTATTCATGGTGGAGCATCACACTGTGTGCAGGGGGTGAGGTGAAGCAAGTTCCCTCTCCAAAGGGGAGCTGGAGAATAAAGCAGAGAAGCAGCTGGAGAAGTTTTTGGCAGAGCTGTCTTTGGGGATGATTCTCTGATGTCTTCCCCTTTTTTCCTTGAACGCAGGCTCTGACCTAACCAGGAACTGCCGGTAGGAAAGTGATTGTTTCTTTCATCTTTTTGTCCCTCTTCACCCTTTTCCCAGAAGAAGGCATTTACTTCTTCCAAAAAACACAGGGAGAAACCACAGTTTTTTCAGCCAAGTGCAGCATTTTTGTGGGGAGAGAAAAATGGAGCAGATTCAAGTCCAGCTCCCTCATCGAAGGTAGTTTTGCTAAAAAAAAAGGGGGCAATTTTATATTCATAGTGAGAAATGAAGGCTCTTATATTGACCTAAAGCCTGGTATCTAATTCTGGACAAAAATCTCTGAATGAGATGGAAATTTTGACTAAGCAAGGACAGTGACATGTGGACTCTGTAAGGCTCCTTGTTCTGACTCTGCTTTTCATAGTGTGCTCTGACATTGGCTGTCACCTGCCAAAATCTTTCAGATGAAGAATTCCCTTTTTTTCCCCCTAAGATGAAGACAGCTACTGCCTCTCACTTTTGCACTGATTTAGGTGTGGTTTTTTCTATAGTTAGCTTTAACCAAAATGAACAATTCTGTCAAATTCTGCTGCTTCTCATCCTGGCTCTGCTTTCCAATTTCCAATGTGTTGCCTTGTCCCAAAGGTCAGTCTGTGCCTATCCATGGAAAATTGTGTTTCTCTCCACTTTCAAGTCTCTATGTAGCATGCATGCATGAGACCTTTCTATATTCATTTCAGAGTCCTTGTGAATCTTGAGAAAGTGTGGACAACTTTGAAGCTTCTGGTAAGATCTTGTCCCATCACAGAGGAGATGGAGAGACAAAACCTCTCTCCAGGTCACTGCTTTCAGTGGGAGTGGGAGCAATACAAATGCAGCAGAAATCACAATTAATGATTCCTTAATATCTGAAAGAGAGGGCTTGATTTCTGCCTCTGCATTATGAGAAATAATGAGGAATATTTCAGTGTGAAAACTGCCTTGGAGCCTGGGAGTCTTTGGTCCTAGGGGGGCAATGGGAGCATTCAGCTCTGTACAAATGCTGTTGGAAAATCCACAGGACAAGTGCAGCTATTTCACAAGTCATTTCCCAATTTTAATATTTTCTCATTTCTGCCTGATTAAGATTTTCCCCAAAATGGGAAAACTGCTGTTGATTTTTCCAGCTGGAGATGGTAAATCACTTATTTGAAGCTGGACTCTCTTGCTTGCCTGTTTGAGCAGTTTGTCTTTTAAGGAGTTGCTGTGATCCTTATCTTATTTCAACTGCCCTGGCTCAGCGCCACATCCACCTTGTGGGACTTGAGGAATTCCCTGCTTTTGTCTGCTACAGCTCTTTGGGACTTTCCTAAAAGTGGAAGCCTGCTTTGAAATGTTGCTGGAGAGATCAGTCCTGGAACTTTCAGTGGCAACAGAGGGGTCTGAACTCCTTTTTGTGTTTTGGTATCACCTCTTAGGGTGATGGCTTGTACCAAGGATGGCTTTGTACCAAGTCACTTGGATCAGAAAATAAGGGAATGAGACTCTAACAGCCCCCAGCTCTCAGCTTAGCAGATGTGGAGGTTCTTTAGATGCCTCTGCAATGTCACATTGAAGTAAGGGGCATTGATGTAACAGGCAGGGATTTTCAGTGCCACGAGCTCTCTGGAGGGTCCCAGCAGTGCAGCTGCTGCCTGGAGTCTGTCTCAAAATCTCTGGAGCCTGGCAGTGATGCTCCTGTGCTGCCGTGGATCTCAGCTGGCCTCTCCTTTGTCTCTTCTCTCACAGCTTCCAGCAATGCACACGGTTCACTTCATCTTTCAGACAGCATTGATTTCAGAGGAGTGTTTCTTATTTCAGACCTCTCCCTTTCTATGTGATAAGGAAACCTATTTTTTTTTTTTTTTGCTTACAAGATTATACAGCATACATTCTTTGGAGGATAATTTCCCTAATTCTCCTTCGGTATGCTGACAGCACAATTATCATCTCACTTGACAGCCATTCCCTTGAATTTTAAACATCCAAAACACATCCAAGGGCACTGGAGGAATTCAGTAGTGTTGATGTCTGTTGCTAAAACATGCTCAGCTTTTTTTGGAAGGGGAAAGGATTTCTGCAATCCTAGGGAAGATATTCTAGAGCATGTAGATGGCAGCTCTCTGATGAGAAGGGATTTGGGAAATATTATCAGATTTATGAATGAAAACTACAAGCAGTGAATTACCAGAAAGAGCAACTAGGAGCAAAGGAGATAAAACAGAAAAATAAGGATTATTTTGCTTTAACTTTCCTTCACGGGATGAACTGGTCCTGCCATGCACTGACATTTCCTGCGTGATGGGGGAAAAGGAGCTGAAGTATAATCAGACCCTGTGGGTGACCACACAGCTGTTCCCAGTGGCATTGATCCCTGTTGGACTTGAACCCCATAGCAAACCTCTGACATCAAAACAGCAACATGAATGAGGAACTTGTCAATTGGAGATTCAGTAAATGAAACCTGATTTTTTGACAACCCAAACTCAAACGTGGTATTTTGGAGATATTGGTGTTTTAACTGCGTGCATTCATGGCATGGGGCTGACAGCAGGCAGAAAACAAAGGGTGAGACTTCAGCATCTCCAAAGAGTTGTTTCTCTATCATCCACCAGTTCTTTTCTTCTCCCTCTTGCTGAGATCTGTAGTTTGTTCAGAAAAATGGGGAAAAAAGGGTCAAAACTTTCAGAAGGAGCCACAGATACAAATGTCATTATGCTTTACCCATTTGGGTGTGCCCGAGATGGGAAACATTGAAGAGCCTTAACCTCAGGATGTTTTTACAAGTCAAACTAACGAAATCGACCATGTGAGTATTTACAAGTAAAAAGCACTGGGAATCACTAAACAGGTATAAAAAACTTGGTGCCTTATCATGAATTGCACCTTATCATTTTTAATGCAGAAAGCATTAATCTTTCCTCCCTGAAGGCCAAGAAACTTCAGGGAAAAAAGGTTGGGAGATCTCCTCTGCTGCTTGTGTTTCCTCATTCTGCATGTCTTTTTTTGTGGTACCTGTGGCAACTTTCTGTATTGACTGATGAAACATGAGATAAGGGAACAAATGTTAATGAGATAATTTCATTTACTCCAGGCCTGAGGTCTGCCTCCCTGTTGCCTTGGAGACAACACATCCCTTTTCTGGAGGGATGTGAGTGGGATTTGCCTGAAAAGTGCATTTGAGTTTGTTCTGCACCTTTCCAGCAGCTTGTGCATCTCCTGGTTTAGGATCAGAGCAAGGGCTCGCTCTGTTCTTCCCACATCATAAACAGGGACGTGTTTGCCAATAACTGAATTTTCTGTTCATCTTTGACTAAAAGCTGAGGCCAAAAGCTCAAGTTTATGGTATCTGCTTAATAGGAGAGATGGCTTAAGTTGAAAAAGCCTTTTTACTTGGACTGGTTGCAGAATGCTTAGGAGAGAGCCCACCTTGGTGCAGAGCACTTAAACCAAAAACCACATTGTGCCCCTGAACAGGCTGCTGGGATCCTGCAGCCCTTCCTGGGAGGGTCAGCAGCTGCAGTGAAACATCTGAGCAGTGGGAATTCTGGTTATTCTCTGTGTTGCTGTGAGAAGGATGACTCTGTGCAATGAGAGACTCTGGCTTTTTGTGTATTCTGTTTGAGCACTCCTGCAGAACGAGCTGCTGGGCAGCCCGAGGACTCAAGGACTAGAAAGGATTCATTCATGTGAGCTTCCTAACTAGTATTCACCAGAATTGGCAACAGTTTCCCATCATTACCAAAAATTAATATAATTTGTTCCTCATTCCCATTGCCAAGGAATTAATTGATCAGCCCTTCTGATTGACAGTCCTTTATTTGGTTTCCCCCCTTTTCTGATCAAGTGAAACTGCCAAGATCCAGCACCTTCCTGTTGGAACCCTGGTTGCTGAGAATTTCAGACTTTCTGGGCTGACAGGCACTGACCCCCAAGAGAACACTGCATTGACCTGAGGCTGTGGAGAAGATTCCAAAATGGAATGACAGAACTGGGATTGTGGGTGTGGAGTTTGACTAGAAGTGTGTGATATCACAGGGTAGAAAACTCAGAGTTTAAGGGTTTACAATATAGTAATGTATATAAAGCAAGATGGAGGTTTTAGGGCAGAGGCTGCTCCTTCTTCTTCACCTTCTTCTTCACCTTCTTCTCCATGGGTTTGGGTGGTTTTGTGTAATTGGATAAAAAAGTCCCCATTGTGGGCCACGGGTCATTGGTTATTGGGTTAAAAGTAAAAATAATTTAGGTGTCATTAATTAATTGGACAGTTTATCCTTCAAAGGCCTTGTAGAGAGAGAGGAGGGGCTCCATTTTTGTTGTTAGAGTGAAGTGCTGTAGAACTCATGGTTTGTGAGACTGTGACAGAGATAAGAACTAATAAACATCTGAGTCCAAACATGCTTTTAATCATGACCCTGGCAAAAAGAAGCTAAGCCTCCACACCTTCCTTCTTGGCTGATTTAATGGCTTCACTTTCGCTCTCAAATCTTTGTCCCAGCTTTTCCTTTTGCTGCAAAGTTCCTCCAGGTTTCCTCTGAGGAGGTTTTGCCCTCATCTCCTGTGAATAACGTTGTAGATGGAAAATTTCCATTTCTCCTCTGTGCTCAAACTCCCTCCCAGCAGCAAGTCTGCAGTTCCCAGCCCCCAGCAGCAGGTAGGAGCAGTTTCCTAATGGATGCACATTAATATCTTTCCCTTTGGAGCACAATCTCTTTTGTAATATTAGGAACCACCCTGATTGTTCGGGCCTGTGTTTGCCATTGTACGATCTGTGCTTATTGTGCTTTCAGTCTGTGCAATCAGCAGGATATGGGAAGGATTCTTTGGCACCTTTGCTTAGTGATTAGTGTTTGTATAGCACTTGAAAGCTTAAAATGCTTTAAGAGGGATAAGTAGTACTATTAATAATGTCATGCTTTACTATACAGAATGGTGCTTATGCATATTGGTGGTGATAATCCCCAGTCTACTCTTTATCAAACACTCTTGTCTTTCTGATCTGCTTCCAGCTTATCTTCCTCACACCTGTCAAAGCACTTTTCCAACAGCTTTTCTTCTTCCTCTGATTAAAGGCACACACAAAAAAAGATTCCTCTTAGCACAGAATTCAGCCTTCAGGTTTCAGTGACCATGCCCAGATGTGGTGGTCTCTAAGCCATGTTCAGAGACTTTGATCTAATCAGGTTTCCACTAATCTCTCTGTCTATTGCTGACCTAAGATTGGCCATTCATTAAAACCCATTTTGTTTTCAGCAGCATTTGGGGTTTGATCTTCCTGGAGGAGTGCTTTCCTGTGCCCAGGTAATGTTTCATCTGGGTTTTTTACAAACCAATTTATTTTTATGTCACTCCCTGTAACTTCTTGTTGGAAAATCAGCTTTGTGGCTGAGGAGGAAATTAATAGAGACACAGAGAACATTTTTCTTAATGGCTGAGGCAGACCCTTCTATCTCAAGCAGAAAAAGCTGGGTGAATTTTGTGTGCACTTATGTGCTTGAGTTTTAAGGAGGTTGGGCAGGAGGGTTGTCTGGGAGAGATGGAGTCTGTGTTTTTTAAGTGACCACTGTTCTCCTTTGGCAGGGCCCCTTTCAGCCCCAAAATAGCTCCATGCTCAGCAGCACGTTGGCATCAGCAGCCTTCAAAGTGTTTTAAAATGTCCAGGAGCCAACAGAGGTTCATTGCCAGCAAGTGACCTTGGGTGTTTTTGTAGAACCTGCTCGGGTTTCCAGCACTGGTAGCAAAATATTGGTGCAATCACAACATTTCTGCTGCTTTACCAGGAGAGAAGAGAGAGAACAGCATTTCCTGGAGAAAAGGAGGCACAAAATGTCTGATCTGGGTAGCGTGGCATCTGTGTGGAGTTATCAGCATGATTTAGAGGAAGGGGGGAAGGTGGAGGAAAAATTTTTTAATTTTTTTTTTTTTTCTCAGCACATTAATCTATTAGGATTCATTCACAGAAAAGAAATTCCTTGGGTTTTCCTCCTCCAGCCTGGGTCACCCTGTGCTCCAGACCCCCAATTTCCATGGAGCAGAGTCCTGAGCACATGGCCTGGGAAGCAGAATGGAGATGTGGGGCTGGGGTCAGGGCTAGATCAGAAACCAGAGCCATCAGTCCCTGCTGTGGATGGAAATTCTGCTTTTAGGCACATCTTGCTGCTCTAAGTGTCCATTTTGTAAATATTTTGCCTTGATGGATAGAGTTGTTGGGCATTTCTTTTTCTTCTGTACTCGAATGGGTACTGAGGATATTCAGGTCTTGCAAACATTGATTGCCTCCAGTTGATTGTCCAAAGTGACTTTTCAAACCCTGTGCCTCCCTCCCATTCTGACTGACATCCTGGGGTACAAGCATCTGGCCTAGTGCTCTAACATGCAGAAAGGACTTTTCCCTCCTTTACACGAGATTTTTTTAATAGATAATCTCCTTTTTGACCCAATTATCTTAGAACTTCCAAAATTGAGTACAGCAAAGGCCCCAGAAATATGAAAATAACCTCAGTGGAGTGTGCCACAGGGGAGATTCAGGCCTTCAGAGTAAATTAATTTTTTATTTTTAGAAGTATGTGATGACCAAAATCAAATTATCAAAGCCTTGCCAATAAGAAAATCAGCAATATTGAGTTGATGCTTCTTTTTCAATTATCTGCAGCATTTTCAGAGACTTGAGATAAACAGCAATTCAAGCTGCCTACTGCTCAGAGGTTTTAATTAACTCTAATGATAATTGCAGAGCACGTGTTGCCATTTTGGGCAGCAATTACACAGCTTATGTGGGGATTCTTGTGTGGGTGAAAAGTGGTGTGGGGAAAAAGCCCCTGGTAGCTGAATAGATATTTATACACTTGTTGCTAAATTTGGATTTTATTAGAGAGAGGAATCTGCTTTCAGCTCTGAGAGCACTGAACATCACAAAGTCCTCCTGCCGTGCTCACTCAGGCCTAACAGAGCCTGGCTGGGTGTTTGGTTTTATTCTGAAAAAGCAAAACTGAGCTCTCTGTTCAGCATTTCAAGAATCTTTCCAAATGGGGATGCAAAAATTGAATTTTCCTTGGGAAGGCATGAGCCTAGAAGGGATACATGTTGCTGGAAGAGGCACAGACTATTTCTAAGAGCACAAACTAATAAAGGTTGGCCCCTGTGGGGATTTAGGCTCTGAGATTTTTTTTCAGCTGTCCTGAAAAGCCCAGCTGAAGTGGAGCTGGCTTTGGGAGCACAAACAGCCTCGTTCTGTGCATGTTCTCACACAGGTCTGGCTTTATTAGTTTTGGAAGTTTTCTTGGATGCTTAGTGAACAAACACCATTCCACTGACAACCAACCTCAAGTGACCTTGGAAGCTTTCTTTAAATGTTCCTTTCTTCCTCCTTCTCCTCTGACTCCATCAGAATGGAAATAATTCAAGGCTTGTGGTGTGTTAATCTCACCCTAAAAATGGAGTTTCAGCTCCTTGGGGTTCCTGTTGTCTCTCTTGCAGGGAAGTTCTCACAAATCTCCTGCTCAAAAGCATCCCTTCTTAAAAAGGGAACATTTCAGTTTTATTGCAAGAACTTGGAAATGGTTCCCCATTTCTCAGTGGGAAAACTTGCTCAGAGTTAATTTTCTTCCCGTGTTTTTTTTTTTTCTTTTCCTGAACATATTTGATAGACTTCCTTTGAGTGCTCTGTTTTTGCCACACAGACTAAGAAATCTCTAAATGTTGTAGCCCATACTTATCAGCAATCAAAAGCATATAAAAGCAGGTGAAAGCTGGATTCTTTTGCTTTTGACTAGAAGAGGTTGAAAAAGAGCTAATTCCATGGAGACACAAAAGAACCCTCCTCATAAAGGCTGTTGTGAAGGCAAAAATATGGACATTTTGAAAACTAAGCTAATTATTTCAAAAGTCAAAGCAATGCAACCAAAACATTTCTGGTTTGGTTTTTTTTTCCCCTGTTTTCTGATGTTAGAAAACGTATCAGATGGGCAACATTTTTGACAGGTAAATTTCAGGAAATGCTTTGCTCCAAAGGCTCAAATGGGATAGTTGCATTAATTATTCATAAACCCTGAGTACCACTTATTGCTTTGAATGGATGAAAACAAATAAATAAAAAAAGATAATATTTTTTAAAACTTATTAGAAGTTCTGTATTTGGTAGATATATTTCATTAACCTGCAGAGACCATGAGGTGATTTAATAAAACTTTTCACATCCAAGCTGTGTCCTGCTCTTAGATAGAATAAAGCTGATGCAAGCTGAGGGGAGAATTTTTTTTTTATTTATTTCATATCTCCCTTTTCAGTTTAGCCTTATTCCTTCAGCCCTGGGACACTTGCACAGGTGACTTCCATTTGAACTATGAACATCACTTGATCTGATACCCTTTGGGGACATCCTGATGAGTTTTTACAATAATTTGGCTGTGAGATGAAGGAGAATCAAATAGAGCAAACTCTGAACCAATTACTATGCTACCCTAGTCCTCATTTTTTGTCATTTCAAGTTCAAAGGAAGATAAGGACCCTTTTGGACACAGATTGCAGTTGCTGGCTGTCATTATAAATACATTTCTTTGTGACTATTTCATGCTGAGGCTTGAAAGGTTGCTGAGTCCCATTCTGCATCAACTTCAATCAGGCACCACTTGTCCAATAAAAGGCCTGGAAATGATTCTGAGAGTATTTTTCCCCCACGTGGTGCTTGCTGAGTGTGTCCTGTGGGCATTGTCCACTGAAGAGAAAACCCCCACACTCCAAGCTGTGCTTTGTCATCACCAGTTAGGAATCCTCCAACAGTGCTGATCTTTCTAGAATTTTGGGAGACAGCTCTCGCCTCTTACCATGACATAAAATCATATCTAACCAAGGAAGAAAAAGGCCACAATTGAAAGATAAAATTAGCTTTTAAGCCCTGCCGGTGGTGCTGACAAAGAAGAGTGCTCTGAGCAGTGTGCTTTAAAGTAGCACAGCAAGGTGAGTGTGTCCCAAGGTTATAATAAATGTGGGAACTTTGTAATTAGCCCTGCCTATTGTATGGTAATCAGAAGTGCAGTCTTGCAAACGACTGTGCCACTGCTGTGCTAGAGCTGTTTTATTTCTCTCTGCAGCTCTGCCAGGAAAAGACCATTAATTAAAGCTTCAGTGCTCCAACGACCCTCCACTCCAGTGTCAGAATTTTCAGTATTTTCTTCTCTCTCTTTCCTTCTTTCTTCATCTCTTGGAGTTTACTCATTTTCAGGACTGCAATTTTCACCTTGGAGTAGCTCAGACTCCAGCAAGTCCTTGAAGCTTGTGTGTCCCCACAAGATGGTTTTTAAGGAAAAGTCCCTGTGTCCTGCTGACCTTCAGAGGTAAACTGTTTTCACTGCAGTCTTTTTTTTTCACTGCAAAATAACTGGGTGACACTTGTGAGCGTCAAAAAACATTAATTGTTCTTGTCATGCTGAGCCTGGGAAATGATGGTGGATGTTGGAGGTGTGTTCTGGATCG
This sequence comes from Chloebia gouldiae, assembly GCA_003676055.1. Classification (NCBI taxonomy): domain Eukaryota; kingdom Metazoa; phylum Chordata; class Aves; order Passeriformes; family Passeridae; genus Chloebia; species Chloebia gouldiae. The sequence continues at coordinate 6,044,516 of QUSF01000033.1, read as the reverse complement.
TGTTGCAATGGGAAGGTTTTGACTTTGGGGGCTTTTTTCACATCAAATCTGAAACAAGGAATCTGTTTTTCTGGGTTTTTTTTAGGGTGGTGGTCTTACAAACAATGTGTCAAAACAACATAATGAATTTTATCAGCAAAGGAAATATAATTAATCATTTTAAAAGGAATAATACTAAATAATTATTATTTAAAAAACAAAAATAATTTTATTTCTAGCCTTAAAGCAATTTATTTCATTACACCATTTCTTTTGTTGGTCTCAGGCTTTCTCTCCATCCTCAGATCTGTCTCCATGGCCCCAGGCAGGGTGCAATATATTCATACCTAGAACACTTTCTGTTTGCTATTTTTTTATTGGTGCAGTAAGTGCTCTTTGGGTTAGGAGAATATGTGTTTGTCCTCAGTTTGCCCAGGAAAACTGGATGCATAGCAGCACAATAAATTTCCCAGAACAAGGTCCTATGTTTGTGACTTAAAAAAAAAAAGATTGTGAATGGAATGAAGGGAAACAGATGGGATGGGAGTTGATTAGGGCGCCTTCACAGTCAGCAGTTGATGAGCAGAGGAGGAGGATGTTGTCAGACCTCTCCATAAACCCATGGATTAGGATGCCTGGGTTTAACTTGCCACTTCTTGTGCTGATGGTGACGTTTGGGCACGCTCAGAGCTGGAGGTGACAGTGGCACTGGGGCCACTTCAGCTGAGGTGGGAAGAGCAGCCTGGGCTCTGCAGGTGGGTGTTGGAATTGGGGCTCTTCTGCCCCAAATCTGACTGTCCCTGCTCACAGCTCTGCCCTCCAGCACTTCCCATCGTGTCCTTGCTCTGGGGCTGTTAATTGATGCTTTTATCAGCCTGTGCTGGAGTTTATCTGAACTGCTTGTGGTGCACAATGGACTCCCCAGAGCAAGATATTGACTGCAGCTTCTGAGAAATCTCGCATCACTGCCCTGGGGGAGAAGCTGTGTGATGCTAATTGCTCTGACTCAAGGGCAAAGCAAACTTTAATTTGTAAATTCATTACAGCAATGGCCTTTTTTTGGCTTCTCACAGGTGATTGTACTGCTGGAAACTCCTCTGATCAGGAACAAAATATTATTTATTAGCAACGAGTTAAAACCAGTGAAGCGTTAACTCTGCACATATTAGTAAGTGGAATAATTCATTCAAGCTCCAAAATATTAATTGGTTGGTACAGTGTCCTGAACAGCAGTAATGGAGGGAGTTGTGGGTCCAGAGAGAAACACATGAAATAGGGAATATTGCCCTCTGGCAGAAGTTTCCTGGCCTGCTGTGAAGAGAGACCCATCCCCATTTAGAGAATCAGATGTCCCAGGGCTGTGAGGTTCATCCCTCTCTGCTGGCTCCCTCTTGGACCACTGAAAGGTTCCTGCCCTGGAATAAGTGGAGTCCTCAATAACTTGATGAGTGAATTGGAGCAATTCAGGGTTGTCAATGGCAAGTGGCTACACTGCCCCAGGTGCCCAGCAAAGTTCTTTGGAATTTTAAATAGGATGCAATTGAGCTAGCTGGGCTATACAAACACAGAAATAACAACAGCAAAGAGCTGCTGGTTCAGAAAGAATTTTTTGAGGGTTTGAGGATCTAGGACACAATTTCCTTCTGAACAATTTCTGACATGAGTTTGGAAAGAATTGTACTTTCCAATGAAATGCACTTTCATGTCTTTTTGACAAACATTTATTTTATAATTATATTGTGTGAAAGTCACATTTAGAGACCCTAATGGGAATTTAAGATTGCATTAGTCAAGCTGATCTAATGACAATGAGACATTTGATACTGATGAGACAGTGGAAAGAAAGCAATTCTTATTAAATAGCTCATTTATGTTTTTCAAATGGTCAAAAAACCTTGAGTAAATATTCCCCCGAGTCTCTTTTGAGGAAAATAATTATGGGTTAAGTGCTGGGTGTTGTTTGTCCATTCCTTTCTGTGAGCACAGGCTGGCATCACAGCTGCTGTTGTACATGGAGCACAACACCTGGGACTTCTGTTGTACTTGTAGACAGGATTTACATGAAAACCTTTAATACAACAAGAAAAAAAAAAAGGAAGAAAAAGCTGGATACTTACTTTGATTAACACTTCAGATGTTATAGAGATAGGATTTTTGGAAAAGGAAAGTTTTAAAACTTTTGGGGAACCCTTAATGGGAAATGCAAGGGAGTGCTGAGGCACCAAGCTGACCTGAGGCCCTTCAGTGAGGGGAGGAGAGCACACAGGATATGGGGAAAGTGCCAGAATCAGAGGCTGAGTATCCTGCTTTTCTTGTCCCAGGAATAATCAACTGTAGTGGCACTAAATAAAAACAATTGCAGAGAAAAGCCACAGCTGTCCCAAGGGTCTGGGGGACATGAAGCCCAAGATGTGGATCAAATCTAATCTCAGGATGTAGGAAAGTGAGGATTGGCTTAAATGTTCCTTTCTTGGAGGAATTTAGAACCATTCAGGATCTTTGACATTCCCATCCAGAACTGGAGTGCACTCCAGGAGTCAGAGTTCAAGCATGTTTTGGTTAGAAAACACATTGCAGATGATGTAACTCCCTTTAGTAGTGATGGTAATGTCTTGCAGTGACATTATGGTCCCCTTCAAAATAAAATCAGGGCCAGTCTGAATCTTGGCTCATCCTTTTCTCACTTTGCATGAATTTCTGTGAGTTTGTCTGGGGTCAGGGATGCTGTTTGGCTCTGCTGTGCTGTTGGAGAGGAGCAGCCTGAAGGATTAGTTGGGGAATGTGACTATTTCCACCCTTCCCTAGGGTTATCCTGTCCCACTCTCTGTGCTTTAAACAAAGGCTGGCTAAGGGAGCTTTGGGAGAATTAAAGCAGTTCAATCACAGCAAGAGGCTGTTTGCAGGCTTTTAGATAAACACTGAAAAAACCTTCCAGTGTGGCATGTTGGAAGATAATAATTCCACACTCATTTGGCTTTTCATTGGCACGTGTGAATGTGTCATATTCAATAGTGGAGGATCTCTAGGCTGGGGAAGAATCTTCCTAGAATCACAAAATGGTTTGGGTTAGAAGGGACCTCAAAGAACATCTTGTTCCATGTGCAGGGCACCTTCCAATAGTCCAGGCTGCTCAAAACCCCATCAGCCTGGCCTTGGACACTTGTAGGGGTGGGATCTTGGTCAGTCAAGGCAAGGGAGAATGGGAGAGCTTCACCTCTTGCCCTGCCACAAAGTCCTTTGTCATTGCAAGTGGCAGTGCTGCCCTTCCACACCTGGGCACACCCTGCCTTCCTTTCTCCTCCTCTTAAATTAGGAATTCTCTTAGGGCAGCCACTGTCCCCATCTCGGTCTAGCTGAGCAGTTCCTGAACACAGTGATGCCTCACCACTCTTATTGTCACACAATGGCCACAATAAATGCTTTTATGCATGTTCTGGATTCCTTCCATCTGCTTGGCACAGACAAACTGCAGATCAGTGGGAGCTGAGATCCTGTGCTGAGCATGCAGTAAAACATGATTAGCACAGTTTGGCTGTGTAGCCATGTGCAGTATCTTCCACCACAGGAATAAAATATTTGGAGGAAGAGAATGGTTAGAGCTGCTAAATGAATCCTTCAAAACCCTTGGGCGTGATGCTATTTAGTAAAAGGGTATTTTGACACTCCTTGCAGCTGTAGAAACATTTGTGTGCTGTTTAGGGGCTGTTCTGTCAGCAGCAGAGTGCTCAGAATCTGTGAAATAAAACCTGGCAGCACCTTTAAAGATGGTTTGGTGCTCAAGATCTCAGGGAACAGCCTCTGAGTTAGTGTCCCAAAGGAGCAGGGAGAGGAGCCCCAGACCTCTTTCCTGGGGAACAAGATCTCCACTCTCTGCATCTGGTGGGCATGAGCTAAAGAATTCTATCCTGCAGCCTGGTGAGGAATTTAAGAGATTGTATGGACAGACTGGGTTTATCACAGACATAAACAATGCTCTCCTTTTGCTCCAGTCGCACTGAGTCATGTCTGTGTCCCTTTTCTTTCAAATAAATGTAGATGATGACTCCTTGTCCTCAAGCAGCGAGCTGGGCTCTGGTGTGGCTGCAGGGATTCCTTCCTTTGCCCCTCCTCAGCAGGTGACAGGATCCAACCTCTAAAAACCCTGCAAGCTCTGCTTCCTTAAAACTCTACAGCCTCAGGAGGGTTGGAGATGGGAATTGATGTGTCAGCAGCAGCTGTGAGGTTGAAGGAGTCTCTGGGTGTATGCACAGAGCAATCAATGCAAATTCAGAAATCCAAGTTGGCAAACTGCTCAGGAGTCACAGATCAAACTCGTTGCTGGAGGGTTGTTTATTATCTACAGCATTTTGATAATGATTATCATCCTACATTAAAGCCTTGGCTTAATCCCAATTTTTCTCCCCACAAATTAGGAACAGTTGCACTAAGGGCTGGTCTAGTGGGAAATAACAGAAAGGGGGTGATGTTAAAGCAGAGTGGTGAGGAGATCCAGCAGCCCTTGGTACCCTGCACTGGCAATGAGCACCAAACCTCACCAGCCATTCATCTTAGCCTGATTTCAAGGAGGAAAAAGCTTTTCTGATACAAACAAGTGGTTTCCAAACTGTTGACCCCAAGTGGTTTTGGCCATTGTGGAAAAGAGACTTCAGACCTGCCTGGTGCCTGATCTGTGACAGCTTCTGGGGCAGTTCTCTGGCCAGAAGTGTTTGGGTATTCACTGCCCTTCGTGTTTATAGAAGAGGTTCCCACTGCTGTAGCCACAACCAATGCTATGGGTGAGGCTGGAACTAACCCAGAGTGCAAATTTGCCCCATATTTGGTAAATTTCTTGACTTCTGATATGTTTGCAAAGCCATGGAAGCAATTTCTTTGGCGAAAAACTTATATGATGAGTTTCTCCCAATTGCAGTGAATTATCCATAAGCAGTTTAAAGTTTGATGACACACATATATAATTTAAAGTAGTTCTGACACTTGCATATAATTTAAAGACGTTCACAAAATAACTTCTGGTTTGTAAATTGGAGCAACCAGTGCAGGAGCACATATGGAAAAGCTGAGCTTGGATCCCTGCTGATTAGTGCTGGCACTGCAGGCACAGCCTGCTCTTTGTGCAGTTTGGAGTGTGACCAGTTCAAACTTTTTACAGCAGAAAGAGTTTTCCAGAGCAGCTTTAAAGTCAATGTCAAAAGATCATTAGTTGATATGCAAATAAAGAAATTATCTCTCATAGAAAGGAATTTTCCTTCCCACTGAGGAATTGAAACTTGTTTTGTCACTTAGAACAATCTCATCTCCAAGATTTGCTTGGCAAGTGCTGCCCAAATCTGATAACTTTGGCAGTGTGTGGCTTTGAGATTCTCTGTTTTGAGAGATGAAATTTGCAGAGCTGCTGTTGAAATCCCAGCTGAAGGAAGTAACAGTCTCATCACTCCACTGCCCACTAAAACATCTCAATGAGAGCAGGAAAACAGCTGGCAGATTGAGATGAAGCCTGGTTACTTCAGCCCAAACTCCTGGCCTGCAAAGTAGCTTTGCAAAGCAGGAGGGATTTTGAATGGGGTTAGTGGGAACTGGGAACAGGATCTTTGTATGTGCCTGGTGAACACTTTCATGGCAACTGTGCCAGATGTGGCAACACATCTGGCAGGCCACACGTGTGACAGTGGTGGCCACAAAAGCTGCAGTGAGTTACAGCTGGAGCTGTAGGACCAGACTAGAGTCTGTTTTTTCAGAATGGTTTTTACTGCCCCTTCTGCAGCACTGGGTCCTTTGGGAGCCCGTGGCAGAGGAAAGCAGGACCGTGTCAGGCTGTGGGTGTCTCTGAGCAGTTGTCTCTGGACTTGCTTTTGCCTCTCTTGTCCTTCCCAGCCACAGGATCTCAGCAGTATCTGCTCTGCTGAGAGCTGAGGGGAGATTCTCCCCCTCTAATCCAGCACTGGAAAACCAGCTAGGCAGTCAGTGGGGCAGCTGGGACGCCTGAGCCTGTGAAGAGGGGCTTTTCCTCCTTTCCCTGCAGATCTAACTCAGGGCTGAGTGACTCACCTTACACTGAGGGGCCACTGGAAACTGCACTCCAGTTTAAGGTGGCTGAAAAATTGCTAGAAATGATGTGAGCATTGCCTCAGAGCTAAAACTCCTGGGAGCCACCAGCCAGCACTGAGACCACTGTCCCCTGTTCCTGCTGTCCCCAGTAAACACTCTTAGAGTGACCAAGCCATGGGTGCTGATGAACGTGTATTGGCTCATTTATTCTCAATTTCTTTACAGACCAGGCAAAATTTAAAGCCTCAGGTTTGTTTTTGGACTCAGCCCAGGTGAAGGCCAAGGCTTCCCTGTGCACAGCAGTGGTTCTGTTGAAGCAGCCTTGGGCACGGGGAGCCCTTGCTGGCCTGTGGTTTGCTCTCTGGTTTGGTTCCTCATTAGGGTTCTGCAGCTCCATAATGAAAACCAACCCTACAGTCCCCTGTTCCCTGTGAAAGTGTTCATGGTGCTGGAGAACCTTCTCCTGGGGGAGTGTGGGTCTGTCCTGGGGGAGACATCCCTACAATTTATATGAGTCCAAAACCTGGTATCAGAAATACCAAGTAGAACCTGGTATCTTCTACCTGGTAGAAGAAATTATTGGCAAATAAATTCTTCAGGCACCATCTGCTTATGCTACTCTTCCCTGCTGCATCCCACTGCTCAAAGTCAGCATTAGTGGAAATTCCAGCTCTGTTGTGTCTGCCTGCCACTGCTGCATGGCTATTTATCTCCACACAGCTGCTGCTGAGGTTTAAGAACTTTGTTTAGTCCCCCAGTCTCTGATGATGTCAAGGATTTTTGTGCAGTTCGTAAAATTGCCCATTCATATAAATGTGTATGAATAGTTTCCATGGAAACACCTGCTCCACACAGGGAAATGTGATTTGCCTTTATGAATAAATATGGAATTTTGCTACACCTTGGAGAGCCTGGGCTAGAAAAGGAATGGCTTCTGGCTAAGAAATAGTGCATGAGAGGCCAGCAAAAGCCCTGGGTTGGCACAGACAGCAGCAAGACCAAAGCTTGGGGGAGAAAAGTCTCAGAAATTCACTGGGGCTGAACCCTCAGGTGTAGCTTGCAGCAGGATTCCTGGTGCTATGAGAAGATTTGGGTTTTGACTGAGAGTCCCCAAGGTGGCACAGGTCTTACTGTCCCTGCAGTGATACCTGGGGTGGGTCTTTGTGAGCAGCTTGTCTTCCATGGGGAGAGCACCAGGGTCTGAGGTGAAGGTTTTTCAATTATGTGGCATTTAAAAAAACCAGCCTGGGACTCGAGGGAGCTGTGCTTTGGCAGCAGTTCTGGAGACTGAGGGGAAAAAGGGCTGGATGTCCTTTTAGCAGGGAGGGAGGCAGGTGAGGAGCTTCCCCTGGAGCCCATGCTGGCAATTAAGCAAATCTTAAATTACTTTGCTTAAGATTTATGTTGGAGACAATAAAACAAAGAAGTGAATACTTCAGGAAGGTCTTGTTTTTTTTCTTTAGAGGATAAAGAAGCACTCTCCTCAACCCTGTAGGAGGGTACAGGAGCACTTAAATTCAAGTATCTTCATCAACATGCCAACCAGGCTCTTCAGCTGATTTCCTTTGCAGCCAACTGCATCTGTGACCTGGGACAGGTACAACTACTTGTCACAATGACAAGCTGAGAGTTTAGTTTTGTCAATTAATTTCTGTTTGCAAGTGTTCAGCCATAACCCGAATGAATCACAAAGAAGCCAATAAAGGATGGGATTAACCTTGAGGTTTTTTTTGTTTGATTGTTTGGATTGCTTCCTTGGTTTTATTATTCTGAATATTAGTATGTTGCAGAGACTTCTTTCAGTTCAGACTGGCAGTTCAGAGTTGTGCCTGTGGAGATCTCTGCAGCAGAAGGTCAATATACAGCATAGCTGTGATCTTTAGAGTCTCCTTGGGATCAGTGGGATTAGAAATCTGGAAAGACGAAGTAAAAGGCAGCTGTAAATGTACAGGACCAACTCCTCTCCTGCTGTTTCCCTTCATGGCAGGGCTGCAGCAGCCTCTGAGAGTTGGTCATGGGGTAAGGGACCCTTATTTTCTGGTCACTTTTGATGGCATTGGCCTGTTTATGTTTTCCTTGCCCTCTGTCTCATGTTTTCTCCATTTTAATCTTGCTCTTCTCTCTCATTTCAGTGTCATGCTTGTGCTGTAGCTCTATCTCAGCCTCTCTGTTTGTGCTGCTGTTTGTCACGACGATTCCACGGTGCTTGGCACCTTCTGAGAGAAGTCAGCTAATCCTACTCCCAGTCCACAACCAGAACCTATAAGGAGTGATATTTTTCAGACTTTACTAATTCCAGAAAGCATTAAATTTGGAGATGAGGGCTGAAAACAGAGCTGAGGAATACAGCACACGACAATTACAGCACATTTGTTACTGAGCATCCACATTAAAGCAGGATTAATGACTGCATACTGCCTGCTGCTTTTAATGAAGCCTGAATTTCCAAAGGAGATCCTCATTTGAGCAGGAGGGATGTGCAGAGGAGCACACCGTGGTAGGTCTAAGCAGCAGAGACCAGCAGAGGGATCCCTGGACTGCTGCTTTCCTTCTTTCCTGCTTTGCTGAGAAATTCCAGGTATGACAGAAGTAAAAATACAAAGTGATGGGACAGCATCTGGCATCTGCTGGTGCATCCAGGCTGCGGGCAGCAGTCTGTGTCTGATCTCCTGTCTGCCCTCACCCCCACCCCTCTGTGCTCAGGGGCTTTGTGCCTGCTCACTGCTCCTGGATGGATTTACCAGGAGCAGGGAAAGGCTCCTGAAGGCAGTGTCTGTATCCCTGGAGCTGGTGTGGTGCCCACATGCCACGGATACCGTGTGAGGATCATTTCACAAAAATGGAGTTTTGTTTTCCATCTCTTCTCAACGCAGAAGAATTACAGTAACATGAGTCCTTCCGAGTGCCAGCGTGTGCTCGTGGGCTGGGTACCAAGTTCCTGCTCTGGAGCTGTGGAAGGGCTGGAATTAGAGGGTGAAGGCACAGACTGTTCCCTCAGCTCTGTCTGCATCACAGTTTTCACAAAGGTCAGCGCTGTGATGCCAGCCCAGCTCCCTTTCCCTCAGCTGCACTCACCACTGATGGCTCGGGGCGAGGCGGCTCCCTGGAGCCACCAGCTCCCTTCCTGGAAGGTTGACTCACTGCTGCTCTTTGAAGCCGGATCCTGCTGCCTTCCTTTGAATTATCTTCCAGATGACAACTCCCTCTCGCCCCTTTCCCTGCTGTGCTTACCTGTGTGTGCCCTGCTGGGGTGACACGGGTGACGTGCGTGGCCTGGTGACCGTGTGGTGGCTTTCCTGTTGGGTGCCACCCTGGGTGTGCTGCAGTTTTACACTCATGAGGGCAAAAAGTTTCCTTTGGGGTGAGGGCTGCCCTGAGGAGCAGCTCAAAGCCACTCTCTGGTGTTTATCCCAAGGTGTGAGGATGCCCTCATGGCCACATGTCCCCGAGTCCTGCCCATGACACCACCTCCCTTCTGTGCTTTCCTTGCCTGAGCTGGCTCTCAGCCCAGAGGTGCTGAATTCTTAATCCCACCATGCTGATTTTCACCATTTTCTCCCTCTGCTTTTTTTTTACTGTGGCTCCTCCTGACGTCCTTGTCCCCACAAGGAGAGGTCTGGGCAGCAGCTGAAGCCACCTTCTGCTTCGTGCAGCCTTTTGTTTGCACCCTTTGTCTTTGAGATGTTAACAACTTTGAATATTTTACACCACTTTCCACCCTTTCTAAGACATCCATCTCAGAGGAAGTTTCATAAAATGGCTCCACAAATCATGATCTCTAATAACCAAATGCTGTTTTCCTTTTGTGGTGGCGTGACCTCATCAGGAATGGGCTGCAAACCCCCAAAATTTCTCTTGAGAAACCACCATCAACCAGCCTGTCTCACCCTGACATCCTGAACACCACAGGCTGCTTAACATTTGATGCATTTTGGCACCCAGACTGGTTTCTGGCCATTTTTTTCGTGTGTTATTTAAGATGTGTTTTGGCAATGTGACTATTTTGTGGCTGGTTTTCTGTGTCTTTTTTGAACTTTGGTATGAAAATGTCTGTGATCTATTACCAGCCAAGGCCAGGGACAGACCAATAGCATGATTTATTTTCTCCTAGATTTAAAAAAAACAACTTCTGTCTCTGTACAGGCTTATCTCCCATCCAGTATCTTAAATTCTTCCATCTAATAACAATTAAATAGATCTTTGAGAGCATCTTTTATCTTAAAACTTGTGAGGTTTAAGCCCTGGAGAATAGTTTAATACTTAAAGTAAAATCTGCATTGCTCTAAAACAACCAGGTCTGTGTTAGTCAGAAAAGGTGATTTTTAATGTTAGAGAACATTTTCAGGTTTCTCTGTGATAGAAGCACATTCTCTTGCAAGCAGAGAATTTTTTATCCATGTGAAATAGTTTTAAATTCATTTATATAAGGTAAAAAGATAATCTGAGCCACCACTATATTAGGAGGCATTTAAAGTCTGGTAGGAGCAAGTAAAGTGTGTGTAGGTACAGCCAATAAATGATTTGACACAGGTTTTTGCAACAGCTTTGGAATAGCCAAAGTTTTACTGTTCCATTTTTCTTCTGTAGCTCACAGAGGCTCTGAGTCACTTTATCAATGACTGTTGCAGCAATCTGCTCTTGGCAGGGTGAAAAAAAATAATGCCCCAATGGATTTTCTTGGCTCTTTTTGGCCCTGAGGCCAAATCTTCAAAGGCAAATGCTTTTGTGTGTGCTGAACAAGGAAGGTAAAGGTGGTGGGCAGGGATGCAGCTCTGTGAAGGATGATTTACAGTGGGCCAGGGTGTGCCCTGACACCATATTTTGGGGGGATTTGGCTTATTTTGCCCTGCCCTGCTGGTGAAATGCTTTCTTGACTATAGGAATGTTTCTGTTGAGCAATGCGGAGCTGCTGCTGGGATGAATAATTCATGGGAAATCAAGTGTGGAAAAAACTTCCAACATCCAATCAAATTTTTTTTTTCCCTTTTAAAATTCAGGCTACTGCTGACCTAATTTATTTCGAGGATGAGTTTAGCTGATCTGGACAGACAGGGATTAATTTAACATTAGAAGTGGCGGGAAATGATGTGATAATGAAATATTGAACCTTTTTGCCACTCAATGCTCTTCCCCGCCCATCCTGTGCTGGCTGTTCCTGCTGACATCTGGATGAACATGTGGCTTGGTATCTGGAGTGTTGGGCCAGAACTCAGGGGATTGGGATGAAAACAACACAAAGGTTTGCTCTGGGAACACATGCAGAGACCTCTGTACGTGGTTATTCCCAGCTCTGGCTCTGGACACATCCTCAGCGTTGCTGGGAGCTACTGCAGCTTCATTTGGGGAAATATTTCTGCTGGTTTCATTGTTCTTTTTGCTGTCACTCCAGTTTTCTGGAGTCTGGATTTGTTTTCTTCCTCTGGTAGACTGGAATATGCAAAGCAGGGCCTGATTTCACAGTGGGAGGAATGAGCATCAAGTCAGAGACAGCCAAGAAAACCTGTGGTGTAGGATGACACAGCCCATCCTGAGACAGCAAGGCAGCCTCACTTTTCCTGATTATTTTCAGGGTTTCCTTTAGTGCACCTTTCTGTGTGAGTAACAGCTTCAGTACCACAGTAATATTTTCTTTAACTCCTCAATTCTTTCTGAATAAAACATTCCCCCTTTGTAAGACATAAAAGAAGACAGTATGTATGACTCAAGGAGTCAGACCTTTTCATATTCCATGAGACCATAGAAGCATCAGCAAGTGCCAGCAGAGAGTTCAGCAATACCTGGAGCTGTATCACACTGCCTTCTTTGTGGTGTGGTGTTGCCCTGGCAGCTTTGAAAAGGAGCATGCAATTTTGGATTAATTAGAAGAAGCAGATTTACTTAAAAATCTATTTTCTTTTTTTTTTTTTTTGTACAATTGGAACAAGAGTTGAAGAGTTGAGATACAATCCCCTGCAGCTGTTTGCTGAGCATGCTGGCAATTTTTGATCTCAAATGTTAGTGCTGTTACTGATTGAGTGCATTGGTTTGCTGGGGAGTTTCTCCACATGACTTTCAGCCAGTATTGACCCTGCTGCTCTGTGTCCTTACCTTGTGATTTAGCTGGAGGTACAGTGTGTTTTCTTGCCTGCTGCAGATGTCTGCTCTGCCACATCCTCCTGTGATCACCCAGGAGTCAGTGCTGGATGTGGGAACATCTTCATTGCCACATCCCCTCCAGGAGAAGCCATTTGTGTCTGTCCTGCAGGTCACACTCATTGCCCCTCAGAGCTCTGCAGACAGAACTTTCTCAGGCTGGCACTGGTGTTTTTGCAGCCCCATGTGCAGACCCTGCTGTAACCAATGCTGCCCTCCAGCAGCACTTCCCATTATCCTTGTGCTTCCCATTGTCCTGAGATGGTGCTCAGCACCTCAGCAGCTCTACCTTGACTCCTCAGGTATTCCTAAGTGTGAGATGAGGTTCACAGGAGAGCAAGCTCAGACTTTAGTTACCAAGATTAAAGCGTGAAGAACTCGATGCTTTTGCTGTCAACCTGGAAACAAGCAATTATAAGAACAATCAGTCCTAGATAATTGGGGGTTTCAGTGGTTTTGCTGTGTCCTCTTCAATTCAAGGCCTTCTGAGTTGTGCTGTGGGCTGGAGAGGTTTTCTCGTGCTGCTTGCCCTTGGCACAGAGCCTGGGAGCTGAGGCATTTTATTCTTCAGTGCTGTGTCTGGAGTTGAGAATGGAGTTCACATCTCCTGCCTGTAATTGTCTTTTAAATTGCTTCTGCCCTGATTTGACTGAGATGGCTTAATAGATATTCCTGAGCTTTTGATAGAGTAACAGTTGTTTTTTGCACCATATGGCAGGAAATAAGAAGAGGTTAATTATGAATGCTTTCTGTGAAGCTTGGGAAGTGCAAGGCATTAATTACCAAAGCTCTGTGGAGACAGCCCAGATTACCTCTTGGTTTATTATCAACACAGTTAATAAGGTGCCTTATCTGGATATATCTGTGTGAGCAAACACACTCATCCCAGAGCCTATGCTGGGATCTTGGGTGCTGCTAACTCCCTAATCCAGCGAGAATTGCCATAAAATCTGAGAAGGTGTGTGCTGAATGGTTTGGCTGGGGGATGGCTGCTGGGGCTGTGTCAGGGGAGGCCAGCAGAGATGGCCTGGGAATCCTGGTTATCTCCCAATAGCTGAGAGAGAATCCAGTGGGTGAGGGGAGCAGGGATAGCAGAAAGGATGGTGAACAGCAGGAACAGGCTGTTCATCCCTGCTGAGCTTGGGGACAGGGCTGAGCTGTGCGTGTCACCCGTGCTCCTGCCTGGAAGGATGATCCCACGTGAGGTTATTTTTACAGTGGGAACGGTGCACAAAGGGTCACAGGACATTATACCCAGCCTTGCTAAGTCAATTTTGGTGTAATGATCACAGTCATTGGCCTCCTCCCAAAATCATGGTGATCATCACACAGGAATCCCTCACCTCAGGCTAACCTCAGAAGACTTTTACTTCCAAGGACAAGTGAAGTTTCAGTGCCAGCTGAACCCTCAGGTCTTGGTACCCACTGCAGCCTGAGGGAGTTTCCCAAAGCCTGCTGTGGCATCTGGGTGCTGTGCAGGACCAGGGGCTGGCCCAGAGGTTCACAGAATTCCCAGAATCACTGGGTTGGAAGAGACCTTCAAAATCATCAAGTCCAACCCAGCCCCAATGCCTCAGCTAAACCCTGGCACCCAGTGCCACATCCAGGCTGTTTTAAACACACCCAGGGATGGGGACTCCACCACCTCCCCGGGCAGCCATTCCAGAACTTTATCACCTTTCTGTGAAAAACTTTTTCCTAATATCCAGGTTCTGACTGCTCTGGCTCAGCCAGGCCCTGCCTGCAGAGTGAGGCTGTCAGGAGCTGTCACCCAGCAGGGTGAGGAATGGGTATAGTAAAAATGCATCAAACCCCAGCTCAGGGAAGAAATGATGCCTGGCTCCAGATGAGAAGGCTGAAGGATAGCTTTATTAAAACTATACTATATTACATTAATATACTGTTTAAAGAGATGCTATCCTATTCTACATCCTTACTTCTTACTTACCCAACTCAAACTCGTGACTCTGCTGAGAGCCCGAGCCACAGCTGGGTCCCTTTGGTCACTGACCCCAAACAACTTCACCAGAATCCAACCCAGCATCACTGCAGGTGAACAACCTCCACACCACATTCCACATGGGCAAAACCAAGGAGCAGAGATAAAGATTGTTTTCTGTTCTTCTCTCTGTGCTTCTCCTGAGAGACAGAATTGTCTCTGTGTCACACAATGGGGGAATCCCAGGCTGTCCTGGAGAGGGACCCTGCTCAGGGGGTGGTCATGAGGAGTTACAGCCCCAGGTCGTGCTGTGTCTCCTCTGTGGGATGGTCGTGGTGAGAGTGGTGTAACTACTCAGGGTAACTCTTGAGGCACCTCACCTGTTTAATGAATTTCTTTGAAAATCCTTTTCCACTTAGAAACCAGGGCTAGCAGTAGAGATAAAATTTGGCTCATATCTCCCGTCAGAGGAGGAAGGAGACAAATATGTGTGAGAAAATGCCTTGAGCTTTCATTTACAGTGACTTTGATTGTTCCATTGAGCTGACATCCCACTCTGATGAATTTCTACACTTGCACATTTGAATCATGTTATGGCAGTTAATCAAAACTACCTGTACTACTAATGCTGTTCCCCTGAACAGGCTGATAAAATCTCTGAGAAGCCCTAAGGCTGCTTACTTTACAGCACAAATTATTACTGGGCTCAGTTTTTATGACCTGTCCTGCTTTATTTTCGTGCTCCTTGCTCCTCAGTGCAACGCAGCTGCCAACTGAAGCACACCCTAAATGGTGGTAATTTATCAATATGGCTATGACAAACATAGCTGGATTCTGGGTGTGGAGCCACAGCATCCCAGAGCCTTCTGAAATCAACTTGTTTTTTATTGATGCTGCTCTAATCCCATCTCTGCTCCCACACCCTCATGCCAGCCCCTCTCCCTTTGCAGTCCTCACCTGGGGGCTGGGAAGACCAATGGAATCTGGGGAGAAAAATTCTGAGTACGTGCTCAAAAGCACCATCATGTAAATTCCTCCTTCTCCTTGAGGAGGTCTGGGGACACATTCAGAATATTTCTTCCACAGTGAGCAGCTGAGCACTTCTGCTCTGTGGAAGAACTCCAGTCCATCCACAATTTAAGGTGAGACTTCATTTTTTTATGCACCTGTTACAAGTCAGGCTTGGTTGTGTGCTTTGGGATTTAATTTCAATGAGGGGTAGTAAAAGTTAATTTCAGCAGCATCCTGCGAGTGGTAGTTGATGACTTTTGGAGCCAGATAAGACACTGCAGAGTACTTTTTTAAAAAGCTTTTGGCACCAGAACCCTGTGAATTGAATAAATTCCTGTATGATTTGCCCTAGAAATCTGTTTGGTTTTGTACTTTCTTATCTTTGTCATATATCTATGCATATATCAGTGCAAATCTTTAGCTAGAGGAGATCAAGCTTCTATTGCAGTTTTCCTAAGAAAGCTGTGAGCAGCTCCCGTGCTCTTCTGGTCAGTCATAAACTTTCCAGCTGAAATCCATCTTTGGTCACATAATGAAAGTCCCTTTTAGTGGGTTACAACCTCCAGCTCAGCTGGAGGCAATTATTATTTGATATGTACCCTGAGTAGGACATAATTATACTTGTCACTAAGTGGCACTGTGTAAATTAGTCTTTAATTGCTGCACATCAAATGAGCAGCTACCCAGCCATTTTTTTGTGAGATAAAGAGTTCCAGCATGAGCTTCATCACTCTGCCTTCTGCCTTCACCCAGCTTCTCATTTGTTCTCCTCCTAAGGTGCAATTTCATGTGATGAGACCTTATCATATTTGGCTTTTGCCCTGTAAACCCTCCTTGGTCTTAAATATGGTGGTAGAGAGTTTAACATTAAAAATGCAGGAGTAATGGAGAAGATGTGTCCTTCAAGTCCTGCTGTAGAGATACAATTATTGCACATCATCTGGGGCCAGAAACCTTTTTCTGGCTGCTATGTTGATAAAAGAGGATCACAGACAGGGCCTGAGGAATGCAACCCTTTAGCATGATTTATCTGGGCTGTGCTTTGGGGGTTTTTGCTGTAATATGGGGTGGATCACTCTGTCTGAACCTCATTAATGTGTGTGAACTTCAGCCCCCTTGATAAGTTAGGAGTTAATAGAGGGGAGGAAAGGTCTGATTGCTGCGGTGCAAAGCTGTTTATCTTATCTGGCAACATCTGCACCTTGGACCAGACTGCTCCCCTTGGCTGCACTCCCAAGCCCTGCCCGTGTTTGGGATGGATGGACACGTATCCTGCTGGCTCCTGCTGCTGGGGCCAGGGCAGGCACACTCATGGTTTGTGCATTCCTGCCCTCAGCTGCTGGGGAGCCTTCCCCAGACCACTCAGAGCAGCAGTTCTGAGCATTTCTCACCCAAAAAACTCTCCACACCGATGCTGGCGGATCAAGGAGCCATTTCAAGAGCCTCAGTTCTATGGTACTGGGGCAAAATCCAGATGTGGATGGAAACCTGAGGGGAGTGAAAGTGCTGGAGGACGTGTTTAGTCCACGTGCTGGTTTTGGCTGTCGACAGTCCAAAATGTGGCTTCTATTCTCCCCTCTCTTGTGGCACAAAGCAAACAGCACTGGTTAGTAGGGTGGATGGCTGCTGGAGCCAGGTGTTTGCTTTTTTATGCTTCTGTCCCTCTTGCTGACACCAGATACCCCTTGGCAGAGAGGCCAGGAGGAGCAGCCAGGGCACGCAGCCAGCCCGGCCTGGGTTTACATTCCAGGCTGTAATTTCTAAAGCAGTTTATGCCGTGAAGTGTGGACAGACTGTTCAGAATAACAGCAGGAACGTTTCCAGTCAGAGAAAACCTCAGCACTGTGCTGATGTGAAGCCCTTCCTGTCCTCTGCCTCAGCGAGCAGGGTCTGTGGCCAGCGAGAGCCTTCCTGTCCTGGGAAGGGGCTGCTGCCCTGTCCAGGAGCTCAGGCATTAAATTCAGTTATTAATCCAAAACTTTGTACCAATATGTTGTCATCAACATACAAATGCAGTCAAAACCCAACTTTCCAAATTCCTTGCAGCCTGCGAGCCGCCCATGACAAGGTTTTGGTTTGGGTCCTTTATGGTAGTCTTTCCTCCAGAAATTCTGCCTGAGGAAATTGCTCCCTAAAGCAATTTACCTATTCCAAACCTGTGGCACTAGACTGAGACCAGTGGCACATGCTCTTAGGAAACCTGCTATGAGGTGTGTGCCTGTTGAATATCCCAGGACAGGTCACAGGCAGAATGTGCAGAGCTTTTGCTCCAGGTTTCATTTGCTCCTTTTACAGGCTGTGATTCAGATGCCTTTTGCCTGCTGTCAGCACAGCTTGTTTTACCTGCTGAGAATAACAAGGCTTCTGCACTGCTCAAAACTGAGCAGAAGTGCTCTTATCCTGCAGGATACTCTCTCCCAGCATCCCCAGCCCTGTCAGTGGTCCCACTCCATCAATTAAAAGCAGCTCTCGTGGTGGAGAAAAGCAAAGCCAGGCTCTGCAGCGTGCCATCCTGCTGGCAGTGGTTTGTGCAAGGGCAGCGTGGTGCCCGTGTGCCCCAGGGTGTGGGCAGCACCCCAGGCCACAGCTCCTGGCTGGGCTGAGGTTCCTGTGATGGCCTAGAGCAGAGGCTGGGCAGTCACAGAATAAAGCAGAGATTTATTAAAAGGATTTCCTCAATGGATCCTCCTCGGGGAGCACAAGAACCCAGCCAGGGCTGCACCCAAGATGAACCAAAATGGTCCCAAAATGCACAACTGCTCATGGGGGTCTCTCACTTTTATCAGCTCTGCTCCATTGGCACCTTGGAGTTCATTGTCCCATTCCAGCTCCAGCCCAGGCAGTCCCACCCTGCTTGTTTTTCTCTCTCCAGCCCACGGGGTTTGTGCTCCTGGGCTGAGGTTTGGATCATTTGTCCTTGGGGCCCAGCTGGAGCAGGAATTGTTTTGTCTCCCTGCTCTGTGCAGAGCTCACCATCCCCTGATATGAAGCTCAGATCCACACACTAAAGCAGCACAGAATGTGAAAAATATAAAACCTGAAGCATCAGTGGCACCCTGTGCCTTGTGCTCAGAACTGAGCTCTTTACTGTCCCTGTTCTGGATCCTGCAGGAAATTCTCCTCTGATGATACCAGAGAGGACCAGAGTGATTCACACAAACACAGATTCACATAAATATTTTGCAGTTCACATAAACATGGAGCAATTCCGTTTGTAGAACGTTTGCAGTTAATGAATTAATGATGTTACACTCTCCTCTGAGCAGCAAGCCATGAACTGAACTAAGCAATCAGCAGGAGGCTTTGCTGCCTGTGTTTCCTGTTGTGTTTCAAATAAACACAAACACAGAAAAAACCAAAGTGCACTTCTGCTGCCCAGTGTGCTCTGATTTGGGCACCAAACTCAGCATGGAAAGGAAATCTTTGGAAGGAGTATTGCTACTTTAACTCCCAAAACATGTGGGTGCCTCTTGCCACTGGGGTATGGATGAAACCTCCCTCCTTTTAAGATTTTTATCCCCTTTGTGAAATAGTGATTAATAACTAGAAACTTTTGTTATAATATTTGATTCTCGTGTTCATAGGGCTCCAAGAATTTCCTTACTGATGCTCACACCTCACTCCTGGCATTGCCTTTCTTTCCCACAAGGATTAATTTATTTTGAGGATCTGTCCATTGGCAGGTGCACCCCTCGTGCTGCCTTTGGCACATCTGAAAAAAATAAAATAAGTCTTGGATGTTTTGTGGCTGGAACTGCAGTTGATGCCAATGAATTAACTGTATTATGGGATTTCCAGGATGTCTATGAAAAGGAGATGCCAGAATTGGCCAGGGATGGTTCTAACAGTCCAAGCTGGTGTGACAAATCCTGTCCTGTCTGCTCCTGTGCCAGGGGATGTTCCACTCTATATCACTGAGGCAGGCTTTTTCACTGATTTTTGTCATATGTATTTGCACTTATTGTGCTATTTTTTCATCTTCCTAGACAGCTTTGAACTAATAACAGCAGCTACTTGACATGTAATTAAAGCTAATAACAGTTGAAATTATGCATGCTTGAGTGGTTTGGTCTTTGAAACACAAATTGTGATATTTACACTTTCTCTTTTGGCAAAAACATGTGCTTTTCTCACAGACAGATGGCTTCACAGGTGATAAATGTTTGGGAAAAGTGGATTTAGCAGCGAGCCTTCAGTGTGCAGAGAAAACTCTGCCTTTTTGACAGGTGGATTCCCTGATCTTTGAATATGTTGGTGGGGTGTTTATTCCTGGGAAGCCAGAAAGAAAGTGAGCTGCTTTGGATTAATCTGCTGTTTAGGATTTATCTGCTGCTTTGGATTTATCTGCTGCTCAGCTTTCACTCAGAGATATAGGATTTTCTTTTTCTGCAATCTTTGTAGTGAATTTTCATTTTTACTACTCTGAAAAACTGGCAGTCAGCAAAAAATCACCTGCTTTTCCTCTGCCTTGCCATTTCCAGCCCACTTTCAAATACACCTCTATATTCTGGCAGCATAATTCATTCTCTGCTCTTGCTCTCTCTCCTTGATTAACTTGATTCCACCACACTTCTGATGTGCTTGGATCAGCATCCTCAGGTGAAAATCAGGTCTAAGCAATACTTGCAGGTAAGATGCTGATTTTGGAGGTGCAGAAGTGGTCAGAATGATTTAGAACTGACATTTTCCAGGACGTAGCAGCTCTGCTCAGCCTCTCTTTTTAATGTCTTGAAGCCAACACTGAATTGAGAAGTTTCTGAGCACATGCCCCAGAGAAATAAAAAGGAATCATTTGATGTGGGAAATGATTTTGTAGAGAATTTTTAAAGCTTGATAGAAGGTTTATATATTATGTATTTGTATGTAAATTTTGAGATAAGAAATGTTGGGTTAGAAATGTTGTAGAGTAGGATAAACATTGTTGAGAGAAATGGAATTAGGAATAAGTTTTAAAAGATG
This sequence comes from Chloebia gouldiae, assembly GCA_003676055.1. Lineage (NCBI taxonomy): Eukaryota > Metazoa > Chordata > Aves > Passeriformes > Passeridae > Chloebia > Chloebia gouldiae. The sequence continues at coordinate 6,024,451 of QUSF01000033.1, read as the reverse complement.
ATCTTGTAAATAAGACTTGATACTTTGGAGGAATAGAACTATGAAAGATGTATTGTAGCAAGACTTATGAGGAGTAATTTTAGATTATTGGTTTTAAAGTGTTTATAACATGGTGTGGTTAAAATTGATAGGTTAAGAAACACTTATAATGTATTGTAATTAAAAAATAGTTGGCTTTTGATTGTGGTGGTGTGAATTATAACATCTGTATTGTCTCACCCTTCACATAAAACCAAAAATGAAAGAAATGTTTTTAAAACACCTCTCAGTTGCCCATATCTAAGTCAGAAAAGGGCCAGATCCATTCTGGAGATTGTCACACATGCCAGCCCTCACCCCCTGGCCCTGTGGGGTAATCACTGAGCTGGTGACCAAGAGCTGCAGTGCTCCATAAATTCCACTTCTCACCCAGCCAGCCTGGCCCATCCTGAGCTGCAAGTGAACCAAAAATTTGCAAAGCATTGCCCAGATCCTGTCTGGGAGCTTGTGCTGAGGTTTTTCTGGGAGGCTGAAGAGCTGCTGGACTGGCTGTGTCCCAGCAGGGGAGGTGGGACACTCAGAGCAGGAGAGGGTGGCCTGGCACTCACTGGGCTGCAGGAACAAAGAGGGGGCTCAAACTGAGCTTAAATCAGGCTCCAGCAGCAGGTGAGGAGGGAGGTTTGTGATTCCAAGTGGGAATTGGGCAGGAGGGGCAGTTTGGTGGGGACCACCCTGTCCAGGCAGGGTTTGGGCAGAGGGATGCACAGCTGCTCTCTGCTTCCTTACTTGGACACTTACAAAAGTCCTGTGGTCTGAACAAAATGGAAAAAGGCTTTTTAAAATTAAGTGTAAGCAAACTGATGGCTGGAGCTTCATCTTGAGGTGAGAAATTGTGCTGTTTTGCCTCCCAAAGGCTGAAACGAGACAGTTCAGAATTTGGAAAAAGAAGAAATAAAAGAATTTCCTGAAGGATTCTCAAATGTCTGGGTGGATTTGCAAATCATTTGGGTAAACATAGACGTCATCCTTTTCTGGCAAAGACCAAAGCTGAGAACACTGCCTGGCCCCAGCTGTACTTTGCTGCCTGTTTCAGCCACCAGAGTGGGCACCTGGCCTTTCCTAGCTGTAGGAGCACTGATCCTTGCCCTGGCCCTTTTGGAAAACTTTGGAATATTTACAACCACACTTTCTATGAGTTTTGAGACATTGTTAATGCTTCCTGCCTTAAATAGGCAAAAAATTTGGTGTTTTGGGTTCTAGTATCTGGAGTTCAGCTGGTCATTCCAGTCTGTGGGGCATCAAACACCTCAGAGATGGGAGGACTTAAGGATTTGGGATCATGGGAGAACTCCTGGCCTTACTCCACAGGGGAAAATTAACAAATAGAGCCAGGTGTGAGCTATACAAGCCCACAGCCACATGCATACACACCTGTATTTCACACCAATTTCAGATTTAATTTATGCAAAGGGCTGCTCTTGGGTCTTTAACTGATGATGGGTTTGTGCAAGGAGGAATAAGTGGGGCACACTAATTTTGGAGCTATCACTAAGCACACAATTAATCCATGTCTTGGAGAAGGTAATTCCTTCTTTGGCTCTCTCTGCTGCTCCTGCTCCCCTGTAAATATTCAGCAGGCTCTGGGGGCTGAGCTGCTCTTTGGTTTCAGGCAGAGAACAGCTCCCTGGTGTTATCTGAGCGTGGCTGGTGCCCTGTAAAATTAGTTTGGGATGCAGGGCTGGGACTCAGCTGCTTAGGAAGAGCTCAGAGCCTTGCTTGTACCTGCAGGCTTGGAATGATATTTTCTTATTGCTGCCTGAGCTGAGTGCTGAGGGATGTGAGTGTTTGAAGGAGCAAAAACCAACTCCAGCCTGGGGTGAGAAGGGAAAGGCTTGAATGAAACATCTCATCATTCAGAGATGACCCAGTAGTGACAGGAGCATGGCCCACAGCCAGTTCCTGACCTGGGGGTGCCTTTTCTCTTGGCTTTGTTGGGCTGATTTGACAAAAAACATCACCAGCCCCTGCTGAGACAGCACAAGCTTCAAACAGGAAGGGCTGAGGCTGTGTCTCCTTCCAGGGAAACAGGGAATCCCAGCTCCTTTCCCTGGATATCTGCCATGGCCTTGTGCCTTCAACACGCTGCTCAGGCTGCTTTCAGAGTGCTCCCTGCACTGACAGAGCCATGAAGGGCATTTTGCAAAGGTTTTCTGTGAGATGGATTGCTCAGGGAGGGTTTGGGGAAGAGAATCAGAGCAGAGCTGCTGAGGGTGAAGGGGTCAGACTGAATAATTGAAGGCAGATCTGCTCCAGTGTCTTTCAGTAGCTTCTGCACTGTCTGCATGGGTGGGTGATGCCTGGATGAGGTGAGATTTGCAAACCCCCTGTCACTTTGACTGTCTGATTTTAGGCAAGATGGACAGTGCTTTCTAAAGGCTCAGGCTGCAGTACCTTTCCTTCACAAGCATGGGAACTGCTCATCTTGAGCTTTTCTGCTTCTTTCTGGGCAAGGAGAAGCTAAAAATGCCATTTGAGAAAAAAAAAAATAAGGCTAAACTTTACATTCTGACTCATGATAAACCCCCTGACTATACAAGTGGAAAATGGGTTCAGGAAATTAGATTGGATATTAGGAAATTCTTGGATATTGGATATTAGGAAAAATTCTTCCATGAAGGGGTGGTCAGGCATTGGAACAGGCTGCCCAAGGAGGTGTGGAATCACCATCCTTGGATCCTTGGAAGTGTTCAAAATGTGTGCAGTGTTTGTGGCACTGCGGGAGATGTGGTGTATGTGGTGGTGCTGGTAATGGTAATGGTAATGGTTAATGGTAATGGTTAATGGTAATGGTTAATGGGAATGACTGGACTCGGTCCTGAAGGTCTCTTCCAATCTTTGTGATTCCATAACAAACCTCTTCACCCCATCCATGGGCTCCCACTCCCTCACAGAGGGCTGAAGGTGCTTTTTCTCTCTAATGGTCTCTCATTAATGGCCAAATCCATGGTATTCCTGCCCTTCAAGAGACACAGCTCAAGCTGCGCCAAGGGAAATTCAGGTTGGATATTAGGAAAAAGTTTTTCACAGAAAGGTGATAAAGTTCTGGAATGGCTGCCCGGGGAGGTGGTGGAGTCACCATCCCTGGGTGTGTTTAGAACAGACTGGATGTGGCACTGGGTGCCAGGGTTGAGTTGAGGTGTTGGGGCTGGGTTGGACTTGATGATCTTGAAGATCTCTCCCAACCCAGTGATTCTATGAATTTTGTGAAGTCCCTGGGATCAGGAAGGGGCTGATCCTGCAGTGGGAGCTGTTGGCACACTGCACAGCAAGCAGGCTGCAGGTAAAGCACCCTGACCCCACGAGCACTGCTGGTGGGGCTGGGAACACAGCAAGGCCCTTCCAGCTCCTGCAGTAGTTCAGCAGCAGAACTCATGCACCAGAGCCCTCCCTCATGTGTGAATCTTCCCTCATTAACAGCAAACATCAAGCCCAGACATGGAAGAGACAATGACATCTCCACATGTATTCCCCAGGGAGGCTGCGTGCAGATCTTGCCCTGTGCCCATGAGCAGTGACCATTTCAACACCCTGAAGGGGAATAGATGGTTAAATCCTCAATTCAGGCTCAGTCTAAGCAAACAGAGCTCACTGCCAGAGGGATTTCACCCTGCAGTTCTGAGTTTGCTGCTCAGCATTCATTTGGTTCTAATTCTGTACCTTGGCTGTGTTAGCATTGCATCCTCATATCCCTGCTAATGAGGAAGCAGGGCTGCTGCAAGCAGAGGAATCCTGTAGGGATGTTGGCAGCACTCCAGAGAAGGTATTTTAGACTCACTGGGGAAGTTCCAGACATCACAGATTATATATTTATACTAATCATGCCTTATCACTGGGGAAGGCCAGGACAGGCAGCAAATTCTTGGTGTAGGCAGGACTATGTTTTTGTGGCAGAAAGGCAAAATCACCTCCAGTGAAGGGAATAAGTTATCTCCCTAACCAAGAACCAGCACTTTTATAACTGGGGGCATTAAGCACTGCAGAGAACATTGCTTTGCCCAGGAAAATCACATCTCCTCAACCCCCTCCTCTCCCTCTGTCCTTTCCTCCTGGACTTGGTGGTGCTTCAGGCTGGATGTTGCAGTTTGCCAGCAGATGCCCTGAGGACAGCCACATCAGAGGTTCCCAATTCCTCCTCCTCGGAGGGCAGAGGGTGGAAATGCTTTCCCAGGACAGATGATGCTGCTCCTCACGGGTGTTTGGGGTCAGTGCAGTAGGAGATGCTGAGTGTTCCCTGCCTGTGGCACTGTCATGGGAAGCCTGTGCTGCTGACAAGGACCATGGTGTAACTCCACTGCACACACCTGTGTGACTGGAGAATCCAGCCCAGTGCATAGACAGGAGTGCAGAATAAGTGTGAGTATCACCCAAACCAGGACAAGCAACCTGGATATGTCTCATCCACATTGTCCAGTCCTACCCCAAATGCAAAAGTGCATGGTGTGTCACAAACATCATCTGCTTTTTCTTTATTTCATTGTCTTCAGTCCTCATACAACTACAAATTTAGCACTGCTGCTAAAAAAAAAAGAGCAAACTACAGCCATTCATGGGGTAACATAATTTAAAACGTTGTGAGACAGCTGATACTATTAAAAGTCATGGCCCTGTTATGGGCTTTCATTATTGATGGCTACTTGAGGAGACATACACTATAAAATATAAAGATAAAAAGTGAAAGGCTATTTAGATAGCTGTTCAGCTGAGTGCTGCTAGCATCAAATCAGTGGCACTGGAGAAATGAGAAGAGACACACGGCACAGCCTCTGGACTAAATGTGTGCACATTCTGGGTCTGCCAGGGCTTCGCCTGCACAACGTACACTTTAAATCAAAGCAACATTGAAGTCAGTATTGATTGTTCTTGGAGATAGATTTTACCTTCAGGCACTGCTGTTTCCCAGAGGAGCGTGAGCAAGGACGTAAGTCTCTGTGCAGTGCTGGCTGCTCGTGGACAGGGATCTCCCCGAAATCCTCTGAAAACGATTCCTCCTCTGGAAGTACCCACTGCTGCTGCTGAGGGACCGCTGCCTGTTCTTCAGGTACTCCCGGTAGTTTTTGGTGAGCAGGGTGTAGAGGAAGGGGTTGATGCAGCTGTTGCTGTAGGTCAGGCAGGTTGTCAAGTAATTAATGTTCTTCATCACCTTGGGAGATAAAGGGAAGGATTCGTAATACTGGAAGAGGAGCTGCCATATCCAGAAAGGCAAGAAGCAAGCCCAGAAGACCAGCACTATGGTGAAGATTAAATAGAGCACCTTCTGGTTGGGCAGCCTCTTGGTCTGCTTGAAGGAAGCAGTCTGGGACACCCAGTAAATCTTAGCCAGGCGGATGTAAAGGTAGCCAATGACCACCCCTGGGCCCACGATGCTGGTGCCAAAAAGGATGGTGAGATAGACTTTGTAGGACAGCTTGCTCCAGGTGGGCAGGCAGATGCTTTTGTTGTCCCTTTGCACCAGCTGGATCATGATGAGCATGGGGAGGGTGAGCAGCAGCGACACCAGCCAGATCAGCACAGCGATGGCCTTGCGGTAGCTCTTGGACCTCTTCACCGTGTCCAGGGGCTTCAGCACGGCAAAGTAGCGCTCGGTGCTCATGACTGTGAGGGTGAAGATGCTGGCGTGCATGGTGAGGAAGTCCAGGCTGAACAGGATGCGACAGCCAACGTCCCCAAAGTACCACTTCTGAATGAAGTAGGTCCCGACGATGAAGGGGATGGTGAGGAGGTAGAGCAGGTCGGCCAGCGCCAGGTTGATGATGTAGATGTACATGGAGGCAGAGGAGCGCAGGTTGTGGCACATCACCAGCAGGGTGTAGACGTTGCCTGTCACCCCAACCACGCACATGAGCGACAGGATGGCCCCGATGGTGCAGGTGGCAATCATGTCCTCCGCGGAGCCCGCGGCCCACGCGCCATCCCCGGTGCCGTTGGAGGAGACGTTGGGCCTGATTCTGAACACGCTGTCCTCACTTGTGTCTGTCACCGTGTAGGGGGTGGCGGAGAAGTGGCTCTCCAGCTCGTCACTGAGGGACATCCTCCTGGCTTTAAATGCCAGAAGCTTTGCTCATGTCACAGGGCTCCGAGAAACGCGGCTGCTGGGAGCTGCAGAACCATTTCTTAGCAGTGTCTCATCCAAGGACCATCTGCATTCTCCACTAGAGGAAAGACATCAAAACCGACATATTAGAAATCTGTCAGAGCAACACAAAAGTTCATTTGGAAGTTACCTGTCCCTGAGCACGTATCTGCACTGCCTGAATGTACCAAAGGTCTTTGGCACTGAGGCCACTCTTGTAGGGCTGGTGCTAGAGCCCAGCTGTGAGCTGTGTCCATGGAAAAGAGACAAAAAAGGTTGTGTGGATCACTGGAACCACTTACTGCAGTCCTTAGTTTGGGGTTGGAGGAAAAAAAACATCCTTCCTAAATTTATAACAATCATTTAGAGCTATCAGCATGATTGTTTAAACCTCTTTGCCACATTCTTAACTCTGAAGGAGTGGAAGACCCCTAAAAAGGGAAAACAAACTTCAGATTTATCATTTGCAGCCAAATTGTCTGTTCTGAGTTAGTGATGCATTCAAAGTCCTGTCCAGCATTCCTGCAGCGTTTTCACAGAGCAGCTTCCCTTGAATGAGAAGCTCCTCCTCTGTCCTGCAGTTTCAAACAGCATTTGAGAAAAAGGCACTTCATAAAGCAAAGTGCAGTTTCCCCTGTGGGATTTCTGTGTCTGTAAACACGGGGTTTTTCACTCTCTCTGTCCAGGGTGACACCAGAGATGTGCATGTGTCTGTAAAACAGAACTGTTCCAGCCAGAGCTGGGTGTGAACCTGCCTGAACAGCCTCGAGCAGCGAGGTGTGAGACAACATGTGAGGCACCTCTGTAGGTGGGAGCCTCTGCTTAGCTCAGACTCAGTGCTGCACAAATCAGGACTGTGTTGCTTTCAATTCATTCTGGGTGTTGGCAAAAGGAGAGCAAACCTTCCTCAGAGAAAGCTGAAGAAGTAGCTAAAATGCCCACATTTCAAGGCATACCAAAAGCCTGTGCCATCCTAAAGGTCACTGCATACAGAAGTGCATTTGCACTGTGTGTTTTACAGCACTCAGGCTGTCTCTTTTTCTTTAGAAAACACTGGAGAGGAGGCTTGCTGGACTGCCTTGTCCTTGTAGGGCTCAGCAGGCAAAAACTCCTCTCTGTCTTGTTCCACTGGGCAGGCTGGATTTGTTTAATCCTGGGAATTTGGAGCGTTTCTGACTCCTTTGCCTCTTTCCTCCCACTGTCTCCTTGGCAGGAGCATTACAGTCCCCTGCTGCCCTTGTGTCACCATGTCAGTGACCTCTGTGGCCCTTGAGGATGAACAATTCTCATCCTCTTCATGACCTGCCCTCACCTTCTCCCCATTACCTGCTGAGGATGGCAGGTGCTACAGAGATGTCATTAAAAACTCTGGATAAGAGAGGACAACCCAGTGCAGAGGGAGATTTTCCCTCACATAGCAACTGGGATAAAAGTACAAAAAACCAGAGAACCACACGGAGCCCATCTCCCACCCCAGTCCCTCGAGCGCAGGCGAGAGATGAGCGTGGTTCTGCAGTGGTCGGTGCTCCTTCAGGACAGTGCTGCTCTGGGCTTGTCTCCACAGCTTTACCAGCATCGAGATCCATTTCTTGGACCTTGCAACCCCAAATCTACCTCATCCTGCTCCTGCTGTGCTGTGCCCTCCTGCTGTAGGGCAGGTGCAGCCAGTCTGTCCCACTCCCTCGTTGTCCCTTTTATCGATGTTGGTGTCCAAGCTGGCAGTGAAAGCGACTCCCATGAAGGAGACACGGCTGCTCCGGGATCTGTGGCTGCTCCTCTGCCTCACAAGCAGCAGAAGGGACAGAAATGAACAGCTCTGCATGGGATGCTCCAGCTGAGCCCGGAGCTGGTCCCACACGCAGCTCTCGGCTCGGTGTGCTGGTGATAGCTCATTTTCAGGGTCATATTTCCGTGCTTCAGGTGCTGCCTCCTTGCAGCTGCCTCATTTGGCATCCCAGGGACTTGTAGCAGGTTTGTGCCATGCTGGTGCCTGTCTGTGCAGTTCCCTGGAGTGACAGCTCCTGCTGGAGAGAGCCGAGCCCACTGCATCTCCCTGCTCTGCTCCTCTTCTGCCGAACCTGCCTTCTGCTCCATTCATAAAATTCCTACAGCGCTAATTCCATTCAGACACTTCGCCCATCTCCAGACAGAGCTAGAAGAGGAAAATTAAGCCAAATCGGGAGCCCTTGCATAATTTTAAAGTTCCCATCAATGCTGCTCTCGTACACAAACACACACTCACATGCACACACAACAGAGAGCTTGTTATTCCAAGCAGCCATTCAAGCATCTTACGGTCCAGGCGATTTTCCCAGCCAATCTTGCCTTTCCCTCTACGATATCATCCCACAGGGGTACCACGCATATTTACAGCTGTAAACAGAAATGAATTTCTCCTGCTCAAACCTTGCTTTTAAATCCGGCAGATGAAGTTTCCTACGAGAAAGAAAATAATAATAATAAAAATATACCCAGTAGTATCAAAGCTGGAACTTAAAGAAAGAAAAACTGAAAAAGAGGAAAAAAATAGAAGAGAATCCTTCTTCATGGGCAGAGAGCGAGAGATTCCAGGGCTGTGTCGCATCTGGAGCGGCAGGGGCAGGAGGGGAGCGTGCTGCCAGCCAAGTATGTTTGAAATCTGGGCGCTCTTAATACTCTCATTCCCCTCCCTCCACTCGTGCCGGCTATTTTTGCTCCCCGGTGACGTTAGGCAGAGCGTGGCTCTGCTGCAGCCAGCGAAGAGCCTGTTTAAAGCAGCAGGGTTTGATAAGCATGGTTATCATGCCCCGCTCTGGGGATCAGAGATGTTCGGGTTGTTCCATCCCAGGAGCGCTGGAAGGCAAAGAACCCTCTGGAGAGCACACGGAGAGGGCAATACCCAAATTCCCGAATTCCTGAGGCTGTCCGAGCAAAGCCAGCACGGCTGGGGAAGGAGAGTGGGCCAGGGAGGGTTAAAATCCTGCGGGAGGGTCACATTCCTGCGGGAGGGAAGCAGCAGAGCTCCTTGATTTGGAGATCCATTCCGAAGCCAAGCTGAAGTTTATTTGGGGTGGATGGCGTACTAACAGCTGAATCCGTGCAGCGGGGTCACACACCGCAGCATCCCGGACACTTCAGGCTGGCAGGAACAAAATATTGCCAAAGCTGTTTGGGGGCTGGGTGGGTCTCCTTCCTCAGTGATGCTTGTGAGAAATGCTACTCACTTTCAAAAATTTTAAAAAGGTTTATTAAAGCTTGTTAAAAATTACAGCAGAAGACTGAATAGAGAAAATAAACACAGCGCCGGGAGCAAAGGATTTTCCCCACCATGTGCTCATCCACACAATGGAGGTTTTGCCTTTTAACCCTTTAGGCCCTCCCAAAGTTCTGTCCATTGACTCCTTCTCTGTCCAGTGGTAGAGATCACTTCCTTCCATCTTGATTGGAGGTCAGATGTTGCCATAATGACAAGCCGACCCTCCCAAATATCCCAAATACCCAGGTCACTCCATGATAACAGCACAAGGGGGGGTCAAACAGAACTATAAATCTGTAAAACTTAATATATATACATTTTATTTGCCCTTTAATTTGGAGAGTAGATGATTTCATTACTCAGTTATCACATACTCAAACACAGAGATCAGCCCAGCACCTTGAAACTGAGCAGTGTTTAGACGGGGCTGGTGCTGGGAGATGATGAAAAACTCTGGATTGTTTTGTGAGCAGCTGGACGTCGTGCTGGTTGCTTGCACACAGTGGGATTGCTCTTGCTCCCTGTTTCCTGCTTTGTCTCCAAGGGCTGCAGGGAATCACTCCTGATCTGTGGCAGGGGGAGGTGAGCAGCACTCACCTCTCCCAGGGGTCTCCTGCAGGACACGGCATGTGGGAGATGCTGGCAGGCCCATTCCTGCTTCACTGGGCACCCACAGTGGGCAGGTGATGCTTCCTAGCCCTGGGCTCCTGGGAGAGACCAGCACCTGGCACAGCAGCTGGCCCTGCCACCTCCATCCTGAGTGCTGCTCCCTCCTCTGCCTCTTTCCATGGATAATCAGATCATTCCTTCTGTGTTCTCCACTGTCACCACAGGTATTACCCAGCCATGTAATAATTAGCATTGACTCCGTGGTTGCAGAAGGCTGATCTATTGCTTTTTTATTATCTCATCCTATACTATATTATACTATATTTATATTACACTATATCACACTAACAAGAATTATCACTCACTAGAAAACCCATTAGTCTCTCTGCCAAGAATCCCAACACAGCTGTTAGATCCAATTGGTCAATGAATCCAAACACCATCACCAGAATCCAATCAAGCAATCACCTTGGGTAAACAATCTCCAGAACACATTCCACAGCAGCAGCAAGTGAGGTAAGAATTGTTTTGATCATTCTTTTCTCTGCTTCTCTCAGGAAAATGCCTGGGAAAGTCTGTGCCTGCTCTCTGTGGCCAGAGAGCTGCTGCCATAATCAACTTTCTGCACTCTGGGTGCCTGGAGGTGCATCTTGTGTCCAAGGGCAGTGGGAGCCCAGTTTGGCTCCAAACTGGGACAGCTTGGTGAGCAGCTTGGTGGAAGAACGTGGACAGCTTGGTGAGCCATGGCTGTGCCTGTCCCCACAGTTGGGCAGCTGGGCTCTGCTCAGGGACAGCCTTTTGAGATCTTGGCTTAAGAACAAATCCATGTGGAAGCTGGATTTTACAATAAAAATAAATCTTATGTTTGCAGCTCTAGCAAGGGCTGGCTGAGAAACTCCAGTCCAGACACTCAAATGTACATGTTTTGCTCTGACTTTGCTTTTTAGAAATCATTGGAGAAGTGTGGGATGGGAGCTGCTGCTTAGGCTGTCTTCTGAAGAAGATCCAACTTCCCGGACCAGGAGCAGGGAGGTCATTCTTCCTAGGAGAGATTTGAGCAGGGCTAAAGCTCTTTGGGCAGTGCTTATAGCTGGGTGCTGCTAATTCACATACACTGGTGGCTTTCTGGAAGCTTTTTGCATCTCACACTGTAGCCAACATGGCACAGCTGCCTCTTTAAATCAAGCCATCTCCATGATTTTGTGGAGACAGTTGCCCTCTCAGTCTACACAGCCCCATTTACACTTTTATGTGCAAGGTCTGAGATGTGCTATTTGATCTTCTTCATCCTTTGACCTCCTCACCTTCTCTTTAGTTCCTGGAATAGCTGCAGTGAGTGTAATCATCAGGGGGAAAGCAGCAAGCTCTGGGAGGCAGAAGAGGTCATTGCTTCCCTCCATATGCTGAGAAAAGCTTCCCTCACAAGCGTCTGTTGGAGAAGCTCTTCAGGGACAGGATTTGGCTTGGGTAATATGTCACATTTTCCTCACTGCCAGTTAAAACCTGATCATGTCTTTGTCAACAGTTTTGAGAGCTTGGGTAATGGTCACAGACAAATGTTAATGAAGTCTCTTTATTGCAAAGCATTTGAGATCAACAGCAACAAAAATCACAGCAGAATTCTCCTGGAAATCCATCAAATCATCATCAAGAAAGCCATGGGGAGTATAGACACGCTGAGACACACCTTCCATGGGCCAGAAGCTGTTGCTACACTAGAGGCAAAAGCCTCTTTGCTGTTATTTTCTATCCCAAATATCTTGTGCAGCACCTCTGTGCTCTGCTCTGCCTGGTGCTGACCACACCATTCCTTTGCAGTTTGGTTCCATGTCCTCAGCCTCTCCTCCTCTGTTCAGCTGAACAGCTGCCCTGTTCCCTCTTTGACACCATCCTGTATTCCTCAGCCCTCATAGCTAGGAATTGGAAGATTTAGGAAAGTGCTCTGGGGCCAGAATCCTGCTAGGAAAAAGTCAGGCTCCATAATTTCCAGCTGAAGCTCCTGCTGCTGATCCCAGGTGTTTTCTCAGCGTGGAGGGCAACACACATCCTCAGCCTGGCAGCAAAGATTTCTGCTGGAGCTCTCAAAACCCTCTCACAGGAGACAAGAGATGAAGTGTGAAAAGTTGTCTGGCAGGGCATAAAGAGCAGCAAATGTCACCACGCTGAGTTTGTGCCACTGTGGACTTGGTGGTGGCATTTGCCATCCTGCACACAGTGGGGTGGAGCTGGGGATGGTGGCAGCTGGTGCTGCTGTGGGTCACCTCTCTGGAGCAGCGATGCTGATTAAAATGCTCCTTTAAAAAGCTGTTTTTCTACAAGAAGTCACATTCCCACATAATTTCTGCCCTTCCTTACTCTGATGGGTAACTTCTGTTCCCAGTGGTGGTGGCTCAGTGCTGACTTCCAGTGCCTGTCTTCACTTCCCAGAGGAGACAGTAAAGAAGACATTAAAGGAGACAATAAAGTCCTTTTTTCCCCCTTGTGGCAGCATCAAACTGAGCCAGAGTCCTCCTGATGCTGTCAGCCCCTCTGGGGCTTCAGCCCTTCTCTGCTCTGCAGGTGGGAACAGCTCTGTGCAGGGGCCTTGAAAAAGAAAGACTTGCAGCTAAAAGCACTGTCAAAAATGACAGGTGCTAGTTGAAAGACTCTAAAGTATGTTCCAGTTTTTAAATAAAGCATTTTGCCCTCCATGGGTTGCTTCCTGGGATGAAGAACAGGGAGCAGATGCCTACTCTGTGCCAGTCCCTCTCTGCAGGGACATTTGTGTCACCAGCACAAGGCCTGGGCAGCAGCAGAGGACCCTGCAGGGCACAGGAGGGGTGGCTGTGCAGTGCTGGTTCCTCTGTTGGAACTTCTGATGTAGGAAAAGGCTGGAGGGTGTTGGCTGAAGTGAGCAGTGGATGTGGCACTCCACCTGTGCCACACTCCCTTGTGGTTCCTTCTTTCATTTCCCTTCTCCCAGGGTGCAGCACTCCCCTGCCCACTGTCCCTTCCCACCATTGTTCGCTCCTGCATTTTCAAAACCCTCCTTCAGAGGGAAGTGCCTGCTGGCATTTTGTGTCAGAGGGAAATTCCTCTGGAAATGGCTCTAATGTAGAATAAATGGCTCAATTCCCTGGTCAAAAGCAGTGGGAAGACTGAGCAGGTGCCTGGTTCCACAGCTGGACAGCATGCTTGATTGTCTCAAAATGCTTTTCTTTGCCTTGGTTTGGTCCAAAGTACCACTTTACCTGATGGAGGCTTTTTTGTTCCCAGGTGCTGCCCCACTCAATGGGAAAAGGCTGCCCACAGCAGATGTGGGGGTGAGGCCTTGGGGTTGCTGAGGGTGCCTGACCAACAGGGAGAATGATGTGCAGAACTCCATGATGTCAGAAGGCTAATTAATTGCTTTATTATACTAAAACTATATTAGACTATATTACTAACTAACAAGAGCTATCACTAACTAACAAACCTGTGACTCTCTGCCAAGAGTCCCAACACAGCTGTGACCTAATTTGTCAATTAATCCAAAACACCAGCACCAGAATCCAATCAAGCAATCACCTTGGGTAAAAACATCTCCATAGTGCATTCCACATGGGCACAAACACAGGAGCAGTGTGGGAACTCGGGATGTGAGCCTGGCAGGGGGCTCAGAGACCTTGGCATGAAGTAAAAACCACCTGTGACTTCGATTTTAGCCCATGGAAAAAGCTGCCAACTCTGTATGAGGAATTACAAGCCACAAGGGTTTGAATAGTGTGGTAGCTGAATTAACACAGGGTGAAAAAGTAGAATCCAGACCTCAAGAGAGCAGCAAATGAGGTAAGAATTGTTTTGATTCTCTTTGCTTCTCTCACAGCTTCTCCCAGGAGAAATCCTGATAAAGCTGAGTCTCTCTCTGTTCAGAGGACATGTGAATATCACAGAACTGCCCATCTGCAGCCCAGGCAATGCCCTTGTGCCCCTCTTAGACTGACTGCTCTGGTGCAACTCAGTTTATTTTGAGTTTGCATCACTGTGGTGGCTGAGGCCACAGAAAAGGAAACCCTGACCTGCTCTGTGCTGCTCCCACCTGCCTCCCTTCCTGCTCTCATCCACGCTGAGCTCTGTCAGTGCCCCGAGATCATCTCCCTCTTATTCCTCAAGCACTAGGTATGGTTCAAACTCCTCTCACCCCACTCTGTGTGTGGACACAGCACCTTGTTGGACTCACTGCAGATACTTCATTCTCCCTGCTGATTTCCCAGGCAAGGCACTTAAAAACTTGTGGCAGCAGCCACAAAAAAATCAGCACGAAGATCCTCCTGCAACCTCCTTTGGCCACGCCGTGGCAGTGACAGCTGTGCTGACATCCCACACCTCATTCTCCCATTGCTCAGCTTAATGAACTCGGGTCTCAGCTCTGTGTGCACTGAATAACAGAATAACCACAGGCCAGTTCTTTGCAGCCACTTCTCTTGCATTATTTATAGAGGAGGAGTTGCACACCGTCCATGAGGGAAACCTATGGACACTTGCCTGTCAGCCTGTCATCCTTGTGTCTGGCAGCAGCCTGGACTCAGGTATCTCTTTTTTCCATCTCCTCTTTCCAGTAAAGTTAACTTAAAAAAAAAATGGCCAAAAAATGATAAGCTAAAAATATAGCTAATCAGACTTTGACTTCAGAAAGACAAGCCCTTGTCCCACTAGTATTGACTTAGCAACTGGCAGCTACCTGAGCTGAAACCCTTCCTGTGGCTGCACTGAAATCCCTTCAGCAGAGCAGTCCACACATCTCAACTTGTCTTCTTGCTCTAATTCCTGCCTACAGATGATGTAAAGATGACACAAGTGCCCTGTTGAAATGCTGCTCTCCAGCCCTGAGATTTCACAGCTCAGAGCTCTCCTGTGGAGTTAATCAGTAATTCATACACTTCCTCCAAAATCCCAGCCTTCTCCAAAACCTCTTAAAACCACAGATGAGTAATGTTAGAGAAAAGACACTTCTGTAATTAAAAAATGTGCTTCCACTGATATTTTCCATGGTAAATATTAATTAAGACAAGAACTTTTAAAATATTTTTTCCTATTGCTTCACCTGAATCCTAAGGGTCTTAGTATTTAGCAAAATACTGTGATTCTGTTGAAAAGAAATATTTAATTGCAAACTTTCTTACCCAGGTCTCCCTAATATCTCGTTTTCCAGCTCACAAGAGACCTCAGCATTTCAACTTTCCATTCTTGTTAGGAATTGAAAGTAATTTCAAATGTCTAAACTCCTGGTTTAAATTCCTTTTTTGGGGCTAAGTGATGCTTTTCCGTATAAAAGTTTTCTATTCTCTTTTCTGCTAGGTTTTTACTGATGAATGTGTGCAAGTATTTCCCTAATCTAAAGAAAATCAGCATCCACAAGAAAATTTATGTTCTTCCTTTTACCCTGTGGAGCTTTAATTTCACCCAGCACCAGCTTCTGCCTCGTGCTTCCCAGTGGGAATTGTGAGGCTCGTGGTTTTGCAGCATTATCTCTAACCGGGGAAACAATCCCATAAAAACAATTTGGTTTATTTAATAGCCTTAATCATATTTTTATGTGGAGAGAGACAAATACAAATGCTGTCAAACACAGCTTTCCTCTTCCCCCTGCACCTGGAGCCTGGCTGATCGATTGTGGAGTCTTTGCTTCTTTTTTGCCAGGGTTGGGATTAAATGCACAAGATGGAATTTCTTGTTTGGATTAATATGTTTATTAATTCTTATCTATGTTACAATCTCACAAACCCTGAGTTCTGCAGCGCTTCACTCTAACAAACTGAAAATGAAGAAGAAGGTGAAGAAGAAGAGGAGGAGGAAGAAGAAGGAGCAGCCTCTGCCCTAAAACCTCCATCTTGCTTTATATACATTACTATATTCTAAAACCTTAATCTCTGAGTTTTCCATCCTGTGATATTACACACTTCTAGTCAAACTCCACACCCACAATCCCAATTCTACAACTCCATTTTGGAAGCTCCTCCACAGCCTCAGGTCAATGCAGTGTTCTCTTGGGGGTCAGTGCCTGTCAGCACAGAAAATCTGAAATTCTCAGTGACCAGGGTTCCAAGAATTGGAAGTCAAATTTCATCATCTCTCTCAACAGCCTTTCAAAACAGAGTCGTTGCTGACTTGCATCACTCCAACAGCAGCACCTCATGGGGTTTCTCAGGAGGCAAATTTGTCTTCTCCAAAAATGCCACATGGCATTGTAAGGACACTGCCCTTTCCTCACAAGACCCTTGCAGGGAAAAGGAAGATGGGCTTTGCTTTAGTTTATTTTTGTCTGTTTTTCCCCCAGTTTCTCATGACACTTGGGCTGGCAGAGCAAGGAGTGTCTGGGGAGAGGCTGAGCATCATGTGTGGCAGCTGTTGCTGCTGCTGAGGCAGGCTCAGGAGCCAGGCACAGGTGAGGATGCTCAGACTCCCTCCTTTCCAATTTCACACTTCATTTGAATGCACAAACAGGAGAGGGGATTACTGCAAAGCCAGCCCTCATCTCTCCTGACTGCAGAGTCAGAATGGAACTGGAAATCTCTGAACCCTGAACTGGCTCACTGAAACCTCCTCAGGGTGAAGGACCTAGAAATACTCCCTGCTCTGCTTCTTCTTGGAAAGCTCTTGAATGGAGGATATCTCTTTTACCTGGAAAAGATAAAGATTTTTGAATATTAGGCTGTGGGTTTAGCTGCAGCTGTGTCTTAAATGATTTTGGGAATAAGAGCTGCACGCTTCTTCTCTCCCTTTGCTCTCAGAACCAGTCTTAAAGGTGCAAAACTTATTTCTGGGCTAAACAGGATGGGGATATGAGCATCATAAAATCACCCCAGGACAGCTATTTAGAGTGAGAATCTGCAATCTGAGCAGGTGGAGGGAGGATGGAGTGTGGCCATCTCCCTTGAGGGGATTAGGGAAGCCTGCCTGTGTTTATCCTGCCCGTGGAGCAGAGACTGGAAAGAGGGCTGGGAGCTGCTGGTAAACATTGCAGGGAGGTGAAGGCAAGGGGTGGAGAAATATGAAAAAACAGACTGAGTTAGTTGATAAATGGATGAGTAGGTGACAGTTTAAGGGTCCCTGGGACATTCCTGCCCCCAGAGCACTGCCCAGAGGAGGCTGGAAGGACCAAGGGGAGCTGTGCCAGTGATTGGGGTTGATGGATTTACAGCAGCAGTTGTGTGGCTTGGTGTTCCCACTGCAGCAGACCTGCTGTGTGGGATTGTCTGTTGGATTTTCTGACCCAGAGATGGGAAACTGAGAGGTGTTTTAAAAACTTTCATTCCATTTTCAGTCTCATTTGAAAGGTGAGACAATACAAATGTTATAATTCACGCCATTACAATCAGAAGCCAACTCTTTCTTAATTACAATACATTATAAGCATTTCTTGGGCTATCAGCTTTTGCCACACCATGCTGTAAATGCCTTAAAGACTATAATCTAAAATTACCCTTCATGGGTCCTGCTACAATGCATTTTTCATAGTTCTATTTCTTCAAAGTATCCAATCTTATTTGCAAGGCCACCCTTTTAAACTTGTTTCTAGCTCCATTTCTCTCTCAACCATGTCCTATTCCATGGCACTTCTAAGTCAGCATTTCTTATCTCAAGGTTTGCATACAGATGCACACACTGTGTGAGCCTTCTGTCAGGCTTTGAGGATTCTCTGCAAATCCATTTCCCTCATTTGCCTACCAAGGGGGCTTTGCCTTAGCCAGAGCTGTCTGCCAGGTCCTTGCAGGTGTGCCCAGTGCTGTGTCCTGGCTCACCAGCAGCTCCCAAGGGCAGCACTGGGAGCTCCTCATCTCAGCTGGGCTGGGATGCTTCACTCTGTGAGTAACTTCTGGAGAAGCTGCTGCACTTTCCTACTGCAGATCCTGGGAGTGTTTTGGGTCAGGGAGTGCTCCTGGCTGGGAGGAGCCAGAGGGCTGCAAAGCCTGGGCTTGGTGCCCCTGCCCTGTGTCACACCACAGATCCCTGCCCTGGAAGTGCCATCCCAAGCAGTGCCCAGAGCCAGACCCAGTCCTGGCACTGGGTGCAACACCTGTGATTGCTCCTTTCTCACAGCTCCAGAAGGGGTTGGAGATATCTCCTCATCTGGAGCTCATCTCTGGCTCTGAATCTTGGCACATTTGACTGAGCAATTCCCTTCCTAATCTGGAAAATCTTAATCCAAGAGGGCAGAGGGGTGTGGTAGGGAGAGGAATGTGGCGGTGGGGACTTTGGGGTTTGTTTCATAGGTTGGGTTTTTCGTTTGGTTTTTTCCCCCCAGGCTCTTCTGTGTTATCAGCACATGCCCAGCAGTGGTACTTGCTTAAGCAGCCATAATTTCCTCATTCCTTCTGGTGTAAACCTGCCCAGCATCTCAATGCTGCCATTTGATGTTTCCTCTGAAGTATGAGAGGCAGCAGCAGTGAATAAAATCATCCTTTATATTGGTGGACCTGCTAGTCAGGATTATGGGACAATCAATTCTTTATCTCTGCCACCTCTTCCAAGGTCAGAATTTACACTAATTTTTTAAAAATTATTTCCCCCTTCTTTAGTAGATCTGTCTCTGCTTTAAAAAGCCTTGAGCGCATGTTACAGCCAGTTTCACTTTGGAAGGTGCTGAATTTGAAGCAGCAGACTGAAGGCACCAAGATATTAATCCTCCAATTTCCATGCACTTATACATTGGTTGTCAGCATCCTCAAGAAATGCAAACCAGGCTGCTTTTTTTGAATGCTTGTGAGCATCAAGAGACAAAGATGCTCTGCTGCCAGCCTAGAACCAACCCCCAGTGTAGTGGTTTTGGTTTCTTCATTTGAGATTTTGTTAATTTTGAGATTTCTTGGTTAATATATTAATGAGTGTGGTGGGTCTAGTGTTGGTTATTAGTGTATTCACTTGTTGTGAGGTAGGATTAGGAGAAAGGTAAAGTATGTTTAAAATTTTGATTTTGTGATATTCCTAAATAGACAGAGATGAAGGTGATTTGGTTAATGACTGTGCCAATTTTGGTTTGCTCCATCCAGCAGCCCTACCCTGCTTGAGCTCAGTTTCACTGCTCCTGGTCTCAGTGCTCTGTTGCTCTAACCCTGCAGTCTCTTCTATCAATTAACCCAGCATCTGGCAGAGAGGGGAAATTTTAAAACTGAATTATCTTATTTTATTTTTTTTTTTTTAGTATAGAAAACACTTGTTCAAGAGGGACTGTTTTTTCTCTTGCAGAGGGCAATTTATGTGGCTCTGTGCAGTGGTGAAATAAAGCCTTAAATTCAATATTTCCTATGAAACATTGTTAATGTTTCCATCTGCTAAAATGGGTTTAATTTGGCTGAAAAAAATTTCTTCACCGTTGTTAGACGGTGAGTTGACAATGGCAAATAATCCATACAAAATCCCTCTGGATTAGTTCTGCATTTAGGATGCAGGCACTGTTGGCATTACTATTTTTACTTTTTCTTTTTTTATGATGATTTTTCTTGCTGCAGAGAACTCAAGAGGCTGATGTTGTGAATGAGGCACCGAGTTGAGACTCGGGAGGTCTGTGTTCAGCTTCCAGCTCCCTTAATCCTTCTGTAAGCCTTATTGAAAAGGATTCAGCTCCTTTAAATTGCTTTTGCAAAAGCTCCAGGTCCAGCTGGAGCCTTGTGAGAAGATCTGCAGAGAAAGGAGGGTTTAACACCTAATTGGGGAAAGTAGGGAACTCTTGGTTTTTAAAGTGTCAGGCTGCAAATACCCGGCTGGGAGGCAGGCAAGCATTCCATGAGGAATGCATCTCCCTGGGAAAAGGGTCACTCTGGGGTGGTGATTCACTCCTCAGTCCTGACACAGCTGTTCCCATATCTGCAGCCCCCCAAAAGCTCTGGTTGACCCACATGGTGATGGTTTCTATTTTAGGGGCGTTGTTTGAAGAGGTGGCTGCTTTGTCTGGCAGCTGAGCTGAGGCAGAGTCACTGGGGAACTGGGTGAGTGCTTAAATAGGAGTTTAAATCGTGACATTCAGTAGGGAAGCTGCAGCAATAAATAAAATCTCGTGGGAAATGGAGTGATGACCTTCTCAGCAAGAAGAAATCCAGTCTGCTCAGGGAATAAACTTTACAGGTTTGCATTTCCCTTTCCCAGAAAGGTGAGGACTATTCCATTCCTCCTCCCTGGCAAAGTCCTTGGCTGTTCCCTGGGGCTGTGTGAGAGCCTTTTGGGTACTGAAGGGAATCCCCAGAGCAGCAGTGCTCACACAAGGGGGAAGGAGGAGCAGCTCTGATGCCCTCAGTGAACAAGGGACAAGAACCAGGAGACAAAGGCTGAGCCTGAAGTGAGCCAAGTGGGCTGTCAGTCCTCCCAAGAGCTGCCAGAGGGGAAGGGAGGGAAGGTCCAGATTGTGTGATGATGCTGACTGAGGCTCTTCCTGTATCTGCTGGTTCCTGGAGGAAGGAACTGGGTCTCTGCCAGGGTTTGAGTCATCTCTTTTTATGCAGCTCCCTCTGGGCTGCACTCTGCAGTGGGTGAATTCCCAGTGAGATGGAGACACCTGGAATGCTGTTCCCACAGGAGTCATTAAATTCTTACCACCCATAACTGCCCTGTGGTCCTGAGGGGGAAGGAAAAGAGCAGGAAGAGAAGGCACTGCCTGCAATGTGGAGGTAGTAATGGGGCTATCTGGAAATGGGGTGGTTTTCTTTAGACACTATTAAGGCTACAAATAAATCTGTCCTTTCCTTGCCCTCTGCAGAGCAACCAGACCTTCCCCTGCACAGGGCCCAGATCTGTGGGAACCCTGGATGCGGAGAATTTCAGACTTTCTGTGCTGACAGGCACTGACCCCCAAGAGAACACTGCATTGACCTGAGGCCGTGGAGAAGCTTCCAAAATGGAATGACAGAACTGGGATTGTGGGTGTGGAGTTTGAATAGAAGAGTGTAATATCACAGGGTGGAAAATTCAGAGTTTAAGAGTTTAGAATATAGTAATGTATATAAAGCAAGATGGAGGTTTTAGGGTGAAGGCTGCTCCTTCTCCTCTTTCTTCTTCAACTCCTTCTCCATGGGTTTGGGTGGTTTTGTGTAATTGGATAAAAAAGTCCCCATTGTGGGGCACAGGTGGTTGGTTATTGGGTTGAGAGTGAAAATAATTGAGGTGACATTTCTTAATTGGACAGTTTAGCTTTAAAAGTCCTTGGTGGGGGGGGGGTCTCCATTTTTGGCTTGTTAGAGTGAAGTGCTGTAGAACTCAGGATTTGTGAGACTGTGACACGGATAACAATTAATAAACATCTGAGTCCAAACAAGAAATCCCATTTTGTGCATTTAATCCTGACCCTGGCAAAAAAAAGAAGCAAAGATTCTGCACAGGTCCTGTCTCCCTTTGGTTTCTGTGGCACTGCAAGAGCACAGGGAGGGCTGGAGTGATGTCCCTAAAGGGCCACATCTGTCCCTGCTCCTTGTATGGCAGCTCTGGATTTTCTGTTTGCTCCTGCTGCTGGATTATGATGAGCTGGGCAGTGGGGACAGGTCTTACCTCACTGCTGACTCAACATCCCACTGAGTCACAGCATTAATATTCCAGAGTGAATTAGCAGGCGGGTAGGAGTGTGTGCACGGGCCAGGAGAAAGTTACTCAGCAGTGATGTTGTAAAGGAAGTGATCTCATTAGCAGAGTGGTGTAAACATAATTTTCACATTTGGGGAACTACTGAAGTATTTCTGTAGGCCTGAAGGAAATGTCTGCTGGAGAATAAAAATAGAAAATTAATTGCAAGGCATTTGGGTCTTCCACTGTGACGTACAGCAATCCTGATCTGTGATTGCAATGATTATCAGTGCAAGTTACTAAAATAGCTTTAATGTAAAAATAAATTGCATTTTTCATGGAGGGAACACTACATTTGGCTGGAGAAGATAAAAGTGTCCCTCTTTGATATACATCAACTGCAATTCTTGAAACATTTTTGAGGAGCACTCAAGATTTAGAGTGCTTGAAATGCTCCTCCTCTGTTACAAGTATTTCTACGAAGGCTTGTGCAGCTTGGGGTTCATATGTGTGTAAAATCCTTTGGTGGTTTGTGCCCCTGTGACTCACATTTGAGACATCAACCTGAGCATCTGCTTAAGTTTTGAGGAGTGATCAGATTCTTCAGAAGCCCTGGTGCCCTGATGAAGTGAGATCAGCAGTGAGAATGTGCTCAATTCTGAGAGGATGTGTTATCCTTGTTATCCTTTTGGGTTCTTTACTCCATCCTCAGAGCATGTCACCCTATTTTTTTCTCAGCTGAATGTCTTTCTTATTAAATTTAATCTCCTTAAAATGTTTGTTTTGTATTCCTGCCCCACATAGGGGTGTTGCATTGTGCCATTTGTACTTTTGCTGATTTGCTGTCTCATCTTTAATCTCTCTTCTTCCTCAGCCTCTGAATTTGGAAAACAAGTCTTTCAAATATTATGTGGTTAAGAAAATGAGTTGATCTCCACAGATTAATCTCTTCTTGCAAAGCCACAGCTTTGCTCCAGAGGACACATTCTGCTGATAAACAACTGCCTGTGCCACCCCAGGCTAGGCTGAGCAGGTCTCAGCTGCTGTCACCTCTTCACTGGCTGTGATTTTGATCCGTGGGACTCTGTGACAGCTGTCACCTGTATTTAGGTCCCTCACTTGATTTGTCTCCCTGCTGGTGTATTGATGGAGCTGGTCCACGGCTCTTTCTGTGCAGACAGCCATGGAAGCTTAGGGACAGGTTTGAGCTTGGGAGTGGCACTAAAAGGATCTGTGACTGGGGAGAGGGGATCTTGTGGGGAAGGGCCAGACGGGGGAAGTCTGCTGGAAGAGTCTTTCCCTGTGATTGGACGTGCCTGAACAAAAACCAGGCAGAAAATGGGAGCAGGTTCTCAGAAGTGAAGTGATTGTTCTGCCTACATTGTGATTGCTGTTTTCATGACCTTTGTTCCTGTTTACTTGCTAAGGACTGATGTTGTGATTCTTCTATTACTATGTTTTTGAAAGTGATCTGATAAAGAGTATTTTTTTCTCAGGGGTAATAATTACTTCATACCTTGTAGAACACTTGCAGATAAATGCTTACAAAGTCATAATGTGAGGAAGTGATTTTGATCTCTAGTGACTAATGTGCTGAATTTTTTTTTTCCTTGTACAGGAATCAGTACAGACACGATGCTGCTCTGTTATAAAGAATTGCAAACACAGGTGGTTATCCTGCCTGTAAGGAGAACTTCTGTCCCTCCCAAAATTTAAAATTTTCAAAATTCAATGGCTTTTCAAAATCTGTATTTTCATGAGCAGTGGATAGTTTTCTGAATGTGTATGAATATTTCACCTTGACTCCTCAGCAGTTACTGGTGGCCACTTGCCCTGCATTCCTCTGTTTCACCCACCTGCAAACATCTCCTCTCTGGGTGTTTCACACTCCAGGCAAGGGGAGCAGCCATCCCTAGCACAGGAGCTCTCAGGAGTTTAACATCTCCAATGTGCTATAGCACTCAACATGCTGCCTAGGTTTTTAATTACATCTTGGTGATTAGCAGTCCAGAAAATCACTTGAAACCAATTAAATAATGTGCACCTAACTGAAGACTGCTGCAGGCTCTGGGGGCTGCTTCAGAGCAGTCACAGTTTATTGGGGTTTAAACAGTCCCTCTTCCCCTCCCTGTAAATTATTTACCTACTTCATTATTTTCCAACTCCAGCAGTAACTGGTTTTTATGGGTTTAGTAAAGCTGCTATCATTAGTGGTAGCAGTAAAATTTTCTCCTCTATGTATAAGTCTGGGTCGAGACCCTAAAGTGAGCTGTGGCTTTTCTGACCCCTGAATCACTGCCTGATTTTAATGTTCTCATGCAGAAGTACCACAGGGTCTGCTGCCCAACCTCCTCCTGAGTAAATCAGCCCTACAGCCCAATCTGGCCTTGGAATGAAGCAGCAGTGGATGATGAACATGAGGTCATCACTATCAAATATCCAAACCTCACCAGGAGCAGGCAATGGATTGAGAAGGGCTGAGAGCAAAAGGTGCTTTTCTCCTCCATTTTTTTATATATATGTAAACACTTCTGCATGAAAAAATGTCCCTGAAGGGGCAGATGTCCCTGTCACTGACCAAGGGGGCTGAGAGCAGCTGGAATGCCTAAGGGGAGCCTTTCCTCCCACCCTGTAGCTGGCCCATTAACTGGGTTGGTTCTCCTGCAGCCTTGGGGACCCCCAGCTCAGAGCAGCCAGAAAACCCTCCTGGGGAAAACCACCTGGAACTGTGCCTCGCCCCAGGGCCTGGATTTTTTCTGCCACACACACAAGCTGGTAGAGAAAATCAAGATGAGGGGACACCCCATGCTCTGAAGGCAAATCTGCTCATTCCTTATGGGTTTCTTGCACAAGACCTCGGGGGCTGCTCCCAGCACCAGTGTCCAACTGGCTCTCCTCTGTCCTTGCAGCTTGGTGGAGAATGTGCTGCAGGGCAAAAAACCAAAAGCCTCCTCTCTGCTTGTTTCTCAAGTGTCCTCTTACTTCCCTCAGAAAGGGAAATGCCACACCAGAGCACTTCCCTCTCCATCAAGGTGAGTGCTGCCTGAGCTCCAGGAGCCTCCTGTCTAAGCACCCTTAGAGCTCCATCCTGATTGTTGCCATCCTCCCCATCACTCCTGCAGGGGTTGGGCTCTGAAAGGAAAGGTGTGTCAGAATGTCTGAACAGGGGGCCCTGGGATGCACTGCAGGGCACCAGGGATGTCCCATGGGGACATGAGGGTACAGTGGGGTCTGCAGGCACCCAGGCAGCACCCAGGTGCCCAGGGCTATGCCCGGCCTGTGCCCTGGGGGAGACCCAGCCCTTCCCTGCCTGGGTGGGTCACTGGGACCTGCTGCTGGAGGCAGGTCCCGTGTCAACAAGCCCTGGGACTAGAAGCAGGTGCTGTGTCACAGTGGGGCTCTTTGTGACATCCCACTGCAGCATGTGTGGTCAGCATGGCTGCTGCCCACAGTGCATGGCGACAGGCAGGAGCCTGGAAGTGACACGGAGCCCCCGAGTGCAGCCCATGTCTTGCCCCACCACCCCTGGCAGCCCTGTGGGGCTGAAGTGTTTTGCCAAAGCTTCCCACGACACTAGCCCAGCATCCCCCATACTGCCTATCCCACAGGATGGAGAAGACACCGCTTGCCACCCCCAGGGAGGCTTGGGAGGAGGACAGCTCTTCCCAGGAGAGCAGCTTGTCACAGATGGTCTCCTTCTACGACAGAACCACGATGCAGCCACTGCAGCTCGGTGAGAGAGGGGCCCCGTGGGGCTGGGCAGGGCTGGGGCCCAGCAGCACACCCTGCATGATGCCAGGGCCATGTTTTCCTGGCACAATGACAGCAGCCATCCTGGGGGACAGGCAGGATGTCACCCGAATGCCAGGGTGGCTTGGGGCTGAATGCCAGCCCCAGCAGAGCCTCTCCCAAGAAAAAAAACAGAGCAGAGGGACTCCAGGGTGTGGGCAGTGAGAAGCAGTGGGACTCTGGACCTTTCCTGCCCATATCCCAGTGTGTTCCTCAGCCCAGGCCACTGGGGCTTTTCCAGCAGAGCAGCTCTTCTGCCCATCACCTCCAGGCACCAGCTGCTCAGGAGAAAGGCTGTGCCGGGGTGTGGGCACAGGGCTGGCTGCAGGGTAGGTGTCCTTGGCTCCCTCCTGTGCCCAGAGCCTCTGCAGCCCCCCTGCTCTTCCCTTCTGGCAGATGCCAGCTGGTTGCCTATATACAAAGAATCAGAGGACGCTGTGGATTTCATCCTGGCCTTTGTCAGCAACCTTGACAAGGTAACTGTGGCTGGCTGGACAGTGGCTGTGCTGGCATTTGCTGGTCGGGCTTTGCTGGGCTGGCTGGGCAGAGCTGCCTTTCTCACAGGGCACTGCACTCCCAGTGCTCCAGTCCCACTGGCTGTGTCCATCCTCCCACAAACACTCCCTGTTTGTGTCTCTGCCAGGACACCCACAAGTTCACATTTCTGAAGAGCACCTATGTCATGTGCAAAACTGCCTTGAAACATGGCTTGACGCAGGGCCTGGATTTATTCTGCCAAACATGTGAAGTGGTAGAGAATATCAAGGTGAGGGGATGGGCACATCCCTTCTGGTGTTCTGGGGATGGGCACAAGCACCCCTGGCACTGGCACCCTGTGTGGACAGTGCTCGGGTGGGTCAGGGACTGGGTGCTGCCAGGTCCCATCCTGGTTGTGCTCTGCAGGACCTTCTGGAAAAGGAGCCAAGGGACTGGCTGTCCTCACAGTTCCGGTATCTCGCCATGATTACCATTGAAGAATTAAGGTGGGGCCCTGCCCCAGAGCTCTGAGGCCACCTGCATGAGGCCTCCCAGCACCAGTGTCCAACTGGCTCTCCTCTGTCCTTGCAGCTTGGTGGAGAATGTGCTGCAGGGCAAAACCAAAAGCCTTCTCTCTGCTTGTTTCTCAAGTGTCCTCTTGCTTCCGTCAGAAAGGGAAATGCCACACCAGAACACTTCCCTCTACATCAAGGTGAGTGCTGGCTGAGCTCCAGGAGCCTCCAGTCCCTCTGGGCTGCTCCCTGCTCACCCTGTGCTGCCCCATGACCAGAGATCTGAGGCAGGATGACGTCTTGCTGTTGCTTTCCCACCCTGGTGGCTCTGTGTCCTTCCCTTGAGCCTGGCTGCTCTGTCCCCAGCACTTTGTGTATCCCTGTGTCTCTCCTGGGCAGTTCAGGTGTCCTCCTCAGGCACTGAGAGCTCAGATCAG
This sequence comes from Chloebia gouldiae, assembly GCA_003676055.1. NCBI lineage: Eukaryota > Metazoa > Chordata > Aves > Passeriformes > Passeridae > Chloebia > Chloebia gouldiae. The sequence continues at coordinate 5,997,778 of QUSF01000033.1, read as the reverse complement.
CCTCCTGGGCATGGGGGAAAGAACAGCAGAATGACAGGCTGTCACTGCAGGCCCCCAGCCTGTAATAATTAACACTGACAGGTAATAATTAGCATTGACTCCAGGATTCCAGAAGGCTGATCAATCACTTTATTGTCCTATCTTATTAAGAAACCCATTGCCCTTACCGACAGTCACGATACAGGTGGACCCAATTGGTCCTTCAAGCCAAACACCATCACCAGAGGCCAGTTAAGAAACCACCTTTTGGTAAACAAATCTCCATAACACATTCCACAGGTGCACAACAACAGGAGCAGCAAGTGAAGAATTGTTTCTCATTCTTTTCTCTGATCTTCTCATAACCTTCACCAGGACAATGCCTGAGACTGTCTGTGCCTGCTCTCTGTGGCCAGAGAGCTGCTGCCACAACAGGCACTGCTCTCTGTTGTGTTTGCAGACCCTGAAAGCCATGGACACAATGCTGAGGACAGTGGTGCTCAGCTTTCCTGCCTCCAGCGTCAGCAAGGAGCTGCAGGACATCTTTGAGGTGTGGCACAAGCAGAGTGGGGGTTCTGGGGCTGTTCCTCACCCTGGAGGAGGGGAGGAGTTGCCCAGTCCAGTGCAGAGCATGGTGTGGGGAGGGTGTTCACCTCCCGTGAGGAAGCAGAAGATGGCACCAGGCTCCTCTGAAGCACAGTGGCTGCAGAAGGTGGCACCTGCCTGGCCAAAAAGTTGTCCTGGGACCTTTGTCCAGGCTTGTAAGGGACCCCTGGGACAGGCAGCCCACTGCAGGCTTTGTGTGAGGCCAGAGGAAGCAGTGAGGGATGGTACAAGTCTGGCCCAGGAGCAGAGCTGTGTTTGCTCTTGGTGTTCACCAGTGGCTTCTCTCGCCCCAGTTGTTGCTGGACTACACCAGATCCAAGAGAGAAGCTGTGAGGGAGAGGGCTGTGGGGAGGATTTGTGTCCTGACCAGTTTGCTGTCCAGCTATTCCACTCTGAAGGTAAGGACCACACACCCTCCAGCCAGCCCATGCCCCACTCCCTGCCACTCTCCATGCCCAGCTAGTTGCTCCAAGGGATGGGGCCATGGAGCCCTTCAAAGCCCAGATTCACCAGGAATCCAGCCTTGGGCACACTCTTGGGTACAGGTTCAGCACCAACATCCTTCTCTTAGCCCTTCTTCTCATGCCTCCCTCATCTAGCCCTCAGTCAACTTTGGAAGAGACAGTTCTGGACCTGTGTGCCCTGAAGACATCTCAGTCCCAGCCATAGGAAGGCTGGTGGGACGTCTCATTATTTTCCGATATTCAGAGGAGCAAATAAGATATACAGCTTTCCATGCTCTCTCTTCCCTCGCTGAATTCCTCTGTAAGTAAAAAAGCAAGAGCAGCTGTGGCCTTCATCCCCGTGCACACAGACCTCTCTTGACATCTGCTTCCTGATCCTCCCAGCTGCTTCCCATAGCTGTCACTTTGCTGCACAAGCTGAGTGCTCACCTCAAGTCCAGGATTTGTTTGTTACTCCTCTCCTTCCCCCCTTCCTTTCAGGACCTTGAACCCCGCTGGTTTGTGGCCCCCACAGCCAAAGCCCAGTTGACTCCCAGGTCCCAAAGCCCAGTCTTCCCCGTTAGAGAAGAGCAAATCCACAAGCCTGGCTGGTGCCTCTTGCCTACAGCAAGAAGCTATTCCTGATATTGCTGATATTTCTGGGAGAAATCCCAGAAATCCTGACTGATTCTGTCCTGCTGTCTTGCAAGCAGATCTCAGGGTGGTTTGATGACTTTGCTGGCAAAGCAGCTTTGTCCTACTGACTATTCTGTGTTTGCCCTGCTGTTTAGACAAGTCAAGGCCAAGGGATGGGTCAGACGAATTCTGTTGGGAAGCTGTGAGCACCTCCTCGCTGTGTTACCTGAACATTGCAGAGTGTACCCAGGTAACGATCCTCCTCCTTGCTGGGACTCTTGTCCGTGGCATCAGCAGGGCACTTATGTGAGCAAAGGGACCCAGAATCAGTGGGGCTGGTGGGGCCTCACTGCCCTGGCAAGAAGGTTCCTGCCATCCCTGAGCAGGGACAACACATGGGCTGCACTCTGGTGTCCTGGCAGCAGCTCCAGCCTCAGCAGGAGATCCAGCCCTCCTGGCCCCCAGCAAGCCCCTAATTCTCTGTAGGGCCAGCCATGAGCCTCATCCATGACATGGAGGGCCCCCTTTCCTCACCCTCTGCCATGCAGGCACTGCTGCCAGCACTGCCAGGAACCTCTGCCCATCCAAGCAGCACCTTCAGGGCACTCAGTGGCACATGTCTTCCTTCCTGCTGTAGACCTTTGGAAAATACCTCTACTCTAGTGAGAGGACAGACATTGTCCTGGAGGCCATCAAGGCGGTGAGAGACACCAGCATCCTTGACAAGGAGGTGCCCAGCAGCATGCTGGATGTGGTCATGAAAGACCCGGACTTCTGGCTGACAGATGTAAGTGCCCTGGGGCTGGATTGCCCTGATCTTCAGCCCTGTCAGGCCTTGTTCCTCCCTCCATCCCTTCCTCACAAACCCAGGTGACTTGGGCACCTGAAGCCATCCAAAGGTGGCAGAGAGGAATGGGAAGGGCAGCTGAGGACATGGCTGCACTCCAGTGACAGCGCCATCCTCACCTGTATCCTTTCCAGGTGCCCAAGGTAGTGAACTGCATTTTTGAGAACCTGCTATGCATCGCCACAGAGTCAGGCCGTCTGAAAGTGCAGTCACTGTTTCTCCTGATGACCAGCGAGTACCCCTCGGCAGTGGTCATCAGCCTGTGCAAGATGGCTCTTCAAGGAGAGAGGTACTGGCCCTGACAATCTGAGGGGCTTGCTCCACGTGGGGAGATAGACCCCGAGACTCTGTGGCTGCCAGATCCAAGGAATGCTGCAGGACATCCCATAGGGTCAGGCTCTCCATCCCACAAACCTTTCCGGCTCTCTTGGTGGGCTCGCAGCAGGCAAAGCCAGCCAAACCACTCCAGAGGCAGCTCGATGCCCCCAGCCCCACAGAGAACTCCCCCTCAGCCCTGACCTGCCTCCTGCAGGGCCCCTGGGGACCCCAGCACGGGCTCTGCTCTGTGGGGCTGGTCCTGGCCACGGCACAGTGGCTGAGGCAGCCCCCTGGCTTCCAGCACTTTCCAGGAGCTGTGCGACACTCTGTCCTCCGCGCCTGGCATTTTGGACAAGGTGCTGACCGAGTTTGCTACCTTGCTGCAGACCCAGTGGTGCAACCCTCCCAGAGAAGGCAGCTGCACCTCTCACAGAGCTGTGAGTTACCAGGAGAGGCCCCAGCCCCTTTCTGCGAGCCCTCTGGCAGCACCTCATGGCTGTATTTGTTCCTCCAGCCATCCCTGGGGCAGGTTGACTTGGAGGAGTTGGGTGATGAGGCCGACACCTGGGGCGATCAGGGGCGTCCTGATGTCATGTTGGCCTTCCTGCTGCTGGAAGTCCTCGTTGGGCTGTCAGAGAGAATTGATGTGGTGAGCAGGGTGTGGCAAGCACATTTCTCTCCCTCTCAGGATTTTTCATAGAGGTGCACAGAGAGAAATGTGCTTGCCACAATGGTACTGGGGCAGCCAGGGCCTGGGGCTGAGTGCAAGGCAGTGGCTTGGCCTGGGAGTCAGGATGTGGGCTGACTGCTCCAAAAACCATTCCTGCCATGGTGAGGCCCGGGGTGGCTGCCCTGGGAAGCTTCCAGACATAGCCTTTTCAAAAAACGGAAACTCTCTTCTTCATAAAGTCAATAAAATTTGAAGCCTTCCTGCCAAGCATGATGAAGATACTGGAAGCTGGCAGTGAAGATGAGAAGCTGAAGATCATTCAGGTCTTCCGAAACGTCCTGGGTCAGCTGAAAAAGTCCAAGGCCAGCTCCATCGCTGTGGCACTGGTGGCGAAGCTCCTGCCCCTCTTTGACTCGGTGAGGCCGCTGTGGGAGCCCGAGCCCTGCAGGAAGCAGCACTTGGAGCAGGCTCAGCCCTGCAGGAATGGATCCTGGGTGCTGCTTGTGCCCGCTCTGGAAGGTGCCCCCGGAGCACCGCAGGCACGGGCAGGGAGCTGCTGCTGCTTCAAGGCTGGCCTTTCCCTCCTCCTCGCAGGAGCACGGCCGGCTGCGAGAGTTCTCCCTCTGGCTCCTCGGGGACCTGCTGAGGTCCGTGGTGAGGAGGGATGAGAAGAAGATGAGGAGGCAGATGCGGGGTGCGCTGATCCCGCTCCTCTTCCGTGTGAGCGACCAGCTCCCCAGCGTGGCCAGGGTATGGATTTGAAGGTTGAGCACTGGTTTTGGCGGACTGACGCCTCCCAGGGATTCTGGGCACTGGGGTAAGGGCTGCTCACATTGGGCAGGGCTCCCCCAGTGCAGCCCCTGGGGAGGGGAAGCAGCACAAGCAGGGGTGGCTCAGCCATTTTCAACACCTGTCCTGCCTGCTCCAGCAGGGCTTGGCAGCAACCTGTGGCCACTGAGGCAGCACCCAAGGCCTGAAAATGTGAGCTCCAGAAGCCCAGAGGCTTCTCAGCTTCCCCACAAGTGTCAGGGCTTCAATCCTCAGTCAGTCACCCAGGGCTGGCCCCAAGAGACTCCAAGACATTCAGGCTAGGACAAGTCACAGCTTCCAAAGGGTGTGATCACCGCAGGAATAAAGCCAAGAGGTCTCTTTCCCCAGGCCCTGGTGCCACCTCTGAGCTAATGCTGTTCTGCAGGCTTCCAGGGAAGCCCTTTTTGCTACTGCAGAGCTTCTCAAGTGGAAGCAGCTCAAGCACCTGCTGCAGAAAGAGCGGATGTGGGAGCTTGGAGAATGCTTGGTAAGGACAAGGCACAGGGCCCAGGCTGGGTGGGGGCTGTCCCTGCCCCGTGTCTGTCCCCAGGGGAGCAGAGGCTGCTCGCAGGGCTGGGCAGGACCTGGAGGAGCTTGTTCCTGGCCTCGAGAACAGAGCCCCAGGGGCTCCAGGCCCCTCTCGCCTTGCTGTGTCCAGCAGGAGGGAGGGCTCAGCAATGAGGGATGCTGGCAGGAGGGACCGCTCCAGCCAGCTGGGGGGCTCTGTGACAAGCCTGGAGACATCCCTGGTGCTCCCTGCAGCTAATGAGGAGGAGGATCAGTGCTGAAGAGTTCATGCATCAGAGCCTGCCCTACCTGAGGGACTCTCAGTCCTCAGTGCGCCTGGCAGCCGTCAGGTTCATCAGTGAGTCACAGCCCCTGGCCCCTTTTGGGCCAGCCTGGCCACCTCCCTGCACTGCAGTGGCAACAACCCTGTGGCTACCCCCACCTTAGAGGCTCAGCCTCCCTCTGTCCCCTGCCACGAGCTTGGTGGCCACCTTGCCCAGTCCTTGCTGGTGGCCCCTGGGTCAGCCCTGCGGATGGGAGGGTGGCAGGGCTGGGGCTCACCCTGCTGGGAGCAGGGAATGACAGATCTCTGTGCCCAGGGTGTGCCACCAGACACATGACGGAGCAGGATTTGGAGACTCAGGCTCACATCCTCAGTGGTGAGTGGGCTGTGCGGAATCCAGGGGGGCTGTGCAGGCACAAAGCTTCATCTCGGCTCTGTTTCTTTGGGTCACAGCCCTTCAGCCCTTAGAGGGAGACAGGGATATCTCAATCAGTTCCCTGGCAACCCAAACGGGCTTGATCCTGAGAGCTCCAAGGGTGCAGAGAAGAAGATCGTGCGTTATTCTCCAAACGCTGTGCTGCTGGTGCCGGTGAGCACAGCAGAGCTGCAGCTTTCTGTGCTTTAATAAAGGTGGAGAAACACATCCAAGCCCTTGGTATCCTTCAGATGTGTAGTGCCCTGAGTGTGCTGAGCAGACTGTGTCCATCTTGGCCTGCCCCACAGGCAGTGGGATGCTTCCTCCTCGCACTGCTGCCATCTCAAAATGTCTCGCTTGGCCCCAATATTGAAGGCACAGGGCCCCAGATTTTCTGCAGAGGGTCTCAAATTGCATCGCTGGTACCCCAGAACGTTCCTGTGGACCTTGAATTGTATCTGCAGAGCCCCACAGTGTCCCTGGCAGACTCCAAATTCTGTTCTATGTACTTCAAAATGCCCCACTGAGTCCTGGAGTGCAGCTGTGGGGCCCCAAATGATCTCTGGTAGCCCCACCAGGTATGGAATCAGGAGGGAATGCTCAGCCCTGAGTGGACCTCAGCAGCCCAGAGCTCCCTGGGGAGTGCCAGAGGCTTGAAGCTGGAAAGGAGTGAAGTGCTCTGTTTTAAATGTGGCATCTCTTTGTTTTCCTCCAAAAACAAGCCTCATCCACACGCTCTGGGGAAAGCCTCCAGCTCCCCACCACACATCCCGAACAGTGAGCGGGTGATGCCATCCCCAGGCGCTGGGAAAAACAGCAGAGCAGAAGAAAAGTGAGAAGGGGCGGGCAGCCAGGGGAGGAACCAGCGTGCCCCTGCCCTGGTTTTGTTCAGAGGGGCAGAACGTGTGCAGGCTGCGGGCTTTGGGGTCTTTACACCAGTGCTGCTGTTACCAAAAACCTCCCAAACTGTCGGGATAAAGACTCCCTCTAACACTGTCTTTGAGCGTTAGAGAGGAAGGCGTTGCTTTATTTTTGGCCAACAGGAGTGGTTGGCAGTTCTGGCCTCCTTACTGATACCAATACAGAACTTTTCCACTTATTTATATGTTTTTAGCAAACAAAGAATTTCATGATCATTGCTTCTAAGTCACATAATTCGCTTTATTAATTTGTATTCTATCCTCTACTGGTTTTTGATTTCTCACTCTTTATGTCACTTTGCAACACATTTTGATCCTTTTACCCTCTTTTTCTTGGATGGGGAGTCTCCACCTTTCCACTGTATCTTCTTGTTGATTGTTTTCCCTTGCTGTGCCTCAGCTGTCCTGTAAGTAGTAGAGCTGTCATGCCTTATCACTAAATATTAAATCTGACTTTAGCTCAGAGCCTTGCCAGTGGTTTTTAAAGTGATCTCAAATCTCTCACTCATAGCACCCAGGTGAGGGGCAGCTGCTCAGGGGGTGTCAGGGGACCCCTCTGCTCCCGGCTGCTCAGCTCAGGGGTCCCTGGCAGGTCCCCAGCCCTGCCCTGTCCCCGCTGTCCCTCTCCTGCAGAGCAGGATGGCCATCAAGTGGCTGCTGCTGGGACTGGCATAGGAGCTTTTTATCTCCTCCAGGAGAGCTTGCAAAATCCCAGTCCTGCTCTGCAGGGAGTGGCAGGCCAGCAAAAGGCTGCTTCTACCCCAATCACTGGGCCAAACTCAGATCAGTAGCTGAGGGTGCCTCTGGATTTTCCTCTCCTGTGCTTGGCCATTGTGAATAAGTCTGAGCTATTAATGAAAACGTAATGACCTGAATCTATCCACTATTGACAAAATAGTTTATATTTTAAATGGTTTATAATTGCACAGGAATTCAAGTAGCATGGCTAAAATAATGCTAAAAGAGCAAAACCTAAAGAGTTTGCTTAGTCCCAGAATAATTAACATTTCATAACTGAGCTTGTCCTTTTGATTAATAACAAACCTGGTGAGTTTTCGCTTCCTAGAGTTGATCACTTTAGATATTTTGTAAATCAATCCACTATAAATATTCTATGGAATTTTGGTCTATACATTGCAGCTACAATGGTTTGGGAGATGCTGCCTGACTTTGGGAAGGAGCTGGAGCAGCCCTGATGACTTGGGGTGGAGAAAAATAGTAGGGAGAGGGTTTGAAAGTGAGTTTCCAGTGATGGCTGAAGTCCAAAGCCACAGCTTTGCTCCTGCTCTACCTGAATTAGGTTTTTGGGCCTGGGACATGAGCATGTTATGATTCTTAGGCTCTGGGCTGTCTCTACAAAGAATAGAAATGGTCCTGTCTGGGGACTTGGTCATGACGTCCCATGGATGGGAGGTTTTATTTCAGTCCTTTGGTTAACTTGTTTATCAGTTTTTGAAGTGTTGCTGCTTCTGTTTTCATTAAAGAAACGGCTCTTGGCACAAAAACACTGTGAAGGTGACTTGTTCCTTGGGAAGGAAAACACAAGCTTTGCTTTTCCTTTCTCTAAAACAATCAATTTACCGCCTCTCTCTGGGAATGTCAGGCATTGTACAGAAAACCTAGGCTCTTGATGAAAGTTGATGTTGTTTTTTATGAGTTATATTCTCTTACTCTGCAGAAAATAGACATTTGTCTGCTTAATTTTGTTCTAGAAAAAAAGAAATAAGTGAGAAAACAGAAACAGCAGAATTGGGTCCTGTTTTTCTCTGCTGGATGGACTTACCTGCTTTGCTTTTCCTTTTCCTGTTGTCACCTCATGTTGTAATCAGCAGGGTGAGTAAAGTGAGTAAAAAAAAAAATTTACTCACTTGGTGAGTAAATTATTCCTGTGGGGTGGCTGGGAGTGACGGTATCCAAAAGCTGCAGACAGCCACGGGCATTCTGCTGGTCCTGCAGGGGAGTCTGCTCCACGCTGGTGACAATGACACCTTCTGGTGCTAATCTGGGCTCAGAAGAAGCATAATTTCCTGCCAGGATGAGAAACTCAGACCCACAGGCTGCGATGCTCGAGCTCTGAAGACACTGTAAGGCTGCAGACGGTTCTGATTTGCTAAGATCTTTGAAATATGTGGATTTATTCTCTTGCTAGCCCCTGGGAATATGCATGTCCTGACTCTCTGCCCAAAGCTCTGTGACCAATAAATGATCCCTGTGAGGTGGCAGAGCACCAAGTGTGCATTTGGCAGGCAGGAGGTGCCCAGCAGCTCTGCGTGGCTCCTCTGCCACCCCAGGGAACCTCATTCCCTGTCTGTGCCAGCTGTGACACAGGACCCAGCCATGCCACTGGACACATGCCTGGACACAGCTATGCACTGAGTTTGCTCCAGTTTATTGTTTTCTATGAGAGAAGAGACCATATTTTAATCATTAAAAAAACCCCAAACCAGATCCCACTCTATTGGAGCTTGATGCTTTGCCCTCCAAGCTTCTCCAGGCTTGCAGGAAAGCAGCTGTCAGAGAGCAGCACTAAAAAATAACCTAAAAGTGGGAGCAAACACGGAGTTCTCCAAGGATCTCCTGTCCACCTGCTGCTAGGGATGTTTCACCCTAAAGTGACTAAATTGGACAGAGATGGATTTGATGGGTGGTCTGTAAGATTTTTGCTCCAGGGGCAAAAAACTCTTGACATATTTTAAAAACTCTAAATATAGGAAATAGACCCATTATTTCAACTATTGTCTGTGGTGGTGACTGTGGCTGTGTGTCACTGGCTATGACCTGAGTCCATTTGCATCAGCTCTGCCAAAAATTGATAAAGTGGTATCATTTCCAACTTGATAATGTAAGAAGCAAAGGAAGTAATTGCTCTTGTAATGGCTCTTAAAGTAGATGTGGTCATTGATCCATTTTCCCAGAGGGAAGCTGCTGACAGATGTGACACAATCCTGAGATCCTCTGTAGGATCTGAGCCAATTAAAGATCCCTAATATTTTCCAAAGCACTTATCATGTCTCTTGTCTGCCTGGTAAGCTGGGATCTGTTGGTGGAGCCTTTTCCAGGGCTTTTTGGAGCAGCCCCATCTCCACTACCCTCCCTCTGTGGTTACTTGCAAGTGACAGCCCCAAGCTCAGCCTTTCTCTGGGGATCTGGCACATGCAAGGTTTTTAAACTTTCTTGCTCTGCTGTAATTCCAACTGGAATTCTGGGGCAGAGATGCCCACATTGGGGATTGCTTTTAGAAGACAACCTTTCAGATTGAAAAAGCTTCAGTGCATGTGCTGTTAGGCTTGTTAATAAATTTTTCTCTTAGAGCAGGACTTTGTTTTAACATAATTAAAACAAGCTAAAACATAACTAAAAACAGTTTTAAAATAATAAACAAAATACTTGAAGCAGAAATTTTTTTGGAGGATAAATCATTATTCTGCAGCAAGATGGTAACTGAAGATTATTTGTACTCCCTGAAAATAAACATCCTTGTGGAGCTATTGTCTGCCTATGAGCCAGCACAATAGAAGGAAATGGAATTTTAAGTGTGAGTTAAATGCTGGAGATTGAGGAGACAAGGTGAATACCCTTAACATGTATGAGAGAAACCTGAAACTCAGCTCTGCATGGACAGCAGTGACTTCTCCCTGGGCTGCACTTGGTGCTTCATCCTGCACTATAACCTCTTCCCTTCATTCCTCTTATCTATTGGCTCAGGCTCTGGGAGACCACTGGGAGCAGATCCAGCCCTGGATCTTTTCTAGTTTCTCTTCTGGAGTTCCAGCAGTGGAAGGGTGAAAGGTCCAGGCTTTTTATGGGAAATCAGCCTAATTCCTGACATAACAGAGCAAAAGGAAAGCATCCCTTAAAGATTCAGGGAGCTGCACTCTAAATTGCAATTTTATGATCTTATCACGTAATGTCAAAAATGTTTTCTCACTATTTTATGTCAACATGTTTGATTTCTCTCTGCTTTTATTATTTTAAAATTAAGAGCATCAACAAGCTCTGTTGATGCTGAGGTTATGTCATCTATCTTCTATCTATCTATCTATCTATCTATCTATCTATCTATCTATCTATCTATCTATCTATCTATCATGTCATCTATTCCAAGGGTTTCCTATTTCATTGTTAGTACAATAATCATCTTCCTCAGCAGGGACCAGAGTTCTCCCAGGTGAAGCTACATACCTGAAAACAGGCACTGAAAATTTTAGACTTGATGGGTTTTTTTGGCTGCTTGATTTTTTTTCTCCCCCAGTCTGGGGAAATATTGAATTTTAAATTAAATTTTTATAAATTTAAAAATTTATAATTTTTAAATTATAATTATTTTTAATAAAAATGGAAATCTTTCAGCAAAAGAAAATGATATTTCTTTGTTGCAAGGGCCAGTTTGAGCTGTTGCAGAACAGTTCTGTGGCCATCTACAGTCAGATGTATTCATTTCCCATAAGGCAAAACTCCCTTCCTGTTTGTGACTTCAAATTTGGATAATGAATTTACTGCTTTGTTAATAGAAGGAAAAAACTCAGTAAAGACTGCTGTATTTCTATGCCTATTTCTAAAGGGGAATAAAAATGTGAAAAGCTTCATTTGCCCCCTAATTTAGTTTGTACAGTCCCTGCTGGATAAGCAGTCTTGGGGATTAACAGGGTTGTAGTGCCTGAAGTGATGTTTCTCTCTGAAACAGATCTTTTATGTGTTACACAACTGACAAGGCTTCAACTGCAAAATATTAGCAGTAATGGGAAATATCTGTGGTGCATCAATAAATGAGTATTCTGTGTCAGCCAGCATCTGGCTGTGCCTCATGGAAGAAAAACACCTCCAGAGAAGACTGCAAGTCAGTGCTGGAGGAAATGGTATGAGTCCTCAGAGAGCACCACTTACACCAAATGGAGTTGGAAAATTTAATAAAACTGCCATAGGGAAGAGTGAGACTTTGGTACAAAAGAGTCAGTTTAGAACAACAAGAATTTGTTTGGATAAAGAGCTTCAAGTCATCTTTGTGCTGGGTGGGAAAAAGAAGCTATGCTCACATAAGGAAGTCCTTGGTTACAAACCAAAAAAACCCACTGATGTTTCAGAAATGGTGTTGCCATCTGCAACATCTTGTGCTGAAATTGCTCCATAGCTGGAATGGAGACTTCAACAGCAGCATGGTCCAGGAGGGAGGGCTGGGGGTGAGCACAGCAGAGAGGGAAACACAGAGTTGCAAAGGGAATTTTCTCTGGTTTTATTGCCTTGCCTCAAGCAGGAACCAATGAGCCTTGCTGCAGAGTGTCTGTAGAGAACTCACAAATGCCCTGCATTGTTGGGTGCTCCCCACCTGATCCTCTATCTGCAACAGCCACCAAAAGCCTTGGGCTGCAGTGAGGTTAACACCTTCTATGTCCTCAGTGTGCAGGAAATATAATAAAGTCACCAGCCCTCTCCTTTTGGAGAAGGAAAAAGGGTTCAAAATCTCCAGATGCCTGTACAAGAACAAGACAGGCCCAGTGTTGTCAAGGTGACAAATGTCAGTAGCATTAAACCCCACATACATTTATCCTTTGGAACAGCCGTAAGAAAAGTGAAACACTGGTTGTTCCTTTCCAGCAGGAAGCACTAAGCTTACCTCAGTGTGAAAGTCCCCTGTGATACAAAACTCATTTGAGATAGGAAATAGGTGTCAATTCCCTGGTCTCTCATGCCAGAGCTGAAATAATTTCCTCTGAGAACAACATCCACATCATTAATCGACCTTGTTATAAATGGCCAAATTAAGGACAGTAGAGTTACATGCAAAGCCTGAATCATACAAGGAAGAATACTGAAGGAGGTAACTTTCTACTGTTAATTTCTTTTCCCTCTTCCCTATCTCTGTATATTCTTCTTGGTTTTTGCACAGGGCAGTAGACTGTAGCATGTGAACAGTCTGGCTCATCCTCCTGAGATCTTGCAAACTTCTCCTCTGCTGTGATTCCCTTCTACTGCTCCTGCTTAATTTTGCAGACTTTAATTCCCACTGGCAGGTTTGTTTGGTGCTGCTGAGCAGCATGCTTGGCTTTTTGCTAGTCTGCAGTAGAACACCAGCAAGGGAGTAGGGGTGTAAAAACTCCTGGGTTTTGTGTCGGGAAAAATGGTTGAACAACTTATTTCATACATCCTGGGGAGGTGGCTTTGGTTTCTGAGCTGTTGCTGGGAGGTCTGTAGTGCTGGGACTAAGACTGAATATCAGGGACAACAGGATTAAAGCTCTGTATGGGGACTTGAGCTGGTTTTCCTGGTTTGCTATTTGAGCAGTGCTCCCTCCCCTCAGCAAGCAATCTCCTCCCTAGATTTTACCAGATGTGGCTGGGAAAGATGTCTCCTTTTTGCAATTTGTTATTCTCTGTGCATCCCCTGAATTTAAATTCCTCAGAGGGCACATGAGCTGCCCTGAGATACCAGGGAACACGTCAGGTGGGTCATTCACTGTCTTTTGAGTTTCCAGTTGTGCCCTTTGCTTTAGAGCAATAACACAACTGTGTGTGTCTGCATCAGTGGATATGCTCTGCAATTCCTTTGGTTCTGTTTTGAGACAGGAATGCCCAAATCCATAGAATCTGCATCCTACAGATGGAGACAGGAATGTGAGCAAGTTGCTTGTCTTCTAGAAAGAAGGTGGATGAGGAGGCAGTGTCAGGCACACTGAGCTAAGAGCAGGTTGGAGCACTTAGTAACTATACTGGTGGCAGCTTTCTTCTCAGAATCCCAAAGATGGTTTTGCTTTAGCAGAGGATAAACTCAAATACAGGAAGGGCAGGATGCTCCAGATGCCACCGAGTGACCACCTGGGAGCTGGGATGTGCTGCTGGGTGATCTTTAGGCTTGCAGGCCTCTTGGGTGTTGCAGACTCAAAAAAGGGACATACAACCATAAGTAAATATACAATTTTCCCAGTCTACCAATGCCTCACTGTCCAATAAATGGTCCCAAGGGAACTTGTAGCTGGTTGTTTCCATGGTCGAGACTGGAGGAAGGGAATAAAAATAAAATATGTGACCTGGGAGCCAGCAGAGCTGTTGCTGCTCTTCCTGTTCTGAGTCACGTTCTCTGTTTGATTAAAGACAAATGGGGAAAGCATGACAGCTTAAAGCTCATTTTGCTCTACTTGGGTATTTCCCCTTGCAAAAGGAAGACCCCATCCTGCTGCTGCAGGCAGCACTGTGTTTGCTTGGCCTCTGGCAGGGCAGGGATGTGCAGAAAAGCAGTGATTTTCAGCTGGCAGAAGGTGAATTAATCCCTTTGTGCTGGGGTTGAAAGGACTGCAGCACTGTTTTCTCAGACCTGTGAATCTTTTGGTGAGATCCAGTCTCCTACAGAAGCCAGATGATGGGGTTCTTAAACCAGCTATATCTAAAATTGGGGTATCAGTCATTCAGAGCTGCCCCATCCTGTCTCACATTGTAGAGGCCTGTGCTTTGGAGAACTGAAAGGATTTGCTCATTGCTGTTTCTCCCAGACAGCTTCTTGTAACTCACTTCAAGCTCATCAAATCATTGAAATGTTTTCAATTATGGTCCCAAGTGTGCAACCCCAACTTTCCCATAGATTGAAACATTACTTCTAGGCCATTTGTGTGTGAGACATCACTACAACAGCAGTTTTTATGAGCTGGGTAAGTCATGGCAGCAACCACTTGTATTTTGATCTTTCCTGTGTTAGCTGGCTGGGGTTCAGCTTTGTAGTGTCTGCATGTATCACATCCAGTCAGGGGACAGTAGTAAAGCAAAGAGAACATGTACTTCACACTAAACCTCATCTATGCAGTTCAGAATACAACAAATAGATGAAGGAGGATGAGGCTAATTACAAATATTCCTCAGTAGTGACTTTTCCAAGGAGTGCTCAAATTAGGCTATTGACTGTCACAGGCTCTAAGAAAAAGTAGAGATTAAATTTTCCTCTTGTCAGAGTGAGCAGACTCATAGAAGTAGGAACAAGGCTTGGAAATGAAATCATAGAGTAGGCAGGGTGCATTGGAAAGGGGTGAGTCGGGATGGCCAAGACACAGCTCCTGGTGCTGGGCACAAGGGAGAGAGATATGTCCTCACAATCAGATCATGTGGCAATGACACAGGCTGTAAATCTCCCCTGCAGCCATAAACTCAAAGATAAACTTGTGCTTATGTTGCAACAGAAAGCAAACACTGAGATGAAAAACTGGAGTGCTTGAAGAGGAAGAGAAAATGAATTGTTTTTTTCTGGAGCTCCTTGGCCCCGAGGGAGTCAGGGGGCTGGGCTGGGGTGCCCCAGTGGTGCCATTTAGCAGCAGCTTGGTGCCACCTCTGCCTGGCATGGTGTCAGTTCTGGCCCTGGACTTGTGATTTCCAATGATCCCATGGGTAGGCTGCCTCTCTGTCTGTGTGTCTGTCCACGAGTCTGTCTGACTGCACTGCAGGATGGCTGCTTTGGGCTCCAGTGCATAAACCCTTGTGGATTTGCTGGCTTTGTAGGGCAAATCTGCAAGCAGGAGTAGCTTATCCCAAAGGGCATTAGGCCCCCTCTACACATCCCTGTGTCTTAGGACAAGATGGCCTGGGAAACATCAAATTTCTTTAAGATGATTTTGAAAGAAGCTGTGTTTCCTTTTATGGGCTGCTCAGAGGACTATTTTTAAAGTCTTAAGATCACACACTGAGAATCACTGGATTGGAAGAGGCCTGAGCCAAAACCTCTAGGAATGTTAGAAAGAGGAAGCACCTGGAGTAAAGCTTAGGGTAGGTGGGGGAAGTAGATGTGAGAATGTACTGGGGAGTGATGTTAATTCAATTCTGAGTGTGATTATTACCTGGGATCTCAATCATTCTGTTTTTGATGTCCTGAGCCTGACACCTGAGTGATGGCAGCCAAATGTCCTGGTGTTGGCTGGAGCATCTCTCTATGAGCCCTGAACTCCACAGCCAAATTTCTGCTCTGGTGATGCAGAAACCTCAGGGAACTGCACCTGGTGCATCTGGGAAAACCATGCCTGACAACAGTTTCCTTGTGTGAGCAGCTGTCTGATGGTACACAGGTATTTGACTAGTGAATTATTTGATCACTTGAATTACAAAGATAACTTTTGTGATACTGCCTTCATTGCCATAAAAATATATGGCCCTCATTATATGTCAGCCATAAATTACTCCATGCAGTGTTTTAATGATTATCAGAATAAAGGAGTCCCTTCCAAACATGAAAGTGGAGGTTACACAGGTGAGATTTGGAAACCAAACACTACGTAACTTATTTGCTTTGTCTCATGGGCTCAGACATCTGGTATTTCAGGAGAATAGAAATTTCCTTATGTCCTCTTTAGCTCTAGGAAAGCAAAGATTTGTTAAGGTCAACACGGGAGTTTTTTCATAGATAATCAAAGAAAATGTGGGTCTCATTCTGGATTTAATTTATAGCTTTCTCTCTTATGATCTTTTTCTTTTATTAAAGGAAATGCTGTAACATCTGGCTTTGATATTACACAATAAATAAAGAACTTATTCTGATAAATTGTTTTCGTTTCCTATCACAGAAGGCTTTGAATCTTGTTTTGAACTGTGATGGAACTGCTTTGTCCAAAATACTGTTGGTTCACATAATCACAGAATAGTCTGAGTTGGAAGGGACTCTTCAGTTAATATATTTGGGATCAAACCCAAAACCTTGGCATTATTAGCACCTGCTCTGACAACTGAGCTGATCTCAGGTTGTGTCTCTGCAAAACTGGAGGGGTTTTGGATCTTGGCTTCTGTGTATTCTGCTCTCTGGGATGTGTTGGGTACTGACTGTGCCATAGCAGTCAAAAGCAGCTCCCTTGGACACGCACAGAGGTGCACCAATGCTTGGAAAATGGGGCTGTTTCTCCTAAAAAGACATCAAAGCTTTTTGAGGTCAGAGGATCACAACAGCAGATACAGTTATAGTTTTCCAGTCTTGGGAGAGTGTTCTAGGAAATGCCTGCCTTTTAGAGGAAGCTCGTTTCCAGATTTCGCTGAAAAAAGGCTTTGGAGCATTGCCACAGACGCTTACGCTGCCGATGTGTATTTCTTGCAAGAAATGGTTAGTTGCATTCCATACAGTAATTTTCCAAACTCTGGTATTGGAATTTGGGAAAACAAAAACAAGATTCAGCTGAGGAAGGAAGAGAGGTGCTTTATTCATACTTGCTGTCTCCCCAGAGCAGATTACTGTTTCAGTGTGATTCAGCCAATATCTGCAGCTCTAAACAGGTGACAGTGAAAGAGAGCACAAGCACAAAAAGTTCATGATCTTGTCTTGTAGGGAGAGCAGCTTCTTGGCAGGCTTCAAAATAATTGGCCCAACCACTTAAATTAAAAAAAAAATCATAAGAGAAGATGCCTAATAGTTGGGAAGTGATTGGATTATCTTGCAGTGAATGAATGAGGGAGTTTTGGGTGGCTACGCAGCTGCTGGGCCTGGCACAAGCTCCTGGCAGCAGGGACTGCTCTGTGTGCCACAGCACAGGCCTGGTGGGCAGCTGCTGGGTTGGGCCTTGTTGCCTTGTGATGTTCAAGATCACCTCAATTTGCTCCATCCATCCATCCATGGATCCATCCATCCATGGATCCATCCATCCATCCAATTGTGCTGTTGCTGGAGGAAGTGTTATGGTATCAAGATGATGCTGGTTCAGAAATCCAGCACCATGTGGATTTCTGGAGCAGGAGAGAGCACATGGGGGACATCAGACCATTTCCATGTTCATCAGAAGAAAAGCTGGTGGAATGTTTGTGCCCTGGCAATGGGGTCCTGCCCTGCAGCCCTGGGAACTTACAAGGCTGAGGATTCCAGACCAATGTAAAGCCTGCGAGGGAGATGGAGAGGGATTTTACAAGCACCTGCAATGACAGGGAATGGCTTCAGATTCATGGAATAGCTTTAGATGAGATATTAGGAGGAAGTTGTTTTACTCTGAGGGTGGTGAGGCCCTGGCACAGGTTTCCCAGAGAAGCTGTGGCTGCCTCATGCCTGGAATTTAGTGGAAGGTGTCCCTGGTGGGTGGGACTAGATCTTTAACTACACCTCTAAGTTCCCTTCCAACCAAAGCATTCTGTGATTCTGTGATTTACCTTGTGCCCAGAGCACGAAGGTATCCCTGAGCTGTGCTCCCCCATGGCACACTGAAGAGGAGCTCCTGTAGCACAGGAGGCTCACCCCTGTGCCTGCATCTCTCTTACTGACCATGGCCTTGAAGTCAAAGAAGTTTGGTCAAATGTTGGACTTCATAATTTTGCAACCTTAATGATTTAAGGTTCCAAAACATTTTCCAGCTTTAAATATTCTATGATTCTAAGCAAAAGATCAAAATTGTCTACAGTCCATCTATGCCTGGGGTTAAGAAGTTAAGAGAAAAATTAAACTGCCCAATTAAGAGAAGATAATTGCCACACCTATAAAAGATGCGATGCAATTGAATACATCTTGCCTTGCAATCCAGGACACTGTTGATTTCTTCTGCAGTAATTCACAGGTGCCAAAATAAGAGACATGGTTTTTCACAGCAGTGTCTCTTCTCACACTTCTGAGCAAAGCTGAATGTGCATGCTCAACTTTGTAGGGTAACGTTTTAACCAAAGCCAGAAAACAACTTTCGTTTTTCTTGTGGCACCTGATTGGTGAGTGACTTGGCAATAAAAGTAGTTATGACCCTACAACGGCTGTCATAAAACAATGGGGTTATCCTTTTTATGTTCCAGCCATGCATTACATTATCTGTCTTCTTAATGTACCATATTAGCAGGGGAATTTCTCAACTCCATGAAAGTGGAGATAAGTGAGATTTGGAAGCCAAAATCAAAGACAAAGCACACTGAGACCAACACTGTATTGGGACAAAGACTGTTAATGCTGAGACCTGGGAAAGATCCCCATGCTGCCTTATTAGTTTTGATTTCCCAGAACATGAAATAAGAGACACAAGATGTTACAGTTCCTTGAAACAAAAAGTAATAGAAGCCCAAAACACTTCTTGTAATCATGCATATAGCTAAGAAAAATTGAGGTTCTTCTGTGTTCATAGTATTTGACTTTCATATCTTCTGGTTCATTTATCATATTGAGTTTCTGGGTAAAATTCGGGTTAAAGTTAACATTGGTATTCCGGGCCAATAATTCTGGGTTCAGCTAGAAGGGATTTTGTGCTGTCAGGATGGAACAAAGTGTAAGATTCCTTGGCCTTATGAGAAGGTTCATGTTGGAGGTTCTCTCTCTTGCGAGTCGAAATGAAGCCTTATTCAGGAGTGGAGTTTGTGGGATTATTGCAATATAAATACAATTTAATTAGCAAGGAGAAGCCCCTTACTGAAGACATGAATTACTAATATCTTTTTCTATTTATCACACAGTCTATAGTCAAAGGATGCAGTGCAAAGTCTGTAAAAACTAAAACTTCTCCAAGCAGTTTTTGGGTACTGATGATCTTTGCCTGTTCCTGATAATTCTAAATTAAGCAGCTTATGTTACCCCTGAATTTCTGCCCTATGCTTGCAGAAAGCCGATGTTTGAGGAACTTGGTATCCCTCAGAGGGAACACTGAAAATGAAAAATCACATTATGCCTGGGCCAGGGGAACTCAGTGTTGTGTCTGTAAGGAAGAGACGAATCACAAGCAACTCTTGTGTGGTTTGCTATTACCAAATCCTGTCTAACTAACCCTTTCTGTGAAAATTCTCTTTTTCAAAAGAAAAGAAAAATTAAAATTTTGAGTCATATTCCCAGAATATTGCTATCTCCAGTGGTGCCAGCTTGCACTAGAACAGCTGCTATTTAATTTGGCTGGATTTGAGTGAAGGGTTCAGTCCTGTTAGCATTCCTCTTCTGGGAACCCCCAAACCCCCCAAACTGTTTTTCCTGCTGCATTTCATAACTGCAGCTTGTTTCCTTGTTGTGATTCACATCCCATTTTACAACATATTAAGGCAGTCCTGGCTGAGCAGCCCAGCCCAGCTCAGCCCGTGGCACCCAGTGAGACCCTCCTGCCAGGGGTGGTTTTGGGATGTGAATTCGGTGTCAGCTGGCTTTGGGACTGGCACAATCTGTGTGTTTGGAGCACGACCCTGCTGTGAAGTCACTGCCAGACTGTGCTGAGTGCCAGGGCAGGGAACTGGAGGGAAAAACACCACCTGGGGCTTAGTGTGAGAGTGACTGCATCACCTTGTGGAGGTACTCTTGCCAATATTCAACTTCTCTAGAGACTAGAGACGTTATCTGTATGGTGAAGGTGATCCTTCTGGGCCAGGGCAGGGTAACAAGGGCACAGGTTAAGGGAAACAAAGGGTTTTGTTGTGGGTTTTGTTGTTGGCTTGTTTGGTTTTGGCTGTGTTTGTTGTAGAGGTGGTTTGGGTTTCCCTTTGAGAAAATGTGTCCAGTTTAATGTCCTGAGCCTGAAACTTGAGAGTGAAATGGTAGACAAATGTCCCAGTTTTGGAGCATTTTTTTAACACACAGCTGCTGTCCTGAGCTGGGGCTGTGAGAGCAAAGCCCAGATTCACTGGAGGGGCAGTGTGGGTGTGCAGCACAGTGACCAAATTGAAGGCTGATCAGTTCTGTATCATGTCTGTTAAATAAACCCCTGAAACTGAGTTTCCCTGAGGGTAAGCCTCCACATCTTCCACTACAAGGGCACAGGTGCTGCAGTGCTCAGCATAAACCAAGCACGTGAATCCTTCCAGAAACACTCCTTTTACCCCAGGGCAAAATTTGCAAGCAGAAACTCTTTGTTTGACCTTTCTGAGTTGAGGGTTACGTCATAAAAATAAGGACAAAATGCAGTAAAAGAGTGGAGTGGTGAAAGAGTGAACTGTGGACTGGGA
The DNA here is from genome assembly GCA_003676055.1 of Chloebia gouldiae. NCBI lineage: Eukaryota > Metazoa > Chordata > Aves > Passeriformes > Passeridae > Chloebia > Chloebia gouldiae. The sequence goes on along the minus strand of QUSF01000033.1, from coordinate 5,977,515 downwards.
GAAAGCATTGCTATTATCAGATCTAGCTAAGTTCCTGCAAATCCCAGCATTTCCTGCAAATCCCAGCAGCTCTGGCACTTACAGCAGCACAGACTTACCTGGTTTGCATTGCTCTGTAACACTGCTGGCCAGTACTTCTGAACTGAAAGTGAAAATGCAGTGTTTGCTGCATTTTGATTACACTTAATGATGGGAGGAGCCGGCTTTTTCTCTGAGATCATTGACTTCTCATTTCCTCTGGAAGAGGAATGATTTGGGATCTGGAAAAGTTGCACAGGCACTTGGAGAAGGGAAGAGGCATGAAGGAGTCCTTGGACACAGCTTCTGAGGTACTGTCTTCTTTTTTAGAGGGTCCTGTCTTCCACCCTGTTCTCTTACAAATTCTTGATTTCTTGTTTCGCAGTAGGCATTCAGAAACAGGCATTGAAATGTCTGTGGCAGGAGGGAAATTCTCAGGTGCTGCACATTTTCTCCACAGGGAAGAAATGTGCTGCTGGTGCTGGTGATGTTTGTAACTAAATAATACCACATCTGTAGCCCAGGCTGGCAACTTCCAGAGAGCTCTGTGTGAACTCACACTGATTGTGGGAATGCAGAAACCCAACAGCTTCCTCTTAGTGCATTTATATAAAAGTATGAGTGACCTCAGAAATAATAGAATAAATGTATTAACAGCATTTTCCTGTTCATGTAACTCTGAGTAATTTTTCCATATCCATCAATCTTCTTTTTTTCCCTCATAACTCCTTAGCGTGTCTTGCTAATATCTTCTTTTCCAAAAGTTCTTCTTTTCCGAAAGTTCCATCCTGTCATGTTTGCAACTAAGGAAGAATTTGTCAGAAGGGTTGCAGGAGAAATCCCTGGAGCTTTTCTTTTCAAGGAGCTGATTGTGCATTTCCCCACATTCAGCCTGGCTAATGAACAATCCAGCGTGGCAGCTCTGGGTTCAGAGTGAAACAAAACAGAAACAAAACACAAAGCATTAGTGGTTTTAAAATAGAAGAAGTTAAACCACTGAAACACTTCATTCTACTTAATGTACTGCAGGCAGTAAAAAAAAAAAAAAATGTTACCAAGGTTTTATAATGCCGTAGAAATTTTGTTTCAGAGCAGGTGGAGGAAAGCCAAAGTGTGCTTTACACTTAGGATTTTTTGCAGAGATTTCTCAGCTCAACCACAATGTCCTGCTGATTGCTCTGTCTGCAATAGCTTGTTGGAGCTGTAGGTACCAACTGCAGTCAAATGCTCACTCAGGAAAAAGCTGCTTTATGCCCTCACATAATTTTATTTGTCTTTATTGCAAGGGCTTGTTGTTAGTGGCATACAGCAAACCATGATAAGGAAACGTGAGGGAAATGTGATAAGGAAAGTGATACCAAAATTCTCTTACAGAAATACTTGTCCTTTTCTGGGAAAGAGAGTAGAAAATAAAATCTGTATGGTCTTCTGAAGTTCCTTGAGTTTTATTCTGTTGCTGCCTTACTTCCTTCAGAGCTGCTGAAAATCATGTTACTGCATTGGAGACTGAATTTTCTCCTTCTCTTGGCAAACACTGGAGTTTTTTATTGTTTTGTGTTTGTTATGATGCTATGGGGAGAAGGAAAAGCCTGAGAGTTTCAGGTAGTGATGTTTCCCCACACAGATCCTTTTGAAACCAAAAATCAAAGGACCTTGTTAGGGCACTGCAGATTTCCTGTCAAATCCTGCTGGTGATCTCAGGTGGGCTGGTTAGTGGGTCAGGTCTGCCCTGGGGGGAAGCTGGGTGTAAGTTTGATGAAGGAACTCCAGCTCTTCCTGTTTGTTCCTTTATTCACCTACTGCTTGTTCCTGACCTGCTTTTAGGGTCTGACTTTGTTACAGCTCTGCAGAAAACTTCAGAAGCTCTGATAAGTGAAAGTTTTTATTACTTGGAAAAAGAAAGGGAAACAGGCAAAAAAAAAAAAAAAAAGGGTGGAAAATATTTTCTGTCCAAAGGATATGTTTCACTTTAGATTTGAGTGTTTTATTGAAGTAAGTTTAAAACTGATGTCAAGAGCTGGCCAAGACAGCTGGAGAGTCTCCAGATTTTAAGACAGGTCAGTGGGGGCAAAAAGCGATTTGATGGATGGTGTTCTGGCTGAAACTGAAAAGAAGAGGGGGAGAAGGAGGGAATGTCACCAGAGAGAAGAGGAAGGGACATGTCCTTTGATCAGAATAATGAGAGGGACAAGAAGAATACACAAGAGAGGACCAAATAAATGAGGATACAAGATACAGACCTCACACTGAAAACTACTGGGCAAAACCCAAATCTTAACCTCTGGGCAAATAACTCTGCCAGATGTGCTGCAGCTGTTCTGTGCAGCAAACATTTCCCTGGGGTACAAATCCTCTGGAGGCATTTAAAAGACAAGAGGAGGTGGCACTGAGGGATGTGATCTAAGCGGTGGATTTGGCAGTGCTGTGTTAACAGCTGGACTCGAGGGTCTTTTCCAAACTTCTGAGTCTGTGATTCCAAGACTGATGTCAATCCCTTGGAACTCTGCTTATCTGCAGGGTAGGAGGGCCAGACAATGCTAACTGTGCTTTGCAAATCAGGAAATGGGATAAAGTAATGTGTGAAATATGAACGGTCAGAAAAAAAATAATTAAAAAGATGGGATGATTTTTTTTATGTATGGGAAGAGGTAGATGAATTTTTTTAGGTATGATTTTTTTTATGTAAGAGAAGAGATTGTTGTTGATACTTGGTGGGACCAGAGGAAATCCCTGCAGGACTGTCCAGGTGACAGGATGAAGTGCACAGAGGTGGTGGAAGAGGGTGTGTCCTTGGGTTGTGTTTCTCCTAGCTCACCTGTTTCTGGGAAATGGAGTAGCACTCTCAGCAGATTGAGACCATAAGAGATAAGAAATAATCATTTATTAACTTTTCTTGAATGTATAATTAGGAATTAGCATGTAACTAATTTGGAAAGTTCCTCAGAGTACTCCTCAGCTAGTGGCAGCAAAAAAAAAAAAAAAAACAACGTTGTTTTAATGAAAGCTTTTGATGAAAAGCTCCTTTTCATCAAAAGGAAAAAAAGGAACAAAGCAATTTGTGTTTTCCAGAGCTAGTCTGTTGAGGAAAGTTAGGTGAATTTTCTATAATTTTTTTCTTATTTGGCAAGTATGTTACATCATCATACATACATAAAACATACATCACAAAGTCATGACAATTTTATCTAAATGAAAACTAACTTCTGACTAAATCCAAGGATGTTTTGAAAAGAAATACCAAGTTGTTGTTTCTTTGTTCATTTGACATGAACAGATATTTCCCATCAGATCTCCTAAACTAAAAACATGATTCGGTTTGACAATAAATATTTCATCTTAGGCCAAGTGAAACATTCATTCAGCATAACCCATCTTATGGATGGATTTCCATTCAGCATATCCATTTTGATTTTCTGGTGTCTTTTGGAAAACTGGAGGAAACTTTGGAACTTGGAAACTCAACTTTGGACAGTTTGACAGCCCATCAGGCTGTTATTTGCTGCTCCTGCTGAGGGGTGTGTGCAGGGTCACTGCCGGGAGGAACGCGTGGAGCCTCCTGGCCAGCAGGCTCAGGAAGGATTTCCCTCTCCTCGTGTCTCCTGCTGCTGTGGATGAGCCAGAGGTGGGAAGGGCTGTGAGTCTGGCCCTTGTAGAGTGCAGTAGCAGCTGTGTGAGCAGTGTGAGGGTTCCTCTGCCTTGCTCCCATCCCACGAGCTGGGCTGGAAGCAGCTGCCTGGTGTTTGGTCCATGAGCTGCTATCTTTTTGTCTGGACAAAGAGAGCAGAGGCACGGGGTGCTAAGCACTGCCTTTAATTCCCCACAGGGAGAAGACTGAGGGAGAAGCCTGCCCTGGCACTGGGGAGGATCTGGGAGAGCTCCAGCCCTGCTGGAGCTGAGCCCCCTGGGCATCCTCATGGACTCTCCCCACCTCCTGCACTTGGGTTTCCTGCTCCTGGCTCTTGCTGCTCCCCATCCAAGTGAGTCTCTGTGTTTGACCTCGGTGCTTTCCCCTGCACTTCCATAGCCCAAAACCTCTGAAGTGTCAGGAGAAATTCAGCCGTGCCCAAAGCGAGACCACAAAGCCTCTAAGGTGAGAAGAGAAATGAAGGAGGTGAAGGTTGATGTGTCTGACCTGTCACAATCTCCTCTTCTGGGAGGGGTGACTGTTTGGGTCTGTCTGGTGTCAGATGAGGTGAGTCCTCTCCCAAAGTCCTCTCCCCTCTCTTTCCTGGGAGGGTCTGAGGGAGGAAACCTGGGACACTGCACCCAGACTGGGCAGGGAGGCAGCTCAGCTCTGAGCTTCAGTGGTCCTGGGAGCTGGCAGTGTGTTGGAGGGACACCTGGTGGGATTGTGCCAAGGAGTTTGGGAAGGAAAGAGGACA
>QUSF01000033.1:5957281-5973105 GCA_003676055.1 Chloebia gouldiae | reverse complement strand
ACCTGGTGGGATTGTGCCAAGGAGTTTGGGAAGGAAAGAGGACAAGAACAGGTGAGCTCAGCAAGAGAAGCATCTTTCAATTCACCTCCCAGACTGCCAGTTAAAAACACAGTGGAAGTAGTGGGGGAATTCTATCATGTTTCTACCCCAAAAGTTATTCTGGGAACTGGCCCCAATACTGTATGAAATTTGCCCATTGGCAGACAATGTCCCCAAAGCCATGACTAAGCTTGTCCACCAAGACCCATCTTGTTCTCAAACATTAAACATCCAGGGAGAAAACTGGTGGAAGTTTTTTTCTTTGTTTTTTTTTTTTTGGTTTTTTTTTTCTGATTTAGTTATTGCCATGTCCAGTGCTGGCCCTGCTAACAGGACACAAGGCAGAATTACAACAGTCTACTACTGCAAGGACTATAAATACTGCACGTGCAAAAAAGACCAAAATGATTTAAAAGCCTTTACAAGAATTGCCGAAATACAAAACAAGAGAAATACTATTTCAGATGTACCAGTTGAGTTGGTGAAGAACAAATCACACATCACTGTTTGCTTTGAGCATGCAGATTCCTCTCCTGAAGGAATGTATGGCCTCTACTCGGACGAAACTGGTCAACCAAAAATCTGGTGTGGCAACCTGAATTCTGGAGGTAAGCTGTGCTGGGAACCTGGTTATTAACTGATGGAAAACATACTTCTGGGTAGGAAACTGAACTGTTCTTTATTTGGGCAGACAGCAAGGCTTATGAGTGAATAAACTGGAATGATTTGGTTTCTTCTGTGAAAAAAAACCTCATAAAGTAATTCACAAAAGTAAATTTGGTTCTTTCAGGTCAAACATTGCATAAAATTACACTAGGAGAGATTCAGATAAACACAGATTACTCTGATTTATAAAGATACGTTTTTATTTTAGGGATTTTTTAGCAACAGCAATTCCCATGATGAAATTTTGTTCCATGTTGCAATGTGTGAATCCCACCTGCTTCAGCCAGAGCACACCCAGACCTAGATCCAGCCTCAAGAGCTGCTCTGTGCTGCTCTTCTGTCCAATTCAATAAACACCCAGGAGCATCTTTCCAGCTTCCTCACAAAACTACCAAAATCAGGAATTCAAACACCTGTCAGTACATAGAGCAAGTGGCTCCACGAGGGCAAAGCTTCATGGTGGTTTAGATTGCAGGGGTGTGACTAAGTTGAGCTCCATCCAAGTCAGTGACATTTCTATCTGTAGTTGGTTTTCTGAGAGCAGCTTTTAGCAGCTCTCCTGTTGGAGTTTCAGCATCCTTTCTGATTTTCTTGCTGACAGAAGAGAAGAAAAAGTGTTCTCCCCTTTGTATGATTTTATTTAGCCTACCTATTCCTCCTGTATTTAATTTCTGGCCACCATAAACCATTTCTCTCCTGTATTTATGCTCCACAAAATATCTGCATGCTGTCAGTACGGTGTAAAACACTGGTGACACTGAAACATTCACAGTGAAGTCTGGAAACTGCTGCAGGCAGGGATGCCTGTATCCCCTGAGAGGGGAAGGGGTGGATGTATAGGTGAAGGTAGCAGGGAGTTCCCCAGATTCTCTCAGAAGAAGAATAAGCTCTATAATGGCACAGTGAGAGGTAAGGTTGGTAGGAGATACACTCCAGGGTGCTGAGTAGAGATTTACTCAGCTACTACTAGATATTTACAACAAGCTACTTTCTTGTTCCTCTTCTTTGGTTCCTATGGGTAAAAGGCAGCTGCAAAATTTTTGAAGGTTTTTTTTTTTCTTGCATAAAGGTAATGATAAGCTCTTTACAGATGTTTCGTTATTCTTAACTGCATGTGAAAACTTTCTTACCTTCTTCAAATATTTCCACTTTTCATTCCCAGAGCACCTCATCAGTTTTGGTGAGAGGGAAATTTAATGACAATGATTGATTTGGACTGTTCAGGAATGAAACATCTCCAACTTGTAGCAATCATAGCAATCTCCAACATTTTGTGCAACATTATCCACTTTTAAAATCTGTTAACCTCTTCAACATCTTTAGCCCTTCACCAAAGATCTCCTACTTGATTCATATTTATAATCAAAACATTTTACCTCTCATCTTTCTCAGGAAATGGAGAAGATACTAAGGAGAAGAATGTTTGCTGTGAAGCAGAGGCAGTTGCCTGGAATCACAACTCTCACCTGAAGTGCTACATTCAAAAGTCACTTCCAAAACCCACATCACTGCCAATTGCCAATCCTGATGAGGAAATGCTAGGTTAATCTCTTCTTGTGTTTGTTTGCCTTTTGCTTTGAGAGGGGTTTTCCCAGACAGATTGATGTGAAAAGAGTTTTACATGGGCAGGGAGATGTCCTTTATATTCATAATTTGAACCCACACATGCTGCAGCCAACCAGTCTCAGAGACCTTGCCTTGGCAAATGGACATGGCCAGTTCTGGACAGAGATGTCCACAGGCTCAGATTCCTGTAATTACACAGTGACAGACACAGAGATGCTGAGGGAAGGGGATACATGTTGGGTGTGCAAGAATTGACTTTATCTGTAAATCCTAAATGAGACTTTGCCTCCAGACTAAGAGGACATCTGTCAACTAAAGGTGACATTTATATATTCAAATTTCTTTCATGGTAGAAACCCTGTCATCTTCCTTAGGTCATGGACAAAAGGGTTTTTATAAACCACTCAAAGTGGATTTCCTTATTTGAGCTCTTCATCAAGGATGGGTCTCACCGCTTGTTGGTTATTTCAGATAAGATTGATGTCCAAGGGTATCTGTTGTGCTGGGGTGACAAGAATTTGCTTTGAATGTTGCTAAAGTGAGCATTGTGCCATCTTCTGTAAGACATGATGAGCCAGAGGCTCTTTGTTCTCTCATTCATCAGTCCTTTCTCTCCCTATCAGATGGGGCCAGTTCCTTTGTGTGGTGCTTATGAGGCAGTTTATGCCTTAGCCCTCCTGCTTGCTTCACTTAGATGCTCTGTTTTCTTCTATTCTGCAGGTTATCCTGAATTTCTCATCAGCAAGAGCAGCTCTGGCATCTTGTTGGCATTCCTGCTTGTTGGGGTTTGCACAGGATGGGGCACCATGTTTTACTTCTTGCGGCTGCGGCGTCGCCGAGGTACAGTCTGACAAATTCTGTGTTGCCTGTGGGTCCCACACTTGTGGGAAAAACATAAAGGGTTTTCCTCCTGGATCTCACCTCCATTGTGTTGTTCCTGCAGTTCTTTATGATGTTCACTGGGCTGACAGCTGGAATAAGCTCTCCTCCTGTGGCTGCCGTGACAGTGCCCATCCGGTGGCTTTGTTGTGAAAAATAAGCACAGAAGGAATTTCCTCACTGCTTCTTCCTGAAACAAGGGGGAAGCACTGTCAGGGCCACGGAGTCCCAGGGTTCAGCCTTCCCTCCGTGGGATCCTGCTCCTTGGAGCAGTCCCAGACTGCAGCATTGCTGTGCAGTTTCCCCGGCAGGGATGTGTCCCAGCCAGGACATCCAGGCTGACAGGGCCTTCAGAAGAGTGCTTCCTTCTCCCAGCCCTGCCCACTCCAGAGCCAGCTTTCATTGAAGAACAAGTATTTCCTAAATGCATCCAGGAGGGAAGTTTGTTTTGCAAGCCAATATGAAAGGAGAGAGGTGGGATGGGCTCTGTGGACACTTCTTGAACCTGCCATAATGGCTTTCCCCCTCCATCCTCTGTCCACTTGGCTCCAGTGTTTTAGCACCCTGTGTATGCCTGAGGCTGGGCCTCCTCTCCTGTTCCTAATCCATCCCCTGATGCTGCTTTTTTCTTTCTGAGAGCCAGAGGATTAAATTTCCAAGTCTGAATTTGTTTTAGGAGGAGTTGCAACAAGTGCATGCACAGCCCAGCAAAGGCAGCACAAAACCAGTCTCACTGTTTTTCCATCAATAGATTAATGGATATATCAGTGTGAGGGGTAAAAAATTTACCAATAATGACTGCCCTGAGGTCCTGCCCTGGGGTGCAATGGCCAGTGATATGTCAGGTCTGTCCTAGAGCCCCTCTAAGGCAGAAGTTGATGGGTCACAGCACCAGGGCAGGGTCACAGCAGAGCCTTGAAGCTGTCCTCTTCATGGAGCAAGGGGTGGCCCAGTAGCAGATGGGAGAGGGGAGGTGCATGGAGGACTTCACAAATACAGGCATTTTGTTCATAGTTCTAACTGGAATCTAACAGTTTCTTTGGTGGCCTCACAGATTTTTTTTTTTCAATTCTGCAGCTTTTGAACAAGACAGTATTCTGACAGAGAAAAGCTCACACATTCATGATATAACCATGTCAAGGGAGAAAACTCCTCTGCCAGCAGCATCCTCCTCCTCTCTCACGATGTACAGCAACCAGCAGAACACAGACTGATTTTCCATGAAAACTCCAGCTGTAGTATTCCCAAATAGTCCTGTTTTCACAAATGTAGCTTCACCACATCCACACCTTCCCTGAGCACGGTGACTCTTGTCCAGCTCCAGGCCTTTGTGAGCAGCACAGGCAGCACCAAGAGCTCCATCCTCTCCTGATGCTTGGCTGCAGAGAGCAGGAAGCCCAGAGTGTGGGGCTGACTCAGCAGCACAGGCTGAAAGCAGCTGAATTCTCTCTGTGACAAAGTGGGAACAGCTCTGGAGCACTTCCCGTGCCCTCTGCATGCCTTTCACTCTGGAATGCCACAGCAGCACCCGGGTGCCTGTATTGTTTTAATTCTCAGGTCAGCTCTGCATTCACCAAAGCTTTTCTATCACCAGCTGGCTGGTAGGTTGAACTGGAAAAGTTGGGATGAGATATTTGATTTTGCCCCCACCTGCAGACTGAGTCTGAATGTTTGTTCCTGTGCAGGGCTGGGTGGGAGGTTGTGTCCAGCTCTCTCAGGAATGGCATTGGGTCATTCCCCAGTGCCATTCCCAAGAGGCCTTGGTCTCCCCCCAGGCTGAACAGAACTCTGACATCAATCTTCCTGACAAATTAGCCAGTTTAGACAGTGTGAGATGAGTACAGCCCCTCAGGAATCCCACTGGGTACTTGGTATCCTTAAATCATTCCCCATTCCCACTTGATTTGAGTAAATCCTCAGCTTTTGCATTGGATCTAATAGTCTTTAGTATCAAGACTCTTGATCAAAAATCAGTGGCAGCACAAGGGGAGAAACAAATCCCTAAAGCAATATGAATGTTTGCTGAATCACTGTCCTTTTGTCCTTAAACACAAGCACACACACAGACAGCTCTTGGCTCTTTTCTCCTTTGATTGACTAGATTTTGTTTGTAGCTTGTTTTTTCCTTAATGTGCCTTAACCATGCAGTCAGTAGCAGAGTGAACCTTGGCAACAAACTCTGTTGTGCTGGTGCTTAATATCAAATCTGGATTCTACTGATTCCCCTTGCTGGTGATGTTTTCAGAGATCTCCAACACTTGGGACAGGTGTTGCCCTTTTGATCCTTCTGCTCCTTGCTGTTCATTGCACAAGTGCTTCTTGCTCAGTTTCTTGGGATATTGGGGTCATTGGAGAGCTCTGAGGGTCTCATTATACATTTGTATATGTTTGTTTCTCAGTATAGCCTGGACTTACACCTTCTGCAATCCTCTTTCAGAATATCTGTATTATCCAACTTCTGATGTTATTAAATGCTTCTATTAAAAAAAAAAAGTGTGTTTTCTTATATTCTCTGTCACTTTTCCTTATCTTTGCCTTCTTGATTTAAATCTGACACCAGCTCCAGTTATCAGGCTGAGTTGACTGCAGCTTTTATTTTGAGAACTAATAGGATTTTCCTGGGAATCTACAGAGAGAACTACATTTTCTGTGTGAGTGACAGCAGCCACTTTTTTTGCCAAGGCCTTTGAAGCTTGGGAAGGTGCTGAGCTGCTCAGGTCACTGGGCATCAAAGGCACTACAGGTGCCAGAGCAGCCAAGAAATGACACGTCCAGCTTGGGGAGACTGAGGTCCAGTCTTACAGAGCAGTTCTGTTGGTGGAGGAGTTGGTTTTGAAACCTTCTTTGATATGCTCAGACCAAGAGGAGCTCTGATACTACAATTTCAATTTCATATCTTATTTTTTACGTGAAGCAAGTGAACAGTCAAAAGAACATCTATCAGTGCTTGGGAGGGACACTCCATCAGTGTAATTTGCTCTGTACTTCAGAAAATGAACATTTAATTGCTGGGCAAGTCTTCTTCTCAGTGGTCCATTTGGCAAAGATGTGGAGTTATTAAATAACCATCACTGTTCCCATGAAATATTTGGATTCTTGTCTAGTAACTTCAGGGTTCCTGCTGAGAACCTGCTGCCAAGGGACTGCTCTTGCTCAGAGCAGCCAAAGATGCAGAAAGCTCTGCCAGCACCTGCACAGGCACTTCCAGTTTCCATAAGGAGATCCCTGAGATGGGAGTGCAACAGTGCAGCACAGGGCTCCCTGCTTGTTCTGCAAAAGTAGGGGTTCAGCTCACAAACAGGGGGTGCAGTGCATTTCCTTTTCCCAGTTTCTGGCTGTCCTTTGAGACCACTTGCAGTGAAGAACCAGGACCAGCAGATGATGCCCCAGGAAAAAGGGGTGATGTGGATTCACAGGGGCTGTTGTCTCCTACAAGGGATGCTGTGTGCTGGGTACCTTGGATTGGGGTTGTGTGACTCCTGTCACTGTCACAGCCCTCTGTGCCTGCTGTGACAGAGAGTGGCCCTGGTATTTTCTCTCTTATCTGCATGTCAGAGGACATCTGGTGCCATGCACTGGGAGATGGCATCACACACTGGCCTTCTCTTGGTTTCTTTATACCTGATCGACCTGAAGACTGCCCTGTACAGATCTTCTCCTTGTCTAATAGCAAGCTGATTTTCCAGGAGGAATCCCAGGCTGTTTCAGAGGGAAGGTGCAGTGGGTGGTGGGTCAGCTCAGGTGAGCTCAGTGAGATGTCTGCTCCCATGGGGCTGCTGTCAGTGGACCTGCAGCAGTCCTGGCTGGCTGAGACTGGCACAGGTTTGTTTGCAACAGAGGCTCCCTGTGAAGTTCCTGTTAAAAAGGCTGTGCTGAGAGCCAGGGTGGAAGAGCAGCGTGGTGAAAGGGTGAACTGTGGGCTGGGAGGAAGCATTGCTGTTGTAACCGTGTGTTGCATTTGCTGAGAGATAAAACCTAATTTGATAGTTCTATTTGCCTCATACCATCCCAAAAAAAACCCATCTAAAAAAGAGAGAAGAAAGGAGCAGATCTTGTCCTCATCTGTACCCTGTGCTTACAGGCCCTGAACTTACAACAGACCTGGGAGCCCTTGCATGGCCAGGGAGTGCCAGACTGGGGAGCAGATCTCAAATCCAGTCCCTTCACATCGCTGCTGCAGTACCTAGAGGGACCAGGGGACTGCCCAGGTACTTCTAAGCAGGTTCCTGGGAAGTTTTTGGGAGTGTGATTGTCTTTTTCCATGTTTTCCCTACTGCACTGTACCACACATCAGCACGGGCTTGCCTGGTGTCAATTCTCAGTGACAAGGCTGACCTGCTCTCTAAAAGTGAAAGTAAACATCCAATTACAGGTAATTAGGCACTAATTACATCTAGTTACATTTTAAAGACGGGAGGATCCCGTTTCCCGCTTTTCCTCCGGGATGCAAGGGACTCTCTCCCCTCCTGGTCAGGGCTCTGGAAGGGGAGATGAAGGGGCTGGAAAGGCTGCACAGGCACTGGGAGAAGGGAAGGGAAGAGGCACAAAGGCTTCCTTGGTCACAAACAACGTGTGTGATGCTCACACGGTCTTCTTTAAGTGCTCCTGTCTTCGAGCCAATCTCTTAGAAATTGTTGCTCTTTCTACTTGTTAAGAATAGAATTGGCATTCTGGGTTGAAGGTTTAATTCTCACTTTGAGAGAGCACTTTGCTATGGTGAAAAAGGCTTTATTGTCCTGTAAAGATTCACTTGTTTATTGTCTTGGCTTTGCAATGACGTTAAGGGAGAAGGAAAAGCCTGAAAGTTTCAGGTAATGATGTTTCCTCGAATACATCTTTTTAGCAACAAGATCAAAAAACCTTGTTAGGCCCCTACAGATTTCCTGTCAAATCCTCTTTCTCCTGCTGGTGATGTGAGGTGGGCTGGTTTGTGGGCCAGGTCTGCCCTGGGGGGAAGCTGGGTGTGAGTGCTGGTGTTTGCTGAAGGAGCTCCAGCTCCCTCTGCTTGGCAATTATTCACAGTTATTGCCAAAATACAGATCAAATCTGCTGCTTTGTGTGCAGGGCTTGTACAATAATTGAGGGTTTTCCTGAAGTAATGGAGCATCCCTCATCTCCTTTCTCCTTACAAAGCCAAGACTTTTGCATCTGCAGCCACCAGTCTAAGCCTGTGGGAGTCCTGACAAACTGCACTGATGGTACCAAGCCCCTGCATTTCTAGGGAAGCCACAATTGGGAGAAAACTGCCTGATTTTGGCACTGTGAAGAGCAAATTTGAGCCTCCCTTTTCTCAGTTGTCTTCAGAGGGGAGGTAGGTGCTCCCCATTGACAACTTTCTACTGCTGCTCTGGGGGTTGCTCAGCTACAAGAAAACAGAGGTGGTTTAAGTGTGAAGAAACACAAGGTGCCCCTCCCAGAGAAATGGTTTTGCTTCCTCCATCACAACCATTGACATACAAAGGCAAAAGCAAAATTCTGCAGACTTCTTTTGGTAGGCAGCAGTGCTCAGGACTTTAACACATTGGTCAGACTGAGGGAGCAACTAAAAAGACCTTTGAAAATGTTGTGGATGTTGTGTATCCCAAAGGCATCCCTCTTTCTCCTGCTTCTCCCGTGCTTCCCTGCCCAGGACGGTATGTGCAGCATCGATGCTCTTACATTTCTTACATTTCAAACTTTTCTCTCCTTTTTACCAAACTTTTCTAAGCTATGTTTGTCTTACCCATGCAGTGCTCTTATTTAATTTTTCTCACCTTGCCTCTGATGTAGCTTCTTTCAGGAATTTCCCATTTGATCTCTCTATTCCTCACTATTCATTGTACAAATATTCCCCCTTCAGTTTCTTTGTATATGGGGGTCATTGGAGAACTCCAAGGGTTTCAGTCTACATTTATATGCCTTTATTTCTTAAATAGATTGGACTTGTACCTTCTGCAGCCCTCTTCCTCTATTGAATCTGAGAATATTATCCAATTCCCCGCTGTTATGAAATACCCCTTTAAAAAGACAAGTGTATTTTCTTCCATTTTCTGCCTCTTTTTCTCACCTTTAAATTCCTGACTTATATCTGAAACCCATTATCAGGATACTCTTAGTGAAGTTTGTATTTTGAGAAATAATAGGATTTTCTAGGGAATCTACAGAGAGAACTACATTTTCTGTGTGAGTGACAGCAGCCACTTTTTTTGCCAAGGCCTTTGAAGCTTGGGACGGTGCTGAGCTGCCCAGGTCACTGGGCATCAAAGGCACTACAGGTGCCAGAGCAGCCAAGAAATGACACGTCCAGCATGGGGAGACTGAGGTCCAGTCTTACAGAGCAGTTCTGTTGGTGGAGGAGTTGGTTTTGAAACCTTCTTTGATATGCTCAGACCAAGAGGAGCTCTGATATTATATTTTCAATTGCATTTCTTATTTTTAGGTGGAGGAATTGAACAGTTCACAGATGTTATCAGTGCTTGGGAAGGAGACTCCATCAACATAATTTGCCCAATGAGTGATTCACAATATCAAGTGGGGATGTACTTGAGACTTATCAGACAGAATATCAATGTGGCCTATTTTCCCAAGGAGGAATCTCCATCTGTCAATCCTGCCTTTGCTAATCGTGTTGAGACTTCAAAGGAAGGGGAGACTCTCAGGATAACCCTGCACTGGTTACAGAAATCTGATTCTGAAATCTACGCATGCTCCGCGTTTTTAAATATCAGTGGCCATCACAAAGAGCTACATAGGAAGACAACCATAGTAGTGGTCAAAGGTATTGCAATTCCACCTTTTATGTCATGAATTAGTAAATACAGATCTGTATTTTAAATCAAAGATAGGAAGAAGGCACAATGGGAGGGTGGGTCTGACAGAACCTTTTCTGTGTCTGCTCAGGTACAGATTTGAAGGAATGTGTGGGTTTTCTCCCTGAAACAATGAAGAAAATGCATGAGGTAGTATGGTACCAAAAAAACCCCAAACCATCCTACAAGATTCATTTGTGACTCACTCATTCCAGATGAGTCGCAGGTTTCTGCAGTTGTTTGAAAACAGTGAAGTCCCACAGCTCTTTCCAAAACAACCTTTCAACCTTTTTAAACATCTAGCAGAGCAAAGAGGGGATTTTTTGGTAGCAGTTGTTTTTGTAAATCTCTTTTTGTTTTACTAATTTGTCTTAAATGACAAATTGGTAGTAACTGAGAAGCTGGTGTTAGGCAGGGTCTGCAAGTTGGGCATGAGTGAGTAAAGGGTTTTTTCTCTTGTTAATGAGGAGTTGCTGAATGGGCAGAAGTGTTTCTTTTGGCAGGTGGTTCTGGTTGGGGGAATAATTTTTCTGTCTTGATTTTTTTTTTTTTTAATTTTCATTAGAAGACAGTTGAGTCCACACTAATCTTTGGCATTTTATTCCTCCATGTACTTGTCCTTCCAATGAGACCTTCTAACCTGAGACATCTTTCCCAAAGCTTACAGGATTTTCTTCCTTTCCTGTCCCTGAGGCATGTGAAATTGAAATGATTGCTGATCAGCAATAGTCATTTATATCCATGAAGGATTTTCATCTCCTCCCTTGGGCTTCTCCTTTCAGACTTCCTTGCTGTGTTTTCTCAAATGCGTCACATCTTGTTTATTGTGTATTATCTCTCCAAATTATTATATTAAGTTGCTTTGTAGCTCTGTTTGATTCTGATCCTCTTCTCTGAAATGCTTACAACCTTCCCTTTACAAACCTGATAAATCCTGTCCTCACTCCCTTATCCACTTTAATGATAATGTTGAAAGGAACAAGTCCTGTCCTTAGAGGAACTCAGTGGAATGTCTTCCCAGCTGGCCAGTGAGTCATTAATGACCACTCCATGCTCACAGACCATTTGAACATTGATGGGACATACACTGTGTGATTTGATCCAGGTATTTCTATGGCTTCATCTCACTTGAGAAAGCAGGCAATGATGCATGACTCCAGGACGTGCTGATCAGGCTGTATTCCCTTAGAGGAGGTCAGTATTTATAATTTTTAGGATGATGCAGACCCTTTGCAAACAGCTAAACCTGTTGGTCAATCCTACTTTCAGATCCCGAGGCAGGAAGATATGCCAGGGTGTACTAAAACATATCCTTCTTCTCAAAACCTGTGTAAAGCATGTTTAAAAATTCATTTTATCAGCATTTCTATGGTCTGTTCTTTCTGTCTGCTCTGTTCCCTTGCTCCCCAGTTAAAATGCACTGTGTTAAGCATGTGATAACCACTAATCTCTCTGGTTTTAGCTAAATCCAGAGGGCCTGTGGAGCAATCACCACTCCATGCCAACCCTGTGCCAGGCCAGTCTGTCAGCATCACCTGCGTGTTGAAAAGCTCACCTGAAGATGGGAAGTTCTACTTGCTCAGGACTCACGTGCAGCCTGGCACAGTTCTGTCTGTGTCAAATCTCAACGTGTCAGAGGTTTCTCCTGCCTTTGGGGATCGCTTGGGCTATTCAAGGGAAGGAAACAGAGCTGTGGTAACTCTACACAAGCTACAGGAGCAGGACAGTGATATCTACACCTGTGCCCAGGATGTGAAGGGTTCCCCTCTGCTCTCAGCGAGTGGCACCATGGTGCTGGTCAAAGGTACCACCCTTTTCCTTGTTTAATCATAAATATCTGTCATTGTGTTGTGGACAGAAAGCTTTAGGACCTTTAGTCAGGACAGGTAAACCTAGGAGAGTTTGGAGAGTGAGCTTGGGCTCCTTTGTGCCTTGCTGAGCTCAGACACAGAAACAGACTCTGTGTTTCCACCTGCCTTGTACAACCAGAGGGGAATTCAGACCTTGCCATGATCCTGCAGCTTAGAAAAGGGAAAAAAAAAGTCAAAACAAGGTAGCAAACACGTCACTGTGTGCAATCTGTCACTTTTAGGATATGGATAAGTACTTTCAGCACCAATTCTTTGACCTTAGCGTGACATAAATGGCTTTTAGAAACCATTCACTCTGGCAAGTCTTGTGTTTAAAAATAGATCACACTGGGGAGCACAAAAATCCTCAGGCATTTGCTTCAAGCACCACAGACCACAGCAGAGATGTTCTCACATACCCTTGTTACACACTGAGCACTCTGTGAGTGTGTGCTGCAAAGAGGGGGTTTGATTTTACTGTGTTCCAAAGAGAGGGTTTCATTTCTCTGTGCTCCAAAGATGAGTTTTTACTTTTCTGTGCTCCACAGATGAGTTTTTTATTTTCCTGCAGGATTGGTGCTGTACCCATTTGCTAAGCTGAAGTCAGAGCCAGCAAGAGAGTTGTTGATTTTGGTTTTACTGGTGGATTTAACCCTGTGCATTGGGCTTTGTAAAATAAGATTTACAGAGGCCCTGAGAGCTGCAAAGGACTTTTCTGAAAAAGCACCCGTGATCCTGTTCTGTACCAGCACCCACAGCTGGGGCAACAACTCAATAAAGTGAGATGGGGGAAATGGCAGCAGGCCAACAAAGCAGGGGTGTAATTATTAATTGATTGTGTTAGATTATTAATTAGTGTGTTATTCATATATGGATTAATTGAGGTTTCAGAGAGTTGAAAGCCTTTCCACCAGCATTATTCTGCTCAGTGCCTTTCATACCACAGCATCCTCCTGCTTCTGTCTGCACCTCTCACCAGCCTGCCTCTTGGATAATTCAGAGCCCTCAGGGTTGCAGCAACACTGCAGGAAATATTTTCTGCTCCCATAAGGAGTGTGTGGAAGTGGTGTGGAACCTGACTTTGTGGAATTCTCCTTGCTGAGCCACCTGCAGCCACCCCCAGCCTCTGGAAGAGCACAGGGAATGCCAGTGAGAATACTAATGGATGACAAATATGTCTCTGTAGCTGTCCATATCTGAATTTTCAGTTAAACTGTAACATTACTTTTTTTTCAGAATAAAAAATAAAATTCTGTGGGAAATGGATTTGTAGAAAATTCTCAAAACCTGACAGAAGATTCACATGGTGTGCATCTGTATGCAAACCTTGAGATAAGAAATGCTGACTTAGAAATGCCATGGAATAGGACAGGCATTGTTGAGAGAGAAATGGAGCTAGAAACAAGTTTCAAAGGATGGCCTTGCAAATAAGACTGGATACTTTGGAGAAATAGAACTAGGAATGATGAATTGGAGTAGGACCCATGAAGGGTAATTTTAGATGGTTGGCTTTAAGGTATTTATAGGATGGTGTGGTAAAAGGTGATAGGTTAAGAAACACTTACAGGAAATTGTTGGCTTCTGATTGTGATGGTGTGAATTGTAACACCTGTATTGTCTCACCCTTCAAATGAGACTGAAAATAGAATAAAAGTTTTTTGAACACCTCTCAGTTACCCCATCTCTGGGCCAGAAAAGAACTTAATCTGACAAAATTCTTCCTCTTTGTATTTATAATAATGCTGCTGTAATTTTGAATGCAGAAGTGGAGCAGGCATGTGAGAAGAGCTCCTGGGATCTGTATGTCCTTGTCACAGTGGTGGCTCTGCTGTTCTGTGCCCTGGTGTGCTGCACCTTGTACCGTGTGGATGTAAGTACAGTCAGCACAGCAAAACTGGGGCAAACTGATATTATTTTTAAATAGTGTCTGAGTCAAGCAAGCATCTGATAAACCTAAGGAATTGTGGCTTCCTATTGCTCTCCTATTTGCCCTTGTTTAACATCTTCCAGCTGTAAACTCTTGGCAGATAACACAGTGTCTTATCCTTCTGTAACCCTGTTTAAATGAGACATTTATTGTGTTTTGATAACAAACCTCGAGTGAGCTGTGTGGTTGACACAGCCATGTGTTATGTGTGTGTCCCTGAACAAAGTCCCTCACTGTTCTGCTTTGCTTGCTTTTTAAAAACTTTTTTTGTGAATTGCGACTGGAGCTGTACATAGCAAGCTTGTAAGAGATGTAACTTGATGGGGGACATAAGGGCAAGAAAAACTCATAAAATAGCCTGAAAGTAGTGCTGGGAGAAAAAAATTGACCTCTTTCCAGAAAAAAAAAAAATCACATTTTTTATCTTCACTGGGATAATTCCTATACATATACTGCAGAAAGTGCCCAGAAATTGTCTCTGATAGATCCTACTGCTGCATAAATATTACTGAAAATGAAGTGTGTGATTCACAGGCTCCTGTCTCGTCCCTCCAAATGTGGCTCCAGCACTGCTAAAACCAGTAGTGTAACCTCATCCTGTCAAAGCCCAGTGGGACCTCGTGTCCTGTGTTACCAGTAACAGTCTAAGAATGAGAATGAGCCTTATTTATTATTATTGTCATTTATTATTGATGTCAAAGCTACAGTTACATCCAACCCTTGAAGGAACATTTTGTGAAATTGCATCAGACTCATAAAAGAAAGTTAAATAAATAAGCTGATAATTTCCACTTGGTCTTCTAAGACATCACTGGATCATGAGAGGAATTTTAAAAGTATCTTTCCTCTTCCAACAGAGGATGTAGATGGACTCCTAAGATGGAGAATGACTCCTTGGCTGGGGTCTTTCCAGGCTCTGGTTTGAATGGCTGTTTTCTTGGTTTGGCAGGTGAAGAAATATTTCCAGAAGAAAAAGCCCAATGTGGTATATGAAGACATGTCCTACAACTCCAGACGGAGCACGCTGGTCAGAACCAACACCTATTCCAGAGGTGAATAAACTTCTGCCAGCTGGACATTCCCTCACAGGCAGCTCTGAGAGCTCTTTAACCACCTGAAGTTGCTATCACCTACCTTCTTCAGTGGATAGAAAGGTTCATTCCCAAGACTGATCTACTTTTTTTCATTTTTTCTTTTTGTAAGGTACAGAAATTGTAGCAAAATGCAGGTACCCTGGACACGTCTATGCAGTTCAGTGTGAAAAAGCAGCATTTTGGGGCTAAATGCATTATGTGGGCTTGTTTCTTTGCTAAATAACCCTTTCTGAGATGAGGAGTCTGGTTCTAAGCATTGCTAAATCACAGGAAGACCACAAGGGTCTGATCAATAATTTGCCATGGATCCACACAGGTATGGATTCCAGTTCTCTCATGGACCCTTGCCCCAGAGCTCAGGCAGCTAAAACTACTCAGGAGTTACAGCAGGGAAATCTATTTTGCAGAAACTTCAGAAATGTGGCAGGGTGAAATGCTGGATCCCTGTGGGCTCACCTCCTCCAAGGCCATGATGGTCCCACAGAAACAAAATCAAGTCTAGATTTTAGTTTATTGCCTCTGTCAGAGCTCCTCACGTGACTGATGGGGGTCTTGATGTGGCTAAGGGACTAAATTTGGGTCCTGGTGGCTTCCTGGGTGTCTTGGTTTGAACAGACAGGTGTCTGCTAAGAAGGCAGGAGCCTCCCTTGAAATGGAAAATGCAAACCCCCTCCCTCCGAATTATTATAATTTTGAAATTAAGGGGCTCTCAGACAAAGATATGGGAATAGGAATAACAGTTCTTTACTAGGAAAATTTTTAAAAAATGCAATAATACAGAAAAGAAAACAAACCACAGGCAGAGTCAGAGCAGGCCCTGAGCCCCTGTGGGTCAGGGAGGTGGCTCAGCCCCATCCCAGGGTGGCTCAGCCCTCCTGCAGTGCCAGCTGTGCTTCTGCTGGAGCAGGGATCCTGCACAAGGGGGGAGTTTTCCTCTGGAGCTCCAGGGCTGGGGGAGATGGGCCTGGGCTCCTCTGGGAATGCAGGGGGAAGAAAGCTGCTCCTCTGGGAATGC
>QUSF01000033.1:5927501-5952016 GCA_003676055.1 Chloebia gouldiae | reverse complement strand
TGCTCTGTGTTTCACCTGTGGCCCCTCAATTCCTTCATTGTCACACCGTGCTCTGTTACACCTGTGACCCCTCAATTCCTTCATTGTCATTGTCACACCATGCTCTGTGTTACACCTGTGGCCCCTCAATTCCTTCACTGTCACACCATGCTCTGTGTTAGTGATGCCAGGCTTACCTAAAAACAGAGGCTAGACAAGGTTAAGAGAATAAAAGCAGATCTATTTACTGAGGTACATTGAGGGCAGGCCTCAAGCCTCCCCAAGGGGCTACACCCAAGATGGACAATGGTCACCAGTTTTTTCAGACAGATATAAGTCTGGTTATTTCCTGCAAAAAATGTCCCTACTTTCCCTATAACCCTTCAAGTATAACTGCTAAATATCTCTGAACCTAGCAGACAGAGAGCTCTGTATGTGGAAGCATGGTTTTTCCTGCCAGCAAGCAGTTTTCAGTAGCTAAAAGAGCAAATAAATCTCAAATAATAATTTAAGAAAACCCAAACAACCAAAAACACAAACAAAAAAAACCAAAAAAAACCACCCCCCTCCCCTTTATTCTTTATCTCTGTCTGGCCTCTGTTCTGGGCCAGCCTGCACGTGGCACCATGGAAGTGCTCTCAGCCAGGCCAGCAAGTGAAGGAGGGGATGCCACAATATTTTGCATCTCTGCTGTGGTTTAGTTGCACCTTGTACATCACCTGCACCCAGCCCCAGGCTGCATTTCTGTCTCTGTGGCTGCTCTTTGTCTAAATCAAGCCCCCAGGATAACTGCGGCCTTTTCATCTACGTTGAAAAACTTTAAATAAAAAGGCAGGCACATGCAATCCCTCAAAAACTCAACTCTTCATTGTGAAGTTTTTCTTAATATTTATGCTGGCAGTATATTTCCTCAGGAGCAAGTTTAGCTTGTACAAACTGGAAGCAGCTTTTTTTTTTTTGGGCTGCTCCTCCCTGTTTTTGTGTCTTTTTTTTGTTTCCTTTACATCAAAAACAGGATGTGTCTTCAAAAACCACAAATACAAAAGTGTTAGGTCTGATGTACTTCAATTTAATACATCAGATTGTAGTTAAATCTGCCTTTACTCTGTCAAACAACCTGGCCAGCTGAGGGGAAAGGAGGAGAAGGGTTGTGAGTCTGACACTCTTTTTAGCTAAAGGAAAAGGAAATACCAGTCTAAAAGACGGAAATCCGTACTTAATGCTCTGTGGCCTCAAATATATATTTTTTTTTACATCAGTGAAAGCACATTTAAAAGATTTTTAATGGTGAATACTGCAGCAGGAGTTGGCATCAGTGCTGAACAGGAAAACATGTGATCAGAGTGGTGTTTAATGGGGTAATAGTGTAAAGGTTTTTATTAATATCTGTTCCTATGCTTAGATTAGACAGCACGTGCCACACCTCTGGGCATACCCATTAATGAGGGAGGGAACTCCCTGGATTGTTAAAAACAGGCAATTTTAAGAGAATGGAGAAAGACACAGGCTGTTCCTAAAGGGTGGGAAGAGGCACCAGGAAGGATGCTAAAGCAGAGTCGTGGGATGTTTTAACCCTGGTCACGGAGAATTTCAGATTTTCTGTGCTGACAGGCACTGACCCCCAAGAGAAAACTGCATTGACCTGAGGCTGTGGAGAAGCTTCCAAAATGGAATGACAGAACTGGGATTGTGGGGGTGGAGTTTGAATAGAAGTGTGTGATATCACAGGGTGGGAAACTTAGAGTTTAAGGGTTTAGAATACAGTAATATATACAAAGTAAGATGGAGGTTTTAGGGTGGAGGTTGGTCCTTCTTCTTCACCTTCTTCTCCATGGGTTGGGTTGGTTTTGTGTAATTGGATAAAAAAGTCCCCATTGCAGGCACAGGTGATTGGTTATTGGGTTAAACTAAAAATAATGGAGGTGTCATTTGTTAATTGGGCAGTTTATCTTTACAAGGCCTTGTACAGAGAGAGACAGGGCTCTGTTTTTAATTGGTTAGAGTGAAGTGCTGTAGAACTCGGGGTTTGTGAGACTGTAACAGAGATAAGAATTAATAAACATCTGAGTCCAAACAAGAAATTCCATCCTGTGCATTTAATCCCAATCATGGCAGAAAGGAAGCAAAAGAATCGACATTAGGTTAGGGCCAGCAAGGTTTAGAAAGGACTTGCACAACTCCAGCTCATAAAATAATTCCGTGTCTAGGACCAGCCCATCCCAGGAGTGGTGTGTGTGACTGAAGCCTCCTGCTGCTGGCATCATTCACAGTCTGTGCTCGAGTTTAATTCCCCTGTAACTCTTCCAAGCTGATGCTGAGCTGTGCTCACACCTCAGCCTGTCCCCAGGAGTGCCAGGACAACAAATCTGCTCCCTGTCCTTGGCTCATCTCAGCCCTGGGGTTTGGCCCAGGTCAGGGACCTCGGGGAGAGGGGCTGGCAGTAAATCTGGTGGGGAGCTGGTACAGCCACCCAAAGGAGCTGTTGTGAGAGGGATATTCTTGATGTCACTTTGTGCTGAATGAGCTGCTTTGGGAATGATGCTTTATGGCAGAACCTGGAAATGCTGCATGTGGAGGGGCTTGAAAGGGGAGCAGGGTGAAGGGAGAGGCTGATGGACATCACAGTGAGGAGGAGTTAGTGCTCCCTGGCTGGCAAAAGAGCACAGAAGATGATAGTTGTGCTTTTGCATGGCAAAAATCTCCTAATTTTAGACTCGGGTTCTGCATGTACACACAGATGTGTGTGGGAGTGAAGGTGGTCTCCACATTCCATGCTGAGGCTATTCCTATCAAATATTCATCAGAGGAAAATTCTCATCTGTACATTTTATATTATTCAGGCTTAGAAATATTTCAGTGACTTTCACGTTGCCTGCAGGATTTAGATACCAGGGATAAAACAGGAGGCTCTTTAATTTTCTACATTTAGGATTTCTGCTTCATTAAAATTCATTTGAAGATAAGTCCTAATGATAAATCTTCAGCTTTGACTCTTCCTCCCAGGAAAAAGCAGCTCAGGCCTGCAAACAGACGATCCCACTCCAGAGGAATCCCTCCCATCTCCCCTTCAGCTGTGGGTGGAGGATGCAGGAAGCTGTATTTCTATTCAATATATGCCTTACCCCAAAGGGTCTGCATTTAGCCCCAGTGTGAAATAGCTTCCACACCCTCCACCAAGATAAAAAATAGGGGAGTGTTCTTAAAGTGATTCTTTCTGAGACACTGTAAAAAACCAAATTATTGAGCCAGTTTGGACTGAGTTTTAAACCATCGATATTCAGCGCTGGTTTTTACACACACAGTTCTGGTTTGTAACATTTGCTTGGTTTTTCAGAGGCTTTGAAGCACCTGACTGGCTGCTTAAAGAGGCTGTGGGTGTTTGCCATCCTCTGCAAGGCCAGGGTGCTGTTTGCTGCCATCAAACCTGGGTTAGAGGCACAGAACAGATGGTTCCAAATTTATTGAGAATATGATAATACTTGGGGTGCTGTGGGTGGAACTTCTGGGTCCAGTTTACCAGCCTGGCTGGTTGAGGAGAGAGAAGAGCAGAGCTGTTATTTTGAGGTTCATTATAGCTGGAGGAAAAGGGAATTCCAGTGGCTGTTAGATGGAAGTTGTTACTTAATATTCTGTGGGATTACAAATGGTTTGAGGGCAAAAATACGTTCAGATTGTAATTACTTTATCATTATAATTTACTTGTAATTACCTTATAAAGGAGCAGGCAGGATTCCTGAGGAGGATCCCTCACTAACAAATAAACCAGGATGTTTGACTTGAAGAGGAAGTCACAGCATCCCTGTGTTCAAGGGACTCACATTTTTGTTGCCTCTTGTGCTCCCTTGGTGGCCCAAAGGAGACCAAGAGGCACCAGAGTGGCTGGGAGAGTGACTGTGGGTAACACTGTGTGACACTGGGGCTGTCAGTGTTTATTTCCTAAAGACCAAATGCAATTAAACTTCTTCTGGTCCCAAACAGGTTTTGGCTGGGGCTGACCCTGCTGCTTTGCATTCAGCTTTTCAGATTTTTAATTTCTTCTGGCAAATTTTCACCATTTCTGGCTTGTAGAGGAAGAAAACCCTGAAGCAGAGAATTCCCTGATAATGAACAGATGGATAATTCAATTAAGGTATTTTGCAAGTTCCCTTGCAAGGAGGAATCCTGCCTGGGAAAGGCAGGATTTGCTGGCTCGCTGAGGAGCTTTGGGGGGTGTTTCTGTAGTTCTTAGCAAAAATCCTTCTCACTTCTACTTTTGTTGGTGTCTGCTGCAATTATGTTTGCATTAGCAAATCTTGCTTCAGATTAGCAAACACATTAAAAAAAAATATGAGCTGGGCAAATGCTTGTAATGCTGGGTAGTTAGAGCAGGTTGAATGACTTGATCTGAAGAAAAGGAAAACTCAGAGCAGTGCTCATTTTAAATCACAGGAAAAGACAGTGGCTTTCATTGCTGTCAGGGCTTTCATGGCAGGGCTGCAGAATGCTTTACACTGAGCTTGGAAAAGGGTTGTTAATGAAATAATTAGCTATTTAAAATGTATTTATTAGGGCTTAACAGCCAGGCCACAGATAAGCATCAATTACAGAGCCACAATATCTGCAATAAATGTTTTTCACCCCATAATCAAATATGGCTTAATTAGGCAATGCTGAGAGAACAGTCATAATAAATAGAGTGGGTAAGGCTTGCCTTTATAATTGAGATTTAATCAGCCAACTCTTGTATGTTCATTGAATAATTGATTATTCTACACATTTATCAAGGATTAAAAACTCAGTGGTAGATATGCAAATCCTCTCATATTAAATACATCTGAAATTCTCAAATAACATTGAATGCCTATTAACATTTTGATTAAATCTAAATGACACATTGTGGATCTCATGCCTGCAGTTGGCTGTTTTATTGCTATTTATCACTTATTTTTTTCCCCAAGCTAAATTGCTTGTGTGCTTGTGGCTTTTTAAAGGGATGCAGGAGATGGACAGAAATATGCAGGGAGAGTGAAATGGGAGTTGGCACCTTGTGCACTCTGGGATGTGCAAGCTGAGCCTGGATGGGACAGTGGGAAATATTTTTACCCTGGCTGCAAGTGAGCAGACCAAACCAAATGAGGATAACCAAAATCTTTGGAAGATATGGTAATCCTCTGGGAAGGGTTGCTGCCATAATTAGTGCTAAAATAGTCATAGACAAAAACAGAAAAAATAAAACCCAAACCCCAAAATAAATTTAAAAAAAAAATCCCAAATAAGCAAGCAAAAAAAGCCAACAACAACAAGCAAAAAAAGACAATAAAACACCTTCCCACCCCCCCAGAAAAAACCACCATCGACCCAAACAAACAAAAAAAAAGCCCAAAATCAAGCCCACATGCAGAAGAGATGGGGTGAGCAGTAGCAGGGTTACTGAGGCATCAGCTCACGGTGTGTCCAGATGTTGCTGGAGAGATGCCACCTCTGCAAAGCCCAGGAGAAACTGCCCTGGGCCTGCTCAGGAGAAAGGAAAACAAAAAAGTCTTTCACTATGGAAAACAGGTTTACCTCACTCAAGTCATGTCTGCAGAGTCTTTTAAATTTTCTGTTTTTTTGCTAAGAATGAAGTGAGCACGAGAAAGAACATGAAATTGTGGTTGGTAGCAACAGCTCGTGTCTGAAGTGGGGTCTGAGTGGCAGATTAACATCTCAGCTAAAAGTGAAAGCCCAGTTTAGCTCACAGGACTGCAAAATGCCCCTTCTCACCTGTACCAGGTGCACCTCCCACCCCACCCCACAGCTCTGGGGCACAGAGTGCCTCAGGTGCTTGGAAAAGTCCCAGGCAGGTGGCACACCAAGCTGATTTTGGTGAAAATGGAACTGTTTGTAGCAGAGCCCTGGCAACAGCAGATGTGTGAATATTGAACTGCTCTGCACTGATCCCTCCCTGATTTGTGGCTCCAGGCTGATGCCAGGAGCAAGTGAGAGCCATGAAGGTCTCTCGGGGCTGAGACAGTATGCAAGAATAATTAATCCAGGTCATTTGACTTGAGTGTGCATGGAATCACTGCTTTTCACCTTTCACAACCTGTAGAATCCTAAATGAAGTGGGATTGAGGGATTATTGAATTTAAACCAGTAGCAGCAGAGCACAACCCTTTCTGCAGGAGCTCTGGCCACCAGCATGTTGGATTAAGCCTTTTCCTGACCCACAGATGGGGCAACTCAGAGGTGTTTTAAAAACTTTTATTCCATTTTCAGTCTCATGTGAAGGGTGAGACAATAGAGATTTCATAATTCATGCCACCACAATCAGAAGCAAACTATTTCTTAATTACAATACATTATAAGCATTATTCTTAATTACAATACATTATAAGCATTTCTTGGCCTATCAGCTTTTGCCACACCATGCTGTCAATGCCTTAAAGCAAATAATCTAAAATTACCCCTTGTGAGTCCCATTACATTTTTTATAGTTCTATTTCTCCAAAGTATCTAGTCTTTTTTACAAAGCCATCCTTTGAGACTTGTTTCTAGTTCCATTTCTCTCTCAACAATGTCTGTCCTATTCCATCACATTTCCAAATCAATATTTCTTATCTCAAAATTTGCATACAGATGCACACTATGTAAACCTATCAAGATTTGAGAGTTCTCTATAAATCCATTTCCCACTGGGCAGCTCCCCCATCCTTGCCCTCAGTGTGGAGACCTCTTCTCTAAACTGGAGAATTGGGAGCCCAGTGGCCACCGTGCAACTGTGGTGATGTGGATTTTATTTCCCTTTTTGATTTTATTTTCCAACCTTTATTTTCCACTTTTGCAGCGTTTCTTGCTCGCTTCACTTTGGACACAAGAGGGTGATATTTCCTCAGGAATTTCTGTGTGTTGAAGAGTGAACAGGTTCGCAGGAGAAGGTGCTCTAGAGAGAAAATCACCACGTTTAGTTTTCCTTTCCATGGCAAGGTTATCCTTGCTCCTGCTTGGCATCACAGCCTCGTACTGGTACATGTGAAAAAACATGAAATTGTGGTTGGTACAGGTAAAAGTTTTAAGGCAGAAGCTGGTTCTTCTTCATGGGTTTGTGTGGTATTGTATAATTAGATAAAAAGTCCACATTACAAACGACAAGTAGTTACTTATTAAGTTAAAAAAATATATAATTTAAGTGCAGTTTCCTAATTATACAGTTTATTCTTAAAAATCCTTATAAAAAATAAATACAACTCCATTTTTTAGTTTGTTAGAGTCAAATACTATAAAACTCACAGTTTGTGAAACTGTAATATAGATAAAAACTAACATCTGAGTCCAAACAAAAAAAAAATCTCAGACATTTAATCCCAACCTAACAAAAAAAAGTTTTAACTCAACAGGTTCTGCTTCTCACTTCCACCCTGTTTGTACCTCCAGCTTGGAATGAGGACATGGGTCAGTCTAAACGGCCCCTAAATCACCACTTTTTAGGAAGTGACTTATGCTCAGCTTGGGAGGTGTTGGTTAAATCTAATACCCAGGAGGTGAATGCCATCACTGCTGCTCCACCCTGCTGTGCCAGCCTCTCTGACAGGGTTTTGGAAGGAATATTGAATGAGTTAAAGATGGGATCTCTGAGTTTTGTAGATTATGAAATGTATTGTTCTTATCTTCTACATAGGCAGGAAGGATGAGTTTGGCTCACCTCTTCACTGCATGGTTCAGAAGGTGACAAGGCCCTCAATTACAAGACCTTTAAAGGAGTTATTCACCAATAAAACACTGCCAGGAAGGATATTTGTGGTTTTGACCCAATCCTTCAATATTTCGTCTTACAGCCCCATGCTACAGTGTGAGCTTTCTTAGCCAATCATGTTATGACACACAAACTTACAGTGCTGCATTCCAAACTCCTTGTTTACCTTTGTAACTACTTTTTTTCTATATCTTAAACTCCAAACTTTCTTCTTCTCAATGTGTCTCTGCTTTAAGCTTTAAATCCACATTCTCACTTCTAGCACCTGAGTTTGGAAGCCTTTTCCAAGGTCTCAGATCAAATCCTGTGTTTAATTCTAAGCTTTGGCCTACATGCCCAAAGTTCTGAGAATTCCCTGCATTTTGGAGTCCAACATTCTCCCATCTCCCTGGACTGGCTGGAGCCTTGTGCTCTGCTGGGTCACTGAGGTGCTTCCTCAAGGCTTTTGCTCTGCTTTGGTGTGACAGGTTTAGCTCCAGGCTTAGACTGGTGACACTGCTTGGCTCAGATGTTCAGTTACAGATGAGCTTTGTCTCCTTTAAAGGTAGAGGCTTTAAAGGTTCTACCTTTAAAGAAGGTAGGGCTCCTCAGGAGAAGATGTCACAGCCATTGGCTTCCAAGTGTCTTTTATCCAACCAAGTCCCCTGCCCAATCTTTCCTTACAGATAAAGTGAAGGAGCCTGAGTTGGAAATGTTTTTTGTTTTTTTTTTTGCCAGTTGAAGGTTTTTGTTTTTTTTTTTGGTTTTTGGTTGTTTTTTTTTTTGCCATGTTAAGGATGCTGTGGTGGCTCTCCTCAGCCTCTCTGCCATGAAGTGCCCATGACTGTGCCCTGGCAGGTAGGACTGCCAGGGAGCCTCACCCAGTGCTCCCAGCACTTCCCTGGATTGGTTTAATGGCAACTCTCCCTCCACACACAGACAGGGATTTGGGATTGTTTTCCTGAGCTGCCATTCAGCTCCTCTGAGTCGCTGTGGTGCTCTGGACCACGAGATCTCTCAACCTCTGGCAGCAGCATGAGGAGTTGAGTCTCCAAAACTCCAGGGTTTCCCAGAGTTCTGGATGCCTCAGTGGATACGTAATTCCTGTGCTTGGACCCTGCACAAGACAATGCAAAGCAAATTACTGCAGACTAAATATATGGCCAGGATGTGCTGGAAGTTGGCAGCGTGGCTGGAAGGGATGGCCAGAGAGGGAGGAGAGACATGGTCAGCTTTCTTCTTTTGTGTTCAACTGAATAATGCTTGGGATGCCTTAAAAGACTTTAACATGGGTTTGGAAGGGAAGAGCTGGAGGAGATTCAGCTGTAAAAAAGCTGGATGAGGAATGAAGGGTGCAGTGTGCCTGGGAATTGAGAGGGGATCAGCAGCCAGCTCTCAGAGAGGATGAATTTGGGAGTAGGTAATCTTTCAGAGCAGTCCAGAACACGACTGTGGCAAATTCTTGGACTTCTGCTCTGATTCCATCTGTGATCCACGGCTCTGTTCTGATCCTTTGAGTTCTGCTGTGTGTTGGCAGCGTTTTCTCCAAGGCACTGTTTTTATCCTCCTTAAACACCAAACTCAAGATCAATGTCTTTCCTGTTTTACTGTAATTCCTAACCTTGTTACAGGGAAAGAAACTGAAAGTCAGAAAACTGAATTAGGGCTCTGTGCTTTAATGGACTTTTTTTTTTTATATTTCACCTGGTTTGCTTAGTGATATT
The DNA here is from genome assembly GCA_003676055.1 of Chloebia gouldiae. Lineage (NCBI taxonomy): Eukaryota > Metazoa > Chordata > Aves > Passeriformes > Passeridae > Chloebia > Chloebia gouldiae. Next base: position 5,942,623 of record QUSF01000033.1, on the reverse strand, counting down.
AGAGTAGACTCTCCTTTTTCTGTTCACTCTCTGGCCCTTTGCCCAGACCAGAAGAGCCCCAAGCTCTTCAGTACTGAATACTGATTAGAAGTGAGGCCAAACTCTTCTCTAAAGTGCTCTGCTTTGAATAAGGAGACAGCTGTAATGATCACTGTGACCTTTATTTTTCCTCTCCTACAAACTGGAAAATCCAATTTGATGGTACTTGAAAACCTTAACATTTTTTATCATTGGGCAGTCCTTGTTAATGTAAGTAGTGCTAGAAAAGGGGAATGAAGAATTTTATCAGCATTCTGAAGGCAAAAGCCCACATGGGCACCTTGGTTCTGCAACATTTAAGAGCAGCACGACATGTTGGATGGGGTCTAATGGTTGAAATGGCCTCAGCAGCTGAGCATCCTGCCTTGGGCAGCACATCACCCACAGAGTCACACTCATTGTACCTTTTTCCTGTTACAGAGAGAGCTTTGGCTCAGAGCTTAAAGCTGTGTTTGATCACCTGTGTCCTCTCCCTGCAGCTAGAGTGATCTGTCAATAGATTTTCTTTTAGGCCTTCAAAGGTAACCTGCAGCTTCTGGAGTGCTGCTGGGGCTGCTGAATAAATTCCCTGCAAAGATCCCTTTTCTTGCTGGGAGTTCATCCAGCCTGGGAAAAGGCACGGGGGACTCCCCAAATGCTCTGATCCAGACCAGGCACAGGCACAGCAGCTCCTCTGCCAAGCTCTTCATCCAGGTGAGTCCCCCCCTCTCCCCCTGCAGGGAAAGTGGGAAAGGCTCTTTGTTCAACAGAAAAACCTTTGTGATCGACAAAAAAAAACAAGATAAAGCTCCTCTTCTATTGCCACTGCAGCTGGGCAGGCTTCCAGCCCCTCAGGCTGGACTTCTGTGGGTATTTAAAAGGTTCTCCAAGGTGACCCTGTGCTGCTCCCCAAGGCACCAACTCAAAAGCAGTGGGCACAAACTTCCTGCAGCTGCAGCCTGAGGGCTCTCTCCACCCCTGCCAGCAGCTGCTTCTCTTATATTAAATAATTTATTAACCAATATCAAATAATAATTTATTAACCAATAATAATAATTTGTTAACTGATATAAAATAAGTTTATTAACCAATAATAATTTGTCAACCAATATAAAAGAATAATTTATTAACCAATAATAATAGTAATTTATTAACCAATATAAAAGAATAATTTATTAACCAATAATATTAATAATAATTTATTAACTAATATCAAATAATGTATTAACCAATAATAATTTGTTAACCTATATAAAATAATAATTTATTAACCAATAATAATAATTTTAACCAATAATAATAATTTATTAACCAATATCAAAAATATAAACCATACAACTCTACAAAACAGCAATAAATTTTCTTTTGCTAATACATAAAGATTGTAATAATATATATTACATAAACCTATCTAATAAGTCAAAATCCATTCATGAAAGCATACAATTAAAAATATAACTAAAATCAAAATTAATAATAAAACAAAACTGCTCAATAAATTAAATTTTACACCATAATAAAAAAATTAAAATAAATGTATATATATTAATTATCATCATAGTTATACTTTAACAATACTTTACCTATTCCAATAAGTACAAAATAATAAGCAAAACCATCAAAAATATTCTTTACATAAAAGAATATTTTGGATTGTGTGCATATTAATATTTTTAATATTATTGAATGTTACTATTATATGAATATTCATATTAGTATTATTGAATATTGATATTTTGTGTGGAGATGCAGGTGGGAGGTGGAGCGTGGAAGGGTTTGGAAGAGCTGCAGAGGAGATGGGGTTTGTGCCGTGCTGGGGGCTCAGGGCTCAGCTCTGGGCACTGGAGGAGAGGTGAAAACAGCACAGAGCTCGTGCAGTTCTTTCACCAGGCTGCCTTTATCCCCAGCTCTGTGTACCTGCCTGCTGGAACATATTGAGTAATAATTGTAAATTGTAGAATGATAGTCCCTGCTGCTGTTGAAATCTCCTGCTAGCACTCTTACTGTGCACGTGTTGGTGCATGTTTGTGTGTGCGTGGTTTGGTTTCCCTCATGCACATTGAGTTAATCTGGTGAAGGAGAGACCCTTCCTGGGTGTAAATACACACTGTGCTTAAAATGAATGTGTTTTTACAAGGTTATTTCCTTTTCATGAGAGAACAGGACCATACTTGCAGCCATAAATAACATTAGATCTCACGCTATTGTTTGCAATCTGCCCACGTAGGACTGGAAGAGTAAATAAATATCAGGTGTTCTCTCCCTCCATGGCCAAGAGGGCAACAAGAAAGCTTCAAAACCATTAAAAAATATTATGTTCTGCTATCCTGACTTTCAAATTGCAGTTCTGCTAAGGAGGGAAGGGCATGGCTGTGGGACTGACTACCCAGAGGACAACTCAAAGCTGGAAAAATCCTAGGAGATATCAGAGGATAAAGGACACAATTGCTTCCAGCATTTCTCACCTGGCCACATAAAGCTGCTGAACAACAAGAGCTCCCCTTGTCCTTAGTGCTGTACCAAGACATGCCATAAAGCAGCTCCAGCTTCAGCCAACAGCTTGGCATATCTAATAGATAGTTTATTAATTTCTTTGCTGGTTCAGCTGGCAGTGAGAGATCAAATCAGGAAACCAAGGAGGGCAGGAGGAAGGGGATTAAGAGCTTAGACTCACCAGCCCCCATTGGGTTTTGTCCCCATGGGCAAGTGCTGATGAGCATTCCCCATTTTGTTTCTTCACTGATTAAACTAAGGAACCAAACCAAAGGACGCAGGAGAGAAGGGTTAAAGGATTAGGAGATGGTCTTTGAACTGCCATGTGGCAAGGTAATGAGGCATGAATTATTAAAATTATTTCAATTATAACTGGCAGCCACATGCTCTGCTTTTGCATTGGCTTTCTTCCTCGCTGTAAAAAGACAGCTTTGTAAGTGCTCATGGTTTCTTGGAAGAGATATGCTCACCCAGGACTGTTAATTGTATAAACAGTGTGATTTGTCATTGGCCAAGCTGCTCTTATGCTTAGATAAGTCGAAATGCCAACGGAATGGGCATGGCTCAGCAGCAAGACAGATTTGCTCCTCAAAAACCTCGGGGCTGGAGCCAGGCTGCTGAGGGGCTGTGGGTACCAACAGCCTCTAATTCTCAAATCAGAATGGTGGGCTGCAAGGCACTGGTCGTAAGAATTATTATAAAAGTGAGTTTGGCTTTAATGGAGGGAGAAATGTGTTTGTAGTTGTGTGTTCTCTTTGTGCGTGGCTTGGAAGGGGAGCAGCGGCTGGAGAATGGCTCTGCTCAGACACTGATCAGACTGATTTATGCTCGACCTCTCTAAAGACAGGCACCACACTGCTGGCTGCCTTCCCCATAGTTCTTCGTGATAAAAAAAGCCGGCAGAAAAGGAAATGCAATCGCCAACAGCTCCACCTGGTGACTGCTAAAATTCCTGCTTAAAACCTGTGTTTTTGTCAAAAAGAACAACCTTGGGTATGACTCCTTGGGAAAACTCCTACGGCCACGAAGACCAAAGCAGTACAAGAAAGATTTAAAGGGTTTGGTCCTGCAGATGGCTGTGGAGATGTTCTGGGGAGATCAGAATCTGCTGGATGCTTCAGGAAGAATTATTTGCCTAATGTATCCATTTTTTTCCTGCTCATAAGCTGCCTGAAGGGGGAAGTAGGAGAACTGAATCCACGAGTGCTCAGATCAGTGAGCAAATACTGAAGTGTGAGGTATTTTTGCCATAACAGTATCCTGAAGCTGCATCTCGGAGCTGTTTAGTTGAACTGTGACTTTCCACTGCTTTTCTCCTCTCCAAGACAGTGTTTACAGGCAGTGTTTATCCTCACAATTCTGATATTCAGAGAACAGAATTCTCTGTTCAGAGATGGGGGCTAAAAGCCATGGCCAGGTGGATGCACCTCTCGTTACTCTCTGTAGTTTCAGTCTTAGAGGGAAAGAAAAGGAAAGGTAACGTGGTGATGTTTGTAGTAGAGCTGTTTGCCTTTGGCCACGGGTCAGGTGAGGGTCTTTTTGGAGCCTCGACCCTCCCAGCAGGTGATTGTTTCTGCAGCTACTCCGTGGAGCTTCCCTCCCCAGCCCGTGTGGAGATGGAGGCCAGATCCCCCTGGGATTTCTGGACCACAAACCACTTTTTCCGAGTGGTTCTGCTTTGCCTGGTCCCGGAGCAGAGGGGGATGAGGAGGGAGGAAGCATTCCTTGCTGCTACATTCACAAAGCTCCTGGCACCAGCCAGCTCCTCCTGAAACCACTCCAGACTCTGAATCATTTCTGTTGGGAAACCATTCATGCCCCAGCCTGAGCCCCAGCTGACTCCTCAGAGCCCCCCAAAACCCTGGCAGCACCTCTGATGCTGCTTGGCTTGTCTTGGCAGGGCTGAGGGGCTGGGCTGACACCACGGCCCTCTGTTGTTCTTGGGCAGTAGCTTCCCTGCATCATTTTGCAGTCCCTGCCAGTTTGTGCAGAACTGGACTCAAACCCCAGCTCTGTTTGCTCACTTGCCTTTAGTGCTGTGCCCTCAATGAGGAGAGAGGCAGCTTTGCTTTTTTGTCCTGTATTTTCTCTCTTCCTCTCTGGTGCTGCCTTACAGGGCCTGTCTGCCCCATGTCAACACAAAAAAACAAACAAACAAACAAACAAAAAAAAAAACCCAAACCAACAACAACAAAAAACCCTCACAGTTTGTAAAGCTGAGGATATTTAAATAAAACACAGAAGATGAAAATACATATTCAGGCTCTAAGGTGTTTCTCCAGTAGCAAGGCTGGGTGTGCTGTGGGGCTCAGAGGGTCTGGGCAGGAACATGGATTGGAGATGTGCTCCTGCACCTCCCTCCTGCCTCCCCAGGCTCTTTGAAGTCCCTCTGAGGTGGGTATGGCAGCCCAGTCATGCAGGTACCTGCTGAACAGCAGCAGGCATGTTTCAGTGTTTAAATCACCTCCCTGCTCCTCTCTCAGGGGATGATTCATGGTGATTGATCACCCTGAGCTGGGTGTGAGGCAGCCCAGGCTGCTTCCTTACTGGCACAGCAGAGCTGCAAATGAAGATGATTTTTTAAAATACCCTTTTTTTACCCTTAAAAGGGTAAAAATACCCTTTTTTTCACCCTTAAAGCCACTGCCTGTTGCAACTCCTCTGTCTTTTAGATTTGCTCCTTTCACTGTCAGTGGGAGATTCCCCAAGAGCTTTCTGGAGCTTTCCAAAGGAATTTGTACCCAACTAATTTGGAAGTCTTGGACTTGTCAGCTTGGGGCTTGTTGTGCACGTGTGAGTCGATTGGAAATGAGTTTGGGTTTTGTTTCTCTGCTCTCCTAAATCTTGGGCAGGTATTTTAGCTGCTGCTGGTTGATGGCAAAATGATCCTTTGAAATTCTGGAGTAAATGACATAGATGGAAGATAAAGAGCAATGAGAAATGAAGCTGTGCCAGTGCAAGAAAAGAGAAAATAACAGTGGAATTATGTCCTTAGCAAGCAAGGCAGAGCCACCAGTGAAGGTTGATGCTGGCTGACAGTGTATCACAGATCAACCTGCCCCAGTTTCCAGGAATATTCAGTTTTATGTACAGTAAAAGTCTAGGACTAAAACTCTAAAGCTGGGATAAACCAGCTGCTTTCTGCAACCCTTTTGTGTCTCAGTTTACCCACCTGTAAAGTTGGACAATAGTAATTTCCTCCCAAAAGAGCTGCCAGTGCTGGCTGGAAGCTGCTCTGTTACAGCACTGAGGAAACAGTGGCTATTATTAATCATGCCTCATATTTTTTCAACCTTCTGCATAACTAAATTTTGTTTGTTTTGATTTTTAAAACTTGGAATCCATGGCTGGACCAAATTATAGCTGGAAGCTGAGAGCTATATGAAAAGACATCCAAATGCTGCTCAGTTTGCTCTGTAAAGGACAGAACTGCTGAGGCTGCATCACTTGTGGCTTCTGAGCCTGGTGCCAGCACACAGAATTCCCTCCTTACAGCTTTTCCATAGCACGTGCCAAGTATCCAGCCCTTCAGTCTGTTACAAATCATCCCTAATTCTGTAATTGCTTTGCTAGTGATTATAGGCAGACTCTGGTTGATCCTTCAGTGGTTTTCCTTTATCCACATTTTCAGTGGGCTCTTTAATTGCTGATTTTATTTTCCAGTTCCTTGCTCCCCTTTCCCAGTTCTAGCAGGCCCCATGGCTCCAGTCCAGTGTTTTCCCTGCGAGAGACAAGGCAGAGCCCCCTCTGCATTTGGGGCTGCTTTTCCATCAAGAGCTGTCAGGGGAAGGGGCACCTCGTGCCTCTGGCTTGCAGACAGGAGGAAAACATGTAAGGTCATGCAGGTAGGAATATGCTCTGAATCACTCTCACAGGGCTGGGAGCTGCGTTCAGGGCTGGGTTTGGGAATCGTGGTGCGTTGGAGCAGAGCTTGCAGCACGACTGTGCCATTCCCTGCCCAGGCAGGGATGTCTGTGCACAGGAGCAGCCCAGCAGTGGTGCCTGGCTTGGTGGCACGTGCTCAGCCTGCAGCCAGACTGGCTGGGGCTGCTGAGGAGCTCGGGAGAGCTGCTGTGTTCTGGGAATCAGAAAAACAGAAACTTTCAGACACTGAAGGATGTGATCTACAGCCTTGGAAGAAGCTTAGATTGGTGTAAAAATACAATACACAGACGTTAAGCAGGAAAATTATGTTCCTGTAGTTGTAAGTAAGGATATGGCTTAAGTAAGTGAAACACTGTACTGATAAGATGGTGAAGGGTTTGTAATGTAAGGGTGTTGTTGTATAGAGTAGCTAAGAGTTTAGAAGTTATAACAGAAGCAGATGTGTACATGTGAGACAGAAGCCCACTGGGCAAAAATATCCAAAATTAAGTGAAGATGATAGGTTAGAAAAGCAAAATACACCTTGTGGCAACTGTTGATTAGACCAGAAAGTTCTATATTGTCTTGCAACAAAGCACTTGTGACTACTCTAGAGCTATGGCCAACTGCTTGCTCCTCTAAAATCTCAAGGCCTCTGAGACTGATATTTATCTGAACAAGAAATCATTCTTAGTTCAAAAATAGTCCCATCCCTTCATTTTTAGCAGTGATACTGTGTGGTGCCTCTGTTCCACACCTTCTGTGCCTCCTGCCCCTGCAGAGCAGCAAGCCTGGCTTTTCTGGGCTCCAGCACTGTGCCTCTGCTCCCCTTTCCCCCCTTCCCTAGGGGGGCACGTCCACCTCTCTAAATTGCACTTGTGAAAATGCTCCTGGGGATTCAGGCACTGGGGGAAGGCCCTGCCCTGGTTAGGTGTGATGCTGGATGAAAATTAGGGATCCTCTCACTAGGTGTTAAGATCCAGATCCCTTCTCTACCACTTTGGAAGGATATGACTGACACAAAGCTGAGGTTGTTGCTTAATTCCTGTAGTTTCAACTCAAATTCAGACCATAAAAACCATAAAGCAGGGTTCTTTATTTGTGAAAAATGGATTAAGCTGTGAGGGGTTTGAGAGTTTGACTTTGACCTGCTTTTGTTTTTCAAACTTGCAGTTAGGTTCTGAAGTGCTTAGCTGGCAATTCTGAAAGCAGCTCAGGGATTTCACAGTGATTCTTGGAGGGGGGTGGGGGATGTATTCATGTGGGTCAGCACATGAGCCACCTTGAACAGTTTTGTTTTCAGAAACTGGAGCTATTGAAAATGAAAAACACGTAATGACCTTTCATTCAGACTTCCCTTACATTCAGGGATTTTCCTTCCATTGAATGGGTATTGACTACTACCTTTAAATTTTATTTTGTTGTCTTTTAATGCCCTCTTCAACTTTAATTTCAGGTTGAAGTATTCTCTTCCCTAGCCATTCTGTGAAAATGGCCATCTGATGTACCTTGTGGCTGAACAGATGTTATCTTGTTTGGTAATGAAATTCTGCCCTGAGTAATTGGACATTCTTCCTGGTTCCTCATAATTAAGGCAGAAGAAAAGAACAAAATCTGCTGATTTGATATGAGTAATTGCTTCATTAAGTTATTTGCTTCCTTACCATAACCATCATCCCAACGAGAGCAGCCTGACCATCAGATCATACATGATCATCCTTTGGTGCTGTGGGTTTTTGGTGCTTTGTTGTCAGATGGAATCACAGAGAGAAAAGATAGGAAACAAACAGCTAAATCATTTACCTCTTAACCATGGCCAGTTAAGGCCACAGAGGGCCTGGTTGTGTCCTAAGCAAATGAATCAACCCCTGGAAAAAGCAGAGAGGGAATGATGAGGCTTTAGGTCACCACAGCTGCCTGGCCTCCTGCATCTGAGTGTTGTGGATTGATGCTGACAGGCTGAACATCTGTGTTTTCCTACTGTGGAGAAAGAAGGGGAGGGAGCTGCATGAAATCCTGACCAGGGGCGAGAAAATGTGATTCAAGGCTGGGCTATGGCAAGTTTTAGCAGTGGTGGTGGCTTGTGCCATTGCTGTTTGTGTTTAGCCAGCCTGGGTTTGGGGACACAGGGACTCACAGGTGGCCACTCTGTCCCCAGTGACACTGAGGACAGGGACAGGTCTGTTCACGTGTTAAATTACACAGATTTGGCTGAGATCTCAGCTGGGATTTCCAGTAGGAGATTATTCCCCATCCATGTGGAGCTGAGGTGCTCCTACACACACCCCAGCACCCCATCTCCATGGTTCAGTGGGTTTGGTGCTCATGAGGAACAGGTCACCCAAATACACTCCATATACCCACCCCTGATTTCCTAATGGCAAGCTTGAGAGTCAGGCTGCTGCATCACAGCAGCCACATGATTCATATGTGCCTAGAGATGAAGTCAGGGCTTGGAGGGTTTTTGGATGTGAATTGCACTGAATTATCCCCAAGTGCTGCAGAAAGCAGTTCCAGGTCACTGCCAATCAGTCCTGCAGAGCTCTGCATGAACAGGCTGTATGATCCAGGAATGCTATCAGGGACTTTGATCATGGAGCTGATTCCTATCTCCCTCTCCAAGATCTGGGCAGGTATGTTTTTATAAGGCTCCACTGAGCTCAGAGCAGCCAACATTCCTGCAGCTGAAAAGTTTAGGCAGTCACAAGTTAGACAGCTCAGAGTTTTAATCCCAGTTTGGATAACCCTTTCTCAGAGCTGTTAAAAATGGAAATATGTGTTTGCTTTTTTTAATAACTAAATGAGGGTAATGAAAGTAAGTAAGCAGTACACTGTATGGATTAACTGACTGGCACAAGAGGTGCATTGTGTGAGTGAATGCTCTGCTAGGGCTGCAGGGGAAAGGGAGAGCCATCAGAGGTGCCATAAGAGTTTAATTTCCTCATCAAGGTGGCAGAGAGAAGGGCAGATTCTGCCAGTGTGCAGTGCTGGTTGCCAGGCTTTTGTCCTTTCTCACAAGCCTCTCTCTGTCCTGGGCACCAACAATGGGAATTGTGCCCTGCAAAGGGCACAGAGCTGGGCTGAGCTGGGCCACCAGCAGCCAGGCTGCTGGCATGGAGCTCCTCCAGTGGAAGTCAGCAGATCCAGTGGGATGATTGAACTCCTGACCCTTTCTTCTGGCTTAGTGAACCCCAGCTTTTGGATTCTGGGGTGAGCCATGTCCCACTGCACAGGCAGCACTGCCCAAAACCCTCCTTGGTACCTGCCAAGGTCTTAGCCAAACCCCACAAGGTCTCAGCTGCTGTGTGGTGGTCTCCTGCTTCCTTTCCCTTCAATCCAGGGGCTCTCCAAACTGGATTTTGCAGGGATCCCCAGGCCAGAGTGCAGTGGCACAATTCCCCTCCTGCTCAGTTTGGCAGCTGCCTGCCAGCCCTGGGCTGCTGGGGCAGAGCAGGGTGGAAAAGTCCTCTGCATCCTCTTTATCAGCCACAAAAGAGTGGTGGGTCAGGAAAGGAGCTTGGAGGATCATTTGTAAAACAAAGAAGAGCTGGAGAGGGAGTTGGGGGTGGATTTATAGTCCTGACACCTGAGGTTCTACCCCTGTATCAGAGATGCTGTTCCCCAAGCTCAGGTCTGCTCTCCTGCACATGGACAGGTCTTTGCAGTGTAAATTCCTGCTTCTCCTTCTTCTTGGACACCCAGGGAGTTCTGTTCTCTCCATGACAGCCACTTCTGCCCACCAGGCAATGCCTTGCAACCCCAGGAACCCTGAGCCTCACCACACCTCTCCCTGGGAAAACTCCATCCCACTCCTCTTTTGCGGGAGAAGCTTGGTCAGAGAGGTGGAATGAGTCAGTCAGAGAGGCAGTGACACAGCCCAGCATTCCCAAATGTCCCAGGATGTGTGTGAGTCCTTGAAATTAGCTTTTTTCCATGGGGCTCATCCTTTCCTTACTTGTACCCTTTCCTCCTCACTCCAACGTGCATTTCTGGGTGCTGCTGCCTCTGCTGTTCTCTCTCTCCCTCTGACCCTTTCCTGGGCCTCTGGCTGCCGGCCTCAGCCCACGGTGTGGAGCTGGCGGTGCTTGCCTCTCCCTCCTCTGATCCCTGCTGTGTTTAGTTTGGGAGATTGTGTTTCTGCAAGCAGGACCCCCACATGCTGGGGAACGTGGCTCCCTGGAGGAGGATGCTGGGGGAGACACAGCACAGACCCCTTGCAGCTGATGCCTTAAGATTTTAGCTTTTATATTTTTCAGATCGTGCACTGTATTAGTGAATAACTCTAAAGTCCATATGAAGTGTCAGCTACTACCTTCACATTTTGGTCAGACAAAACAATTCCTCTGGGCCTGAAACTCAAGGACACCCTACAGCCTCAGACCCAGAAAAGTATAAGCAAAAGTGAATTTTGGGAGGGTGCAAACTGGGGGAATGTGACTTCATTACCTGAAGCTATAATTGGACAATTAACCCCTGATATGTAAAGAGACCAAACTTAAAATTATCTGAAAAACTTGTGACCATTGTCCATCTTGGGTGTAGCCTCTGGGAGGCTTTTGAATGCCCGAGGTGTGCCTATTGAAGGCCTTTAATAAATCCCTACTTAATTCTTTTAACTGTGTCTACCCTCTGTTCTAGGCAGCCACTCAAGGCTTTTCATGCCTGCAGCAACTCTAACACGGGTGTTGCAGGGAGAACCTGCAACACAGCTGGGCCAGGCTCAGCAGCTGCTGCAGGAGGTGCAACATCTGCAGCCCCAGTGGCCGCCGGGCTCAGAGCAGCCTGCCCAGGCTCATCCCTCCAGAGGTCACGGCTGTGTGTGGGGCTGGGCACCCCGAGGAGGGGACAAGCAAGGCTAACACAGCCTCCCTGAAGGCTGGCCAGCTCTGTGGCACTGCCAGGGCTGCGCTGGCACCCCAGTGCCAGGGTGGGATGTGTTTGGCAGGGGGGTGTGGGTGCCAGGGCTGGATGCGTGAAGCTCACACAGTGCCTGCCAGGCTGAGCCAGCACTCCAAATCCCTGCTTTCAGGAACAGTAAATTCCCTCAGTGACTTATGAAAGAGCAAGGGGAAAAAAAAAAACAAACAAAAAAACTCTAAATGACTTACCTATTTGAAGCCTGTGGGCTCTGCATTGTGTTAAACATTAACCTGCCCTTCTGAGCCAAGCCACTGATTCTCTGGGCAAGTCTGAGGCCAGGCAGGCAAAGAAAAGGATTCTTTGTCAGGGAGTATTTCAGAAAATTATCCCTTCAGCTATTTTCTGTCTCATGGTGTTTGTTTGGCCCTGCAGTAGGACGCCTGCCCCACAATTTGCTGTTTATGTTTGTGCAGTGGAGCTGATCAAACAGCCACGGCTCTGAACAAGCTGCTCCCACCACAGCAGCCCTGGGACGATGGCACAGACACCTTGTGCAAGTGTAATCACACCAGTACAGGGCTGGACACTGAATTGCACACATGTAATTGCACACTAAAGCAGGCACACTTGCACGTATCCCCATATTCAAGAAGGGAAAGCTGCTTTTTGAACTCCTGTAAGGTGTGTCCCTGTGAGTGCTGAGTGGCAAACAGCCGTGCCCATCAGAGCAGTGCAGGCAGGAGCAGAACAGTGGGATCAATGACCAGGAGTGGGTTCTGCTCCTGGCTTTGCCCTTACTTTGGTGCACAAGGTGGGGCAAGTTGCACTATTGTTCCTCCCCCGTGACTTGTGATTAACGATCTCAAAAGCACCTGTGGAAAGGGTAATATATCATTACTATTGCCTTAAAGGTGTGCTTGGTTAAGCAACAAACCTTCGGTGGTTTTCAAGAGGTTTTATTTTGATGGAAGTTTTGTTTGGACGGAAGTTTTTGCAAACATCTTCCCCCTGCAGACCTCGGCACTGGAGCGATGCAGTTGTGTCCTGCAGTCCTGGGTAGCTGTTGTTGCTACAATCCTGGGAGTGTGGAGGGCTCCTGAGCTGTTCCAGTGCAAAGTCTGGCTGCTTAGCACTGAATTCCCCCAGTGACTTCAGCCAGCTCTTCCAGTTTTGCACTAAAGCTGGAGAGAGACTCAGAGAATCCTTTTTCTCAGATCTGTTACAGAGGAGATAATCTATGGCTGAGAAATGGTAATAAATCCTGATAGGACCATATCCTCTTAATCCAGCTCATCTACTGCCTTTCTCTGTCCCCGTGCAATGCCAGCTTTAGGGCTGGGGACAGAAAACTTTTCTCCCGATTCTGGAAGAGTCTTAAACCCTTCCTGTGGAATCCATGCCTTCCTTAGAGCTGGTGGAATTCTCTCACGTGAACAGGACTTGTGCTCTGCACCTCTGTGTGCGGCTGACCCATCAGAGGGGCTGGGGAAACCTTTCCAGGGAGCAGCCTGGCCCTTCCTCCAGCAGTTCAGGGTTGTGCCCTTAGAGCAAATTAAAAGCAGCTACGACTTTCTTCCTGTCTGTGTTCGCAATGCCCCCGGCTGATTGCATTTGTGTAATTAATTGCCCAACCTGCCTCTCGCAGGGGAGAGATCCGGAGCACGTTCTCCCTCCTGGCACACGAGGAACAGTAAAATCCTTTCTCCCTCACCTGGGGCGATGTCTGGGGGCTCTTTCTGGCCTCCGTGCCCCTCTGCCCGCCCCGCAGCAGCGAGTAAGTGAGGTGTGAGCCTGCACAAACGTTTTGCTCGGTTCGCAGCCTTGAATGAGACCGGGACGAGCTGGTTTGGAGAGGAAAGAGGCGTTTTCACGGGTCACTAATGCACTTTGAACCGGAGCCGGGAGAGCAGCGCTGACCTGAGCCGCTCCAGCAACCAAGGGCTGAATCAAACCCATGGGGTGCGCCGGGTTGGGGGCGTGAAATTCCATCCCTTGCCTTGGCTGCGGCGGCTGGACTCGCCGGGGTTCGCAGGGCGGGCGGGGAGGCGGCAGGGCCGAGCCCCGGGGATGCTTTGCGTGCCGCGGGGGTGAGGTGCAGCCACCGGGGAGGCTGAGCCCCTCTCTTCCCCTTGCCGGGAGACTTGGAACAGCCCTCGCCGGTGGCAGAGGTGTGTGTTCAGCAGCGGGAGCTGCCCCTCGGATGCGGCCGCACCGTGCGCGTCCCCTCCCCGGCGCTGCCTACAAAAGGATCGCGGCCGCCCCGGCCCCGCGCACCCCGCCCGGCCTCGCCCCTGCTCCATGTCACCGCCCGGAGCGACGGCATGAAGAAATCCTCGTATTCAGGTGAGCCTGCCTCTCCTCTCGCCTCTCCCTTTGTGTCTGTGCTGCGAAAAGGAAAAGGTTAAAACTCCCCTCCAGGTACGGCGTGCGCGGTCCGTCCTGGCTGCGAGCGCTCCCAAGCAGCTCCCGGCTGCTTCGCTGTGTGGGAACAAGTGGGAAAGGCTTAAAAAGCGAAGCAGAGGCAGCGGGGCGGCTTGTGGCAGGCAGAGCCCGGCAGTGGGGCACGGACTCGGCTATCGGAAGGCACCTGGGCCAGCACGGGGTGACATCCAGCGCCGAGCGGCAGCGTGAATGGGAACAGGACATGGTGTGTGTGTGACACTGGCTGCCCTGGGCATTTCCAGACGGGCTGTCAGAGATGGGATCCCCACATGCTGGGCGACTCCACTCTCCCTTCTCCCCCTCCTGGCTTCGCCAGGCTTGCCCTGCGAGGAGAGGGCAGTGTGCCCTCTGCTCCTTCCTCCCCGGCTAACTCAGAGTGTGCAGTCATGCCTGGTGTCCTTCCTCTGAATTCCCCGTGAAATCCTGCCCCAGGAGGTGCCTGGTGCACACAAGTCTCCTCTAAGAGGTGCCCTGCTCACCTTGTAAAGCTCAGGTGCCTCCGGCAGCTCCTCCAGCTGCTGGACTTTGCTCTGCAGCTGATTTCTGCTCTGCTCCAGGCACCAGCCTGTGGCTGCAAGCCAAGTTCTGCCCTGGCTTTGCCTGGCCACTGTGGGGACGTGGTGTCATCATGCCAGCATCCTCCTAATACCCCAAGCCACGGGTCTGGCCACCCCTCAGGCATTGCTGGTGGCAGCTGCCAGTCACCTGAGCCACATCATTGCCACAGGCTCTCCTGCTTATGAGACACAGGAGCTGGGGGTTTGGCTTCACTCAGAAAATTCACTCTCTGGTGCTGCTGCCTGTCTATGGTTAAAATTAATTAGCTACCTTTCTCTCTTGCACATTTTTCTTCTCTCATTAGCGTTGCTAAATGGGCTGCCGGGAGGGTTTATTAGGGTTTCTGTGCTGGGAATCTGAGACCGTCTGAGTGTGATGATTAGCACCTTGTGATGGATTTAATTGGGTATCAACGGTTGTGTGCTGTGTGTAGGGAAACCTGTTATTTGTTGTGGCCTCCTGAGGTGGTTGGAGCAGGGAGGAGCAGTGCAAGGAGAGGTCTGGATACAACTGGCTGTCATACAGAAATGTCACAGCTCAGATGGCCACGGTGTCACCACACTATTCCAGAAGGCTTCAACCCATACAAACCAACACCACACCACTTCAGAGGGCTGCAAGCATCACCCTTCTTGTTCTTTACCCAACCTTTTACACCCTCATGTCCATGCACTGCCCTGTGTGCCCGCTGCTCCCTTGGGTGGCTGCTCAGCACACCTGGGCACTGCATGGCTCAGTGCTGCCAGGGCTGCTCACCTGCTTTTCACAGCTGGAACCTCTGGGGATGGGGCTGGGCCTCAGTGCCAGTGCCAGGGACACAAACTGTGTGCCACACACAGCCCCAGGGACACAAACTGTGTGCCACACACAGCCCCAGTGTCAGTGAC
>QUSF01000033.1:5903120-5927491 GCA_003676055.1 Chloebia gouldiae | reverse complement strand
TCAGTGACACAAACTGTGCCACACACAGCCCAGGGACACAAACTGTGCCACACACAGCCCCACTGCCAGTGACACAAACTGTGTGCCTGCACAGAAAAGCTGCCAGCTCTGTGACCTGCTCTTGTGACTCCTTGCAGCTGAGGCCATGGGTCCTTAGCTGCTTTCCTTTTTTGGGGTGCAGCTGGGGCACTGCAAAGCCCCTGATGTGTCTCTGGTTGGTGCCCAAACCCTCGGTGGCACAGCTGAGCTGACATCTGGGCAGTGCCTTTGCTTCAAAGGGGCTGTGGCTGTGTTTTGGAAACACTGCTGTGAGATTTCCCTGGTGCAGCTGTTTAAACAGAAAGAACAGCCATGCCCAGAACACACTACTGGGAAGCAAGAGGACAGTTTCACTCCTTACAAACACCTCACACCTTGCAAAGAGCACAGGCACTGCTGCTGAGCTGCTCTGGGTTGCAAAGGCTTCATCTGGGTGCTGCCCCCGAGAAATCTCCCTGATTTATAGGGCAGAAGGGGGATGAAGGTGCAGGAATCACCCATGGCACTGGGGAGGCCACGTTGGAGAGCTGCCCCCTCTGTGAGGTGGAGCCAGCCCTCCTTGGGCTGTGTTCACTGACCAGGGCACAGCCATGGGCACTTGTTTTGGGGAATTTCCCTGGGAATCCAGATTGCTTCTCCAAAACAGAGATGTGCAGCGTGCTGCAAGGCATCTGGGCTTTGCTGTCATCAGGGGGGCTGGGGATGTGACAAAGTGACTTCTCAGCTGCAAGAGCTGATGCTGACAGCCTCTGGCAGGCTGGAAATGCAGTGCCTGGTTGAGATGCTCCTGAAAATGATGGCAAAGGGGAAAAAAAATGAACATCTAAACACCTTTTGAGGCTAGGTACTCATCATGTCTGACATGATTTGTCCCTCTCTGACATGCTTTGGATCTCTTTTGTGGTCTGGGTCCTCCTGAACCTTGTCTGACTTCCCAGGGCTGAGCCTCCAGCTCCATCCTCCTCCATGGGCACAGCAGTGCTCTCCTGTTGTCGGGCTGTCCCTTGCCCCAGGCAAGATTTACCTTCCCTAAAGCACTCCCAACCCATCTGCTGTGACTTCTGAGCACACACCGCGTAGGTGGGTCGGGATGAAGAGTTTACCTTGGTGTGTCTCACCTCTTAGGAGCAGAGAGGCTCAGTGAGACCTTTGTGCCGTAGCCACGGGCACGTGTGGCTCATCCTGGCACTGCTTTTGTTCCTGGAACTCCTGGCAGCAGCAGCAGGAGGAGGGGAGAGCATGAAACAGGGATTTTACACAGCAATGACTTCTACTGAAGCCAGCTCTTACATGTGTGCCTTGGGGATGTCTGTTATTTCAGTTGCTGAAGGCAAACTTGCCCTGGAATACTACTTTTTAAGGATTTTTTTGATTCTCACTTTCCATTACTCAAGCCCAATTGAATCGTCAAAGAAGCAATAGACAGGATTTGTGATAAATGGCACTACCATTTTTAGGTATTTTCAAACATGGTGTGAATGGTTTTGGCCAAGGATGGTTTCAGTTTCAGGTTTATGTGAGATGCTGGCACTCACTAAAATAAGGATCACCAGAATTACAGTACCACCAGAATTATTTGTAGTGGTTATGTGTCACCCACCCTTACCTGAACTGCAGACTCCTAATTTATTGCTTGGGCACTTAGGGAGAAATAACTCCACATATATGAGCTAAAGCTATAGGAAAAAATACAGGAAGAACAGCAGGAGCTGTGATTCCATCAGTGAAGGAGGATTTTCCCATGTTGTGACTGGCAAAATGATTCCCTATAAAACATGGGAAAGAGACTATAAATCAGATTGGATTTGCTGGTGCTGTCCAGAGAATTTGTGGCTGTCTCATCCCTGGAAGTGCTCAAGCCAGGCTGGGTGGGGCTCTTGGGGAAGGTGTCCCGTGGCAGGGATTGCAATGAGATCATCTTTAAGGTCCATTTCAGCCTGAACCATTCTGTGATCCCACCTCAGCTGGAAGTTTTGGGGATACAGCTCAGTCCTCTGATTGTTGGTTTGTGCTGTGCCAAGGTCCCCTCCTGGGTGTCCCTGGAGCTGATGCTGTGCATCCTTGCTTTAAGCCCCACAACAAACAAAATGCTGTTCCTGCATGGCAAACCCTTGCTCTTTTTTGGACAAACACATCTCCAACCTGTCCATACTCAGATCTCACATTTTTAAACCAGTGAGGAGCAGCTCACTGCTGACATGCTCAACATTCACACATTTCTCTGATGGGTTTTTATCCCCAACTCCCTTAATAATTTATTTACTGTTTTTAACTTGATCCATCACAGTGCTGTTCCCTGCTCTGCCACTTCCCCGTTGCTGCTCACGTGGAGGACAGTGATTTTCATGTTCCCACAGGCTGCTGCCCAGGGATTGTTGTTTGAGCTGTAACAACACTCAGAGATGCTCAGAGAGAGCAGCTACCTTTGTCCAGAGTGCTGGAGGATCCAGGCAAAAGCAGGCATGTCCTTCCCACCCCACATCCCTGAATTTCTCCGTGGCTGGTGTGTGCTGGGTGACAGAGGAAGAGGCCTATTTCTTGTATTCCCATAGGAATAGGGCAGTGCTGCTCCCAAACCACCACTGACAAAAGGCGGCACTGCCCAGGTCTGCACTGTGTAGTTAGTACCTAAAAAAATGAACCAGTCTTCTGATTGCTTTACAAAGAAAAGGTCATATTCTTCAGAGAATTTGATTTCTAATACGCCTGTCCTCTCTTGTGTAGCGAAGCCTGTAATTTTCTTGAGTGCCTCTGTTGGATGAAAGCACCTCGATCCCTGGACAGACTGTTCTTCAGGGCCTCACAGAGGGTTTCTGTGGCTTAGCAGATATCAAGAACTGTTGATGGCATTTGGCATCAGTCCTGGCAAACTTTCCTCAGCCCTTCCTTGCTGCAAAACCCGAGGTGGGAGAGTGAGAAGCCCAATCAAAAGGCACAATTGTTTTATTTTACTCCCTTGCTGACAGAATGGATTGCCACAGATGTAAATGCAATGTGCCATCACATGTTTCTGATGGCTCGTGATGACTGATGGCCCCTTGCTATGAAAAACCCTCCTGTGGCAGCACTGTGCTGTGCTGGGGTGGCCACATCAGGGGTGTGATGGGTTGGGTTGGGTGTTCTGCTCTTTCCAGGCTTGGTGGCGTGTGTGGGCAGGGGTAGAGCTTTGTTCCAGGTAAGAAAAACATCCCCACATCTGTTAGAAAACAGTTTGGAGAAGCAAGGAAATCCAGCCTGTGGAGAAAGATAAATAACAAACCACAACACGCAGACATTTGCAGAACACAATGAGAGGTCCTGTGGGGCCCAGTGGGGTGATTTCTGCTTTTCCAAAACATCCATCCCCTTCCTGGGACCCCCTGGGCTGAGCAGGGAGAGGTGGTGGCACAGGCAGGGGGGAGATGCTGCAGGCACATCCCAAAAAGCAGCGCTGACAGCACGTGGGGTGCTTTGCCTGTACCTCTTAGACCAGGGGTGGCTGCACCAGGTGTGATCCAAATCCAAGGAAACCTCTGTGGAAGGGGAGAGGGATTTGTGTTGCAGTGATTTGTGAGGATTTAACCCGTGGGACAGATGGCTGAGGCCAGGGAGCTGACAAAAAGCAGGCAGAGGTGCCCTGCAGGGGACACCTGTCCCTTGGGGTGTCACAGCCACACCAGGGAGTTTCCCTAGCATCCTCAGGGGAAGCAGCTGTGCTTGTGCAGCCCTGGCTGCCTGTGGAATCACAGGGGCAGTGGTGTGGTGGGAGAGGCAGCCCTGGGGACTCAGCCCGTTCCCACAGAGAGTGGCTGGTGACAAGG
Organism: Chloebia gouldiae; assembly: GCA_003676055.1. Classification (NCBI taxonomy): domain Eukaryota; kingdom Metazoa; phylum Chordata; class Aves; order Passeriformes; family Passeridae; genus Chloebia; species Chloebia gouldiae. The sequence continues at coordinate 5,923,652 of QUSF01000033.1, read as the reverse complement.
ACAGCCCCAGGCACCCTCTCAGGGTTTGGGTTGCAGAGGGAGGCTCACAGCTGCCTGGGAAGCTGATCCTGCTGTGTCACTGCTCAGGTGAGCCTCTCATGGGGATGGCACCAGAGGCTGGGAAAGGAAAGGTTTTGTCCACTGCTGTGACACTTGTGAGAAGAGCTGACTGTGCTGGGCAGAAAGGGGCTCCTTGGGAAGCTCTTGCCTGAGTTTCAACATTGATCACTGCCCTGCACACTCTGAAGCACAATATCAGTCATTTCCACGACCTGAGCTTCTCATTTCAGGTTCAAATCTGATGGCCAGAGCGTGTCACTGTCCCCTCCATTTCCCTCAAACACACTGCTGCCTTCATTGCTCCCTGGTCAAACAGATGGAAGTTAAACTGGAGGGATGATTGCAAGTTGGAACTAGCAGCAAAAGAGGGTTTTTTTCTTCCCTTTGTCCATGCCAGATGAGTATTATTTACAGGAAACACTTTGTACAGCTTCAAGATTTGTTTAGAGAAGGAGTGTAGGGGAGGAGACAGCTAAAGGCAGAATGGAAATTAAAAAGGTCACAGTAATTCTCAAGAAAATCCATAATTTCCTGGAGTGGGAGTATTGCTATTCTGGGGACTGAGAGAAGAGTGGAGCTTGGGTTGCAGCTCCTGGGGGAGAGTGTGCTGGGGGACAAACTGACTCCCTTTGGGATGAGCTTGGCCTCCTGGGGCTGAGCCCAGAGCAGCTGCTGGGGACAGAGGGTCCCTGACACTGCCTTGTCCCCTCAGCTCCTCCAGAGTCACGTCCGTGGTGGCCATGCCAGGGAATCTCAGAACATTCCTGGGAACAGCCCCTGGGGACACGTTTGCTGCAGCCTGCTGTCATCCAGGGAAATGGGGATTGCCTACAGCTTTGTGCAATGGAGAGAATAAACAAAGGAAGCAGGATGAGATGCCCCCAGCCCTGTGGGGTGACTCAGTGCTGGGCTGGGAGGGCCTGGGCACGTACAGAGAGGAGCTGCTGAGGAGAACAGATCTTGGGGCAGGACAAGTCAGGACAAGGGACATGCACAGGACAGCCCAGGGAGGTGGCAGGGGGATGTTGCAGGGAGCCAAGGAGGCTGCAGGCTCTGTTCTACCTGCAGGAAAGGCTGAGGAAGAGCAAGTGTCACCCACCCTGGCTGGTGGGAGCCCTCAGCCTGGCCAGGTTGAGATGGGGGACTCATCCACCAGCGCCCTGGAAAGGTCTTTGAGCAAAGATCACCCTTTGCTCTCTGCATTTTCAGCTTCCATCATTCTCCCAAGACGACTTTCAATTAACTTTCAAGCTTAAAATCAAAATCTGGGTACATTTTAATCAGTAGGAATGAGGATGAAACATAATTCTTTGCCAGCATGGAGTTTAATTTGAAGCATTGCAGTTGATGATGCCACCAGTCCAAGCCTAATTCTCCTCGTCCTCTTTGCTCTGGGGAAGGTTTTCAAGCTCACTGATTTTCAGTGCTCTAGTGATAGAAGTCACATGTGCTGCAGTGTCCTTATCTGAGGTCAGTTGCTAGAAAAACTATGAAATCCTTAAATCCAGACCTTTGTCATGTGTTCTTGCAGCCCACTCTGCCTCATGCAGGGCTTTTTCCCCTCTGGTGTCCTGCCCTCACGTGTTTTAGAGCGTGTTTTATAAAATTGGTGATAATGCTGAGAAATGTGAGTTTGAGTTGTGCCCAAACTGTCTCAGAACCACCACACCACAGGGTTTCAAGTGCTTGTTTTTTTTTTAATTTATTGATTTTTTTGGGGTTTTTTTTAGCAGGTAAGCTTTGACTCTCCAAGCTGTTATCTCCTGAACAGCTCAGACCCAACCTGCAGGACTGCCATTACTGCAGTTAATTACCCTTTTGACATTAATTTCCATCTGCATCTGTGAACACTTTCCCAAATTGCTGTTCTGACAAGTGAGATGCCCCAGTTGTGGAGCCCCACATCTGAGAGCTGGGGAAGGCTCTCGGTGCTGTGGCTTGTTTGGGATGTTGTGGCTTGGGTGGTCTCCTCATCCTGCTTGGCAGCTGGAGCAAGAGGCTGTGAGTTATTTCCCGTGGTGGGTTTTTGTCAGATAAACCTCTCAGCAGTGATGGGCAATGGTGTGACATGACAGCTGATCCCTGCAGTCAGTGCTGGGAGCAATGAGTTAATCTGGGGAAGGATGAGCTCAGCCCTCGAGGGCTTGATCCATCTGGGGAGGTTTCAGAGCTTCCTCTGCTGTGCATGGGTCCTTCATGGACCAGCCACTCTCCAGGAAATCATCATCATGCAGCAGGGGTTTAAATATATCTCTTTTAAAGTGCATGTGGAGGGGAGAGGGGAGGAGGGTGTCTGTGGCTGTATTTTGTGTGTTTGGCTTTGTTTTTAGAGCTCATCGTGGGAAAAAGCAAGAGCCCAGTGCTTGAGCTGTGATGGAGAGGGAATAGTAAAAAGATGTTTCATAACATGTGTGGATTCATGCTCAGATCTTCCTGAGCCTTTCATCTCCTTTGGGCCCTGAATACAAATGTGGGAATGGAGATGAGGCAGAAAAGGCTCCTGTGGCAATGTGCTGGGTGCTGATTATTGCAGGGTTTTGCACTGAACTCTTTTATAGGCTGCACCTCCTCCTTGGTGGATGGTTTTTGGGCTCCTGTTGGCAGAGGTTGTAACACAGGGAGAAGGACCTGGAAGATTGGTGCAGGGAATAGTCACACAGCTCCTGCTGAGGCAGGAGCAAACCCTCACCTTAATCCTGGCTAAAAATTAGCAATGTCCTCGTTCCTAGCCCTGTGGCAGGATTTCTGTGTCCTGAACACCTCCAAGGGATGGGCAGGCAGCTCCTGGGAGGCACACAGGGCTGAGAAGTGCTTCCCACAGGTCAGGTGTACACAGCAGTGTGGGTCAGTGGGTGGGAAAGGACAAAGGCTTGCACAGGACAGCCCAGGGAGGTGGCAGGGGGCTGTTGCAGGGAACTAAGGAGGCTGCAGGCTCTGTTTTACCTGCAGGAAAGGCTGAGGACAAGCAAGTGTCACCCACCCTGGCCAGGTCTGTGCTGGCAGAGATGTCCCCAGGTATCCAGGAGCTGTGGCTTTTCTCCTCCCTCCTCACCCCCTCCTCTGTGCTGCCTGGGGGCTGCCCAAAGAGGCCCTGCTCTCCCCGGGGCTGCTCACGCTCTCCTGCTTCCCATCTGGAGCTGCTCTTGTTTGAATTTCTGGGGGAGCACGGGCTGCCAGGGTGGGTTTGTTTGTGCTTCTCCCCGAGCAAACACACACAGGTGGCAGGTGGCACCTTGCAAGGAGATCCACAGCAGATCTGCCTTGTGCACACAGCCTGCAGGAGCTCCAGCCCTGCTCGGGGCAGCACGTGGCCATTGACCTCCTCAGGAGGGGCATCACAGGGGCAGGGGCTGATCTCTTCACACTGGTGACAAGTGACAGCACTCAAGGAACCGGCTGGAGCTGAGTCAGGGCAGGTTTAGGTTGGATATGAGGAACAGTTTTTCCCCTCAGAGGGTGGCTGAGCACTGGGACAGGCTCCTCAAGGAGGTGGTCACAGCACTGAGCCTGTCTTAGCTCAAGGAGCATTTGGACAATGCTCTCGGGCACATGGTGGGGTTCTTGGGGTGTCCTGTGTAGGGCCAGGAGCTGCACTCATTTTGGCTTTTGTGTTTTTCAGATTCTGTGCTGCTTTAGTGTGTGGGTCTGGCCTTCACATGAGGGGTGAGCTCTCTGCACAGAGTAGGGAGACAAAATTATTCTCTTGCTGGGGACCAAGGACAAAGAATCCAAATTTCAGGCCCAAGAGCACAAACACCGTGGGCTGGAGAGAGAAAAACAAACAGGATGGGACTGCCTGGGCTGGAGCTGGAATGGGACAATGAACTCCAAGGTGCCAATGGAGCAGAGCTGATCAAAGTGAGAGATCCCATGAGCAGTCGTGCATTTAGGGAGCATTTTGGTTCATCTTGGGTGCAGCCCTGGCTGGGCTCTGGTGCTGCCCAAGGTAGATCCATTGAAGCCTTTTAATCAATCCCTGCTTTATTCTTTAGCTCTGTCCAGCCTCTGCTCCAGGGCAGCCTTCCCAAGGCATCTCACCCCGCTGGAATCCCCGCTCGGCGCAGCGCGGGGGCTCGGCAGTGCCAGGGTCAGTGCACCAGGCCTTGGGTCACTCAGGAGTAGCAGCAAGTGCCTTTTTTGTGGCAAGGATTTGCATAGTGGAGGCTGAACATCTGGGTTGTTGGGGGAGTGACTCGGGGGGGCTCTGGATGGGACCCAGGGCTCCACTGACAGCTCCGTTCCACCGAACGCGCCATCTTCCATGGACAATGCTGCCTTTCACCAGACCCACAGAATGGGCTTTGTGCCTCCTCTGTGAGCCTCTTTCTCTCTAGAAAGGCTTCCTCAGAGGCTGCAGGCACTGCTGCATGACTTGGAATGGTTTTCACCTGTGCCAGGAGTGATTTCACTCTGCTTTTTGCCAGGGCTGGGCTGTTTGGTGGTGCCAGGTGCTTTGCTGTTCCCTTGCTGGCAGCTGGAGAAGCCCATTAGAAGAAGGAATTCCATTGGGACCTCTTGGTACCTGGAGAGGGGTGTGTGTAATCATGGAGTAGCATCAGGAGGTCTTTATATCTGGGCTTTACTTAAATGAACCCATTCCTAATTTTCCTGCTGCTCTGCTCTACAGCTGGCTGTTGGAGGGCACGGCTTGGCAGAAAAGGAGGTGCTGAGTCTAGAATTATTTTCTTCATAGAATCAAAAAATATTCTGAGATGGGACACACAAGGTTCATCAAGTCCAACTCCTGGCCCTGCACAGGACAGCCCCAAAATCCCACCCTGTGCCTGAGAGCATTGTCCAAACTCTTCTTGAACTCTGGCTGGGTTGAGGCCATGACCACTGCCCTGGGGATCCTGTTTGTGCCCCACCACCCTCTGGATGAAAAATCTTTTCCTAATATCCAACCTGAGCCTCCCCAGTTTTGTTTTTTTTTTTGGTTTTTTTTGGGGTTTTTTTTTTGATATTTCCTTGAGTCCTCTCACTGGTCACTGGAGATAAAAGATCAGTGCCTGCCCTTTGTACCTTACAAAGATTTTAAAGGACAGCTCAACAGGATATTGGCACTTACATATTGATTCCACATCTTGTTTTTAAATGAGCTTACTGCTTCTGTGCTGGGTATCTCTGATGGATTCTGGGGCACAGCATGGGCCATGGGGACCTGTGAAAACCTGGTCCTTCATTGAATGCCTTGAAATGGTTTATAGAGAGACTCTGGGGGCAGAAGGGGAGCACACGAGAAATTTAATCTTGGAGCTGACTGGCCCCTCACAGACAGAGCTCTCTCTTCCATCTCCAGGTCAGAAAGACCAACCATGGTCCCAAAACCAGCTACATGAGTGGCTTGAGGGTCATCTTGTAAGATCCAGATGGAATTATACTGAAGTTTGTAAAGGCACTTCTGCAAGCTCCAGTGAAAGCTGATCTGCAGCATTAGGCACACAAATATGTCCTAAGTTTGGCTGAAGTTCTGTTCCAACTTCCCTGCTGCGGCCACTATTAAATATAATTGTAAGATACAAGGAAAAACACCAAAGAATGTTATTAGTTTATGAAACTGGGTTGCCTTGGCTACTTCTGAGGGAGAATTATTAGGAGAAAAACCTCAATTGTACGAGGCCAAGGCTTCATTGTAGTTTCAAATTGTAATTTCCCTTCTCTCCCGTTTAAGGACAGCGGACATTATCTCAGGAATCTATAGATAGTGTCTGAGTCATTCTTCAAAGTACAGCTAAAATGTAAAAACATTAAATAATATATCCCTGCAGCTCCTCTGACCAGGGGAAGTGTTTGACACCTCATTTTACAGGCAGGGAAGAGTATGTGGAGGAGGAAAATTACGTGCAGAGAGTCATGTTGGAGTCCTGATGGTGGCTGAGCAGTTCTGACTCCTCTGCTTGCAGCTGGCTTTGCCCCATGGCCGAGATGGTCCTCCCACCTCAGCATCTGCCCAGGGCATCATCAGCTCATAGGAGCAGAGAATCAGGATGTGACTGGGCTTGGGGTCAAAGATAAATACACATTTATGATGTCCCAAAGGAGAAACTGCCATTCTGAGCTCAGTGTTTTTGTGTAGGGCTGTGCAGGGAGCTGCTGAACCACAGCTCAGAGCTTGGCCTTTCTGACTTCCAGGCAATTCTGTGCAGCATCAGAGTACCCCAGGGGCATCACTGTGTGGTGCTGAGTGTGTGTTCAGGCTGCTGCTGCACTGGGGCTGCTCAGGTGGAAGGGCCCTGCCAGTGTTTGCAGCCTGAAGCATATTTAGAATGTATTTATCTGTGTGGAGGGAAAAGTGGCCATTGCCTGCTTGACCTTGGTACTCTTCCAAGGTAGCCTGTTCTTGATTGAGTGGCCAGACAGCCTGTGGATCTTGACCCTGAATATTCATCTGAGCTTCTGGCTAGGAAGGGATTTAGTGAGCGTGGGCCCTTGGCTGCTCCTTTGCCTGGTTCCTTCACCAGGGTGATGCCTGGCTGCAGTGGAGCATCTCTCGTGGGGCAGGAAGGAAGAGGACACTTTGTCCAAGTCTGGAGTGAGACTGGGACTTGCACCTAGGGAAAATCCCAGGCTGAGCTTTTCCCTTTGCAGCAGGGTCAGACATTGCTCTGAAACCCAAAGGCTGCTCTGTTTGTCCTGCAGCTCTCATGGGGAGGTGCTTTGGGTGTTCCAAAGTGTCTGGCTGTGCTCTGGGTGTCCTCACAAGGACCCCGTGGGTCACCCCGTGGGTCACCCAGGCTCAGGAGAGCCCTTAACCCCTGCCCTTTGTCATCTTCTGCCCTTCAGCCACTGAGCTGCTGCCTCTTTGTTCTGGGCTCTTCTCCTTTGTACGTCCCCACCCCTCTCTGGGAAAAATCAACATTTGCCTTGCAGAGCCTGGCCAACAGAAGGGGTCTGTATTCCATCCCGATGGCAGCCCCAGGCTTGCAGGGCTCCCAGGATAAATCCAGCAGTGTTTGTTGCCAGGGGGACCCTCTGAAACACAATTTTGGGAGTTCTGTGTGTGTGTGTGAAGCAAGCAGGGAAGCTGTGAGCGGTCACTGGGGCTGAGAAAAAAAAAGCTATTGCATTGAGGTTAGAAGAAGATGTTGAGAAATTGATTTAAGCTCTAAGTAAGGATGACTTTTTAATTCTATTTTGTTTTTAATCTGAAGTACCGCGTTGCTGCTTTGTGTGCTAGAAATGCCCAGAGTGCTGGAGCAGAGCAGAGGGGCAGATGCTGGGCTGGGAGGTTTGCACCAGGACTTCTCCTGTGTGGTCACAGGCAGAGCATTGCAGGCCTGGGGGAGTGGGGAGCAGAGCTGTGGGGTGGCTCAGGAGTATTTGATCCATATGGAAACACCACACTGGGCTTTTAAAATCCCTTTCCCCTCCTTCAAATCTGCCTGTGGTTTTCTCCATGGCCATTGCCAGATGAACCTGAGGGAGTGAGGTGCACTCATGAGGCTGAAGCTGTGAATGTTGGGGGGTTTTGGAGGGTGAAGGATAAGCACTGGTTATTTATTTTTCCTTTGTTTCCATAGTGCTCTGAGTGCTGAGCCTTATCCCTTGTCCACTCAGGCTCCTGGGGACACTTTTGTTATTAATGTTAATTAACTAACACGTTTCTAGCTTGCTGGAGCTCTTGTGGCAGCTGGTTAATGTAAGAGTTTGATTATTAAAGTGAGAGTAATTTCCTTCTTTGAGCAAAGCTGCAGCTTGGATGGGTTCAGATGCCTTCCCTCCTTCCCACCTCTGCTGGGATGCTGCAGGTTCTGGAAATGGGACCAGGTCCAAGCTGCTCTTGCCATGACTTTACCAGCTTAAACCTCCCTCATTCAGTGAAAATGCCACGAGGCACCTGTTCATTGAGTTCAGTTCTTGGGTCCTGCTTCTCTCTCTTGGATTTTGGCAGATAAGCATTGTGAGCAAGTGAGGACCGTGGTGAAGACAGAAAATTTAGAGGGACAAGATGTTTCTGGAAATCTGGTTAGGATCTACAGTGAAATTGGAGGGATTTTAGACTTAACAGTGGTTGTCAGGTCCATCCCCAACCAGCAGAGCTTCATGAGAGCAGTTTTTATTCCCAATAAACCCTTTTCCCTTTCCTCCTGCTGCTAAAAGGAATCCCCTAAGCCAGCAGAGCTGACAACACATACAAAAGGCCTGTTCTTGCAGTTCCTTTCCAATTTGTGTGGACATTGGTGGTGTGAATATTCATCTGCACAAGTCATCTGCTGTGGTGACGTGGCACCTTCGCCGCTGCCTGGATTACTGGAACACTCCAACCAGAAGAATCACAGATGATGACTAACACACTTTTTTTTGTATGAAAAACTGCTTGTGCTAATTTTTTTTTAGTGCTTTCATGATTGTCCAGCGTATCTCTGAATGAGTATCAGCTGTGAGGAATTTGTGGTCAGTAAAGAACAGACGATCACAAGGGGTGGTGAAATGATCTTGTTATTTCTATGAAGTGAATATCTGAGCACTGAGCTTACTCACCTCAGAATAAACTCATGGGGAGAAGAGGGAGTCTCTGTATTGTTTGAAGGCCATTTTAGCTCTTGAACAACTTGCCAAAGCACTTGAAGTCACTCCAATGTTTTAGTCTTCACACTGAAATTGAACGTCTCCAAAAAGCCAAGACTTATTTCAAGCACGAGCTTGAATCCATGCTGACCAGACAGAAGTGTGTGCTGTGGAGTTTGTGGGTCAGCCAAGGCAATTTTCTGGCCTCTAAGCTTTATGGATGCAGCTATTGATTTGCTGAGAATTACTGCAGTTTAATTTGAGTTAACAATTTGAATCAAAGCCCACACTTGAGCCAAGGTTAAAGTGCTGAGTCCCCTGTCACCCTCCACCACCATGTGCAGGACTGGTTCTTCTACCTGAGAGCCCTTTGCTGTGGCCAGACCACTGCTGGCCTTGGGGAAGCCTTCCTAACACTGCAAAAATTGAGGCTTGAGTCTTGCTGCCTCTTATCACCAGCACAAACTTTTGGAACTTTTTTTTTTTAGCGTTGGAATGCTTTTGGCACCTGCTAAAGTAGAGTGTTGTGGTAGGAATAGATGCATCTTGCTAATGCCAATTTTCCTGTGGTTTCCTTGAGGATGATTTGAGCTCCAGCCTCAAGCTGGGTTCTTTTTAAGTGTGAACTCATGGCTCCATGTGCTCATGAGCAGGGTTGTGTGGTTCCAGCTCCCATGGGAGGGAAATTGGTGGTGTTTTAGGCTGTCTGTGCTCAGCCTTTGACCTGGACACAGCTTGTTGGTGCATCTAGGCTGTGTTGGAGAAGGTGGTGGAGCACTGAGTCTGCAATCAGTGCCCTTTGGCCACAGCATCCCTTCAACATCCCTCCCTCCATCCCAGCAGCATCCCTCCAACATCCCTCCTCCATCCCTCCAACATCCCTCCCTCCACTCCACCAGCATCTCTCCATCCTGGTGGAAGCTCAGTTTGCTGCCAGAGATATTTGATCCAGAATGAAACCATGCACTAGGGTTGAAGTTTTTTTTTTTATTATTTTTCTAGCTGTGCTCAGCTCCTTTGTAAAGAGTTTCTGTTACACAGAATCTGGAAAAGTGTCTTTTATTCTTCAGTGCATGTTTCTGATTAGTATTGGAAATGAACATGAATTTTTTCCCCCTTTTTTTTTAAACTGTATTCCTTTTGAGGTTAATGTTGCAAGTGGATTTCAAGCTAATGGAAGAGAAGCTGTAATTGTGTGGTTCATTGGACTCGGAGCAGTAGAGATTTTTCTTCTGTTGCCAATCTGCACGCAGATATCCCTCCCTTGCAGTCCCCTGAGCCCCCAGCTGTCTCCAGTGACACCTCCATGTGCAAGCTCTGCCTCCAGAGGTGATGTCCTGTGTCAGCATGAGAGCTCTGCAGCTCAGCCTGCAGCAGCTGCAGCATTGGAGGAGCCGTGGAGGCAGTGACTGTGCAGTGTGGATCAACCCATGGGTGGGTTTTCCTCCTGTTAACAGCTCCAGGTCTTCTCCAGTCACTGTTTTTTATCCCTGGGGCTTTGAGAGCCTCTCTGGGTGAAGCAGAGTGGAATGCAGCTGTCGGTGAAGGAAATGCACTGCCCACTCTCTGCATGGTACCTGTGACATGGGTACAACGAGAGAGATTGCACCCCCTGAGCGGCTGTGAGTGTTGAGATGGACCTGCACAATGGACAAGGAGTGGAGAGCCCTGTCCCAGCAGTCTGCACTGGTACCTGGGCAGGGCACTGACATCCTTGCTGCCCTTAAGGTGCTGCTAGGTGACAGCAGAAGGGCCTGAGTACAGTAAAAATGCAGAAGACCCCGGCTCAGGGAAGAAATGATGCCTGGCTCCAGATGAGAAGGCTGAAGGACAGCTTTATTAAAACTATACTATATTATATTAATATACTGTTTAAAGAGGTGCTATCCTATTCTACATCCTTACTTCTTACTTACCCAACTCAAACTTGTGACTCTGCTGAGAGTCCAATCCACAGCTGGACCCATTGGTCACTGACCCCAAACAACTTCACCAGAATCCAACCCAGCATCACTGCAGGTGAACAACCTCCACACCACATCCCACATGGGAAAAACCAAGGAGCAGAGATAAAGATTGTTTTCTGTTCTTCCCTCTGTGCTTCTCCTGAGAGACAGAATTGTGTCTGTCTGTCCAGAGGACGTGAATGTCACAGCTGAGGAGATGGCAGAGGGCAAGATGGGGTGGAGGAGATGGGGCTGGGTGTGTGCAGTGCACAGGGGCTGCAGGTCCTGCCCTGGGGGGAGTCAACCCTGCCAGCCTGTGCTTTAAAAGCTGCTGCTGGTGTGCAGGTGCTGTGACCCCTCTGAAAGGTTGTTCTGCTGAGGAGCCCCCAGCACCCCAGAGCTGGAACCATCCCGAGGCGGCTCCGCGATTTTCCTTGGAGCTGCACTCCCCGGGAAGCCAGGAGGAGTGTGGATACATCCAGAGCAGTTCTGCTCTTGGATGGAGACATCTCCAGAGCTGTGTGGACACCCTGCAGTGCTGTGCTGCTGGAGGAGGAAGCTGAATTACCTGCTCCCAGACCCTGCACTCAATATATGTAACAGAAGCAAGAGTCACGCTGGCTGGTCCGATGAGCTGGTGCTGCTTTGCTGACTCCAGCACAGTGTGGGATGGCTCCTGCTGGTTTGGCCCATCCCTTTCCATCACCATCTTCGTTTGGCCTGGGTTCTTTTGTTTGTTTGGTTTTGGTTTTTACTGGACTGTGTAGAGAGAGCGAGTTCCTGAGTCGCATCCTCCGTTGTTTGTCCTCACCGCGTGGTTTCTGTTGATAATGGGAATCGCTCACTTGTCCTTCTTTTGAGTTTTCCATCATGTGAGTGTAGCAGCATGGATGGCTTACTGTGAGGAGAAAATCAACCTCACGTGGGCTCTCTTCACTGGTACATGTACCCAGAAGGTTTGGTGTGCATCATCCAAAAACACTGGTGTGTTCTGGACAATGTATGCATTGGCTTTGTTGGAGATGAACATCTCTGGCAGATCCCTGGTTAGCTCTAGGTTCAGATTCAGCCAACTCAGCTAGAAAAGTCCCACTGCAGATTTCTCCAGGCAATCTGGATTCCATCCCCTGCAGCAGGGTGGGCACCCAGAAGGTGCTTCCATTTCAATACTGGGATGCTTTGCATCCATTGTGTTACATCAGCAGCTGCAAGAAGCATCAAGCAGCAGAAAACCTGGTCCAATATTGTCTGGAGGGAGCAATTTAAATGTGAGCCTGGCACTGACACAATCACAGGGGCCATTCTGAGCTTTGTCAGTTGTGAAGGAGACCCCAGAGAAGCCCAGGGGTTTCGGGTGCTGCTGCCTTTCTGCTGGAGCCCGTGGATCTGGAGGGAATTAGTCATTGATTATAAAATGTGAAAAAAAATCTCTCAGCGAGTGAGCCAAGGTGGGGCTGAGCTGGGCTTTGTCCTGCTGAGGCACATCCACAGGGTTGAGCCTGACTGACTTTAAACTGCTGGGCTCTTCCCTTCTGAATTCCCCCTGATGGGAACGAGGGGCAGAATTCCCAGTTTGAGCTAAATAAAGCACATTGCACTGTGGATCTTAGTGCAGTGTGCTGCAGTGCATTTCCAGCGTGGCTTGAGGGCGTTTGCACGGCGCTGGGGGAAGGCTCACAGACTCTGTGTCTGCAGTGGAAATGTTTCATTTCCAATTCACAGCTCAAACGTGGGGCTCAAACTGCTGCTCCCAGGCTATAAATAGAGGAAACCCCAGAACAGGCTCAGCAGCTGATGCTCTCTGCTCCTGCCCCCTCCGCCGGCTGCTTGGCACTGTGTTCACAGCAGCACATTTTTAGCTGTTGCTTTCTCGTTATTTATTTTATTTTTTTTGCCAGGCTGCCAGCTTTCCCTGCTGTTTATCTGCTTTCCAGGACTGTGTCTGGATCCTCCCTCAGTGGAGGGGCAGTGGGGCATCACAGATAACAAGCTTGGCTCAGACTCTGCAGCTCTCCCTCCTCTCTCCAGCTTTTCTGTTAAGGTATTGGGCTGCCTGGATGAATTCTGTGTTTGCTCCTCATTTTCCCTTTGTCTGAGAAGGGATGAACAGCATTATTATGTATTATTAATGTTGTTAACAGGCAGTGAAGCAACAGCTGTCAGGAAAACCTCCTCCTAATGCTGCCTTCAACTCAGAGCAAATCAACTCAGCTGGTTGAGAAAAGGGTGAGGACGGTAATTCCAGCTCCCCAGAGAAAACCTGGGAGACAGGGCAAACAAACAAACCCTCAGCAAGGATAAAAACCAAGGCTCAGCCAGGGCATGGATGCTCCCGTGGCTGTGCTGGATGCTCCAAGTCCTGTGTGTGTTTTTCCACTGCTGAAGGGAATAAAGTTTATTTCCTAGATGTGATCCTGTCCAAGCTTGTGAGCTCCTCATTCAGCTTCCGTCCTGCCCCGCCGCAGACTGAATGAAGGCTTTGAACATGAAAGGCTGCTTTAAGCAGCTCAGCATGGCTGCAGATCTGCATTCCTCGGCCTGCCACCCATCAGGGGTGCTTTTCTCTGCTTTTGGAGCAATTCTAAAAGCTGGGTTTCAACGCTGCACCTTGCCTGCACACGGGGAACTCGGAGGTGTCCCTGCACGGACTGCTCTTGCAGCTGGCTCAAGGAGAGCTGTGTAAAAATCTGCTCAGCAGAGGAAATGGGGCTTTTCATTCTTTGCTAGCATCCAAAAAAGCAGTAGGCATTTGGAGAGGAGGAAAGAATTAAGGAAAAGATTCAGGGACTGGGTTTAATAGCAAAAATATGTTCAAAATGTAAAATGCACAAGTTCCCAGAAGCTTCAGCCCTTGTCCTGCTGTCAGTGATGGGAAGTGAGGCTGGCTGATGGGTGTAGCACCAATCTGCCCTGTTGCAGTGCAGGTAAAGCTCTTGAGCAGACAGGCTGGGTGTTCACATGTGGGGATGGACAGTCCTGGCTCTATTTTTGGCTCTCTGGGGGCAGGGAAAGGCTCCTTCTGAGGAGAGGGATGGCTCTGGGTGGTGCTGCCCATGGCTTCTCCCTGTGTCTCTCTTTCCCAGGACCAGCCCTGTGGTTCAACCACATCACGTTGTAGGCACAGAGGCTTTTTATGTTAGAAAAGGAAAGGGACAGAGCAAACACACACGTGCATATATACATATAAAATATATAAATATATATATACAAGCACAGGGTTCTGAGCATGAAATGCTTTTTCCATATCCAGCTGCCAGGCAGCTCTTTTCCCTTCCCTCCCTCTATCCCAAGCCTTAATGGTATGAATGTTTTCCTGCCTTTTTTCTATATGTATTTATTTATTTTTAATATATTTTTTCCTTGTATATATTTAATATATTTTTTCCTTGTATGATGCCCTCTTCTAGCTGACAAGGTTTGTAAGGTTGTGACTCCCTTACAAATCACAGTTTAGAGCTAGAGTCCCCTCTGGTGTTTCTGGAAACCCTAAATACATTTGTGGGTTTGCTGTGTTTGAATAATCATTTTTGACATCTTCAGGGAAAGGTGGAGGTCTCTCCTGAGGTGTTTTTTGGTTAAAACGATGTGTAACTCTGGATCTGAGAGATGATTGTACAAAGCAGATTGCTGACAGAGCTGTGCCTTGCCAGACACAGAGGGATAGCAGGGAGGTAACACCACACCCCATATTCACTCCTCATGGACTCCTCATTCCAACCTTCTTGTTGCTTTAGGAATCACCCGGACCTCCAGCGGGAGACTTCGGAGGCTCAGCGACCAGACAAGCCCGAGTAAGTTTGGCAATTCCTCTCTTTGGAACCTCCTCATCCAATTTAAAACAACAAAAAAAAAAGGAAAAATAGAGGGAAAGGAGGAGGTGTCACTCACAAATCACATTTCTGCCATGGTTTGAAGGGCAAAGCTTGCTGCTGATAAATGCAGAGCTCTCTATGCTGGAAGTGTATATATATATATTTTTTTTAATATATTTTTAAAAGCCCCAGCTATGAAAAGAGAGAGAATATAAAATACTTCTCACTGTATAATGGGTCCAGAGACAATAATTACCAAGCTCCAACCCAATTCAACACAGGGCAACAGAAAGCAGGAATGGCCTGTGGTTGAAATCCACTTTAGTCATTAGTAGCTCTTTTGGACTCTCCTTAGCTATTATTTTTTATTGGATGTGCAGATTTATGGATTATAAGTGCTTGTGGCTAAATTTGCAGCCCTAATTGCAGCTTAATGTTTTGGAAGCTGCTTTGGTTCAGAAGGAAGCAGGTGGGAGGGTTTGTTTTTCTTGCAGGAGGTGTTTCCCAGCCTCAGGAAAGCAGTAGTGGAATTCCCAGTGCTTGGGAGTACCTGAGGCTGTGTGCTCTGTTTGTTTGTGTGTGTGCCACGTGCTGGGGCTGCCCAGGGACTGTCCCTGCTGGTTGTCTGCAAGTGAAAAATGTCACTGTTCTTGCCTGAAATACTCCAAGGGAAGCTGAGGCAGCCCAGATTTGGCCTTTTCCTTCTGGTAGCCCTTTTTGCTGGCTGCATCAGCCCCTCTGATGAGCCTGTGCTGCTCCCTGGTTCAGACCCCTGTGGGAAGCAGTGTGTCTCCATCTCCATTCTACATCCCAGACATTATTCTTTGTTAGCAGGTGCTTTGTTGAAATGTTCCTTTGTGTTTCCTTCTCTGGTACCACACAGTCCTGTGGTAATTACAATCCTACCTGTAAATTTCAACACGGTGGGTGCAGATAATTCTTGTCATGTTTGGTTTTTCCCTTTAACAGCTATTGATGTTCCTATTTCGTAGCTGGGGAAAATGGGGGAGCAGAGAACCTGAAAGCTGCTGTGAGAATCCTACAATGCTTTGGGTTGGAAGGGAGAATCCTACAATGCCTGTGAGAATCCCACATTGCTTTGGGTTGGAAGGGACCCTAAAGACCATCTAATTCCAGCCTGGATGACTTCCCTTTGTCATTGCTGTCTCATTTTCTCTGCTCCCTGTCCCCCCAACCCCACTCACCTCCTCAGCACCCTGCTCTGACCACACTTTGTTCAGCTTTCATCCTCTCCTGTCCCTGTGGTCTCTCTGCCACTCAGTTGCTCCCTCCAGGCTCGATTTGCTGCTTCAACCCATCCTCTCAGCCCTCACATCCTGCCTCAACTCCCAGATGGATTTATCAAAACAGCTTTTCCCAGCTTTTCCCTCGGCGTGGGTGGCAGCAGAAAGCCACCCTGGGGGTGCCTTCCTGGAGCAGTGGCTTCAGTGCTTTGCTGGAAGCAGCCACCAGCACGTGTGGGATGGGGATTAGTCATGGATGGCTGCTTGAACGTGCACTTGAACACCCTGGGAGCTGGGACAGTGCCTGCCTGGCCCTCCTGAGCACAGGACAGCTCTTCATGGCACAGGAGAGGGTGGCACGCTGTGACACTGCCCTGCCACTGGCAGCTCCACGGCCTCACACCATCACCATCATCTGTGGCAGGATGGAATTATGGCCAGAGCACCCCAAACTGATGCCAAAGTGGCAGCAAAAATGCGTTGAGTGATGTTTATTGGGGAGTCTTGGTGTTGTGGGGGGGTTAAAGCCTCGTGACAGCAAGAGGCCAAGAGGACTGAGCTGCATTTTAGAGCTGATGCTTCAAAATCCGGCCACCAGCACAGAGCTGGCACTGGGGAGCTGCAGTGTGTGTTTGTCTTGTGCTTATGCACAAACAAAGCTGCTGCCTCAGCCCTGGCACCGCCTGCTCTCGTGTGCAGACAGGACAGAAGGGGGAATTGGTGCAGCTCCAAAGGGAGCTGGGGTGTAGGGAATCCACACTGACAGACACAGCACATTTGTTCAAGCTTGTTTTCCTTAGACTCTAATTATATACTTTTCCACTTTTCTGGTGAGAGACTTTGTAAATTTTAATTTTTCTTTTTTTTTTAAAAGTTAAAAAAAAATCAAATGAGCAGTTCAGTCCTTCAGTTTACTTTGCAGTAAATATTTATGACTCCATATAACTGCAGCTCAATTTCCCCTTGTTTCAGGTCCAAATTTTCCCCTCTGCACATCTGGCCTTGCACCCAGAAGCTTTTATTCCTGTAAAAGATAAATTGGGGTTGGGATGACTGAGCAGTGGTTGCAAGTGAAGCGTTGCAGAAGGGGTTTGGTTGCTTTGGGCTCTTTGCCACCCTAAACAAAGGAAGGGGTGATGTGCATTTCCATAGCCACCAGCTCCTGGGATGCAGAGAGCTCCACAGGCATCCACGTGCTGCCTTGGGGTGTGCAGTGAGGGTAGGAACCTGCAGAGCTGATGATGACCTCTTTTGGAACATTAATTCTGCCACTCAGATTCTCTTGTCCCTCTGGAGGTGGTGGTGTGGTGCTGGCATCCAACAGTGCTCAGCCCCAGGGCTGTGGGGCTGCTTTGGTTCAAACCTGCAGTGTAGTCCCAGTTAAACCCCTGGGGTAGGATTCAAGTCCCTCTCCAGCTCTCCTGGAGCCCCTTCAGGCACTGGAAGGGGCTCTGAGATCTCCCTGGAGCCTTCTCCAGGTCACCCCCCTGTCGCTATTGGATAAAAAATGAATACACACAAGCTTGGTGAGTTCAAAAGAGAAAAAGAGCTAAATTTTATTTCTGACCTCGCAATATGTAGAATTCCAAAAGTGACAGTGGATTGGAGGATGAAATTGCCACCTCTCCAACCACACTGGTCAAGCCAACAGTCCATCAATTCTCTCTTCTCACAAAGAATGTAAAACAATCATTATTTACATGAACAGTGCGTGAGGACTCCAGTAGAAATATGTAACCCTTATCAGAAGGCTGAAGAAGTTTTATGAGAACTTTAAAACTTTCAAAAGAACTATAAAAGAAAACTTAAACACTTTAAAAAATCAGGGCAACAACCCCCAGCTCTCTCCAGAGCAGAGGGGCTCCAGCCCTTGGAGCATCTCTGTGGTCTCCTCTGGCCTCTCTCCTGCACTTCACACCCTTCTTGTGTTGATGGCCCCAGAGCTGGAGGCAGCTCTGCAGGAAGGGATCTCAGGAGAGTGGAACAGAGGGGCAGAATCTCCTCCTCGACCTGCTGCTCACAATCCTTGTTGGCTTTCTGGGCCAGGAGTGCACCTTGCTGGATTTTATGGACTCATCAACCAACACCCCAACCCCTCAAGGAATAGTCTTGATCCCTTCTCTGCCCAGCCTGTGCTTGGGATTGCCCTGAGCCATGTTCAGAACACTGCCTTTGGCCCTGCTGAGCGTCCTGAGGGTCCCATGGGCCCACCCAGCCTGCCCAGGTCCCTCCAGGTGCTGAGTGTACCACTTAGGAATGGCATCTCAGGGAAGTTACTCCCACCTCATTTTCCTACAACTGTACCTGATGCATTTGAAGCAGAGAAATATTTGCTGACATTTGCCATGTGGAGCAGTGGTGCATTCACAGCTCAGCCAGAAAAGAGCCCAGAGCAGCTGGAGTGGAAGGAACAGAGATCGTGTTCCTCTCGGGCAGCCAGCTGTGCTCCACTTTGATTTATTTCCAGCCTACAACTCAGTTTTTGCTAAAGAGGAAGGAACTTCCCTGGCAAGGGTAACACAAGGAGAGGGTCCATGAAAAGGCAGAGTGAGGGATTTAGCTAAACCAGCATATTTTCCCCGTGTAGGTGAAGGCAGGGGGACGATGCCTTCCAGCACTGCTCTGGCCCAGTGCTATTTGTGCCTCAGGTGCTTTGTTCAGGAGAGGTCCCAGAGGGGTGGGAGGGGAGCAGGTGTCTCAGCTTTCCTGTTTCACAGCCTTTGTGTGGCTGTGACACTGCCTGGAGCAGGGGCAGCCTGCCAGGGCCAGGGCAGGCAGGGCTTTTCCACCCAAAAGGAGAGAGCACAGCCCTGCTTCTGCCTCGTCAGCAGCTGGCTGAGGATCAGCCACAGCTTGTCCTGGTGCTTTTTGGAAGTGCAGGGCAGCATTTGGAGAGGCAGGAAGTCCAGGCCAGCTCTCTGGGTTGTGTTAGAAAGGGGCACTCACTGGGACCTTTGCTGGAGCAGCTTGTTTTGTACTGTCTAAATGCTTCTCCTGGGTAAAAAGGGGAGGGACTCCCATCCAGATGTCGTTTGCACCAGCTCAAGCCCCTCGTTCACTCATCATGTTGATGGTAGCTGGGCCAGAAACCACGGTGGGTGGACCAGTGTGGGCTGGGGATGCAGGAGAAGTGAGGTGGTTCAAAGGTGCAGACTGTGGTTTGAGCCTGTGAGCTCTAGGACCCCACTGACCCCACTGTCCAGGGCACCCCAGAAGTCTCTGGTACTTGGGGTTAACAAAAATAAAAATATTACAGTCTTACTTTTAAATTTCAGCAAGATGGGCACAGAAAATTCTTGTCTTATTTGGTTTTTCCCTTTAATAGCTATTGATGTTCCTGTTTCATAGCTTGGGAAAATGGAGCAGCAGAGAACCTGAAAGCTGTGCCTTGAGCACTGCCTGTGAGTCCAGGGATCTTTCCCCATGGGCCCTGAAATGGAAATTTCAGTGTGAGGCCAGGTGGGTGGAAGAGCTGAACACACATAGCTGTGGGCATAATTTAAATTGGCTTTAACAGGCACAGGAGGATTTCAGCGGGCTTCACTAATTTGGATTGCTCAAAATTCATGGTAGATATGACAACAGTTCTTGCTGGTTCCATCCCTTGACTTAGTACCTTGCCCTGAGGACCATCTCCTCTCTTTGTGCCTGCAGCCCGTGAGAGGACAAGTCTAGAAACTGCTTTCGGTGGGGCTGTGGGTTAAGCAGAGCAGAGATAAATAAAAGGAATGTCAGGAGCGTGCATGATGGCTGTTACATAAGCAAATCCAGAGTGCTGTACAAACCATTAGGTGTGTGAGGGGTTTGTCCTCAGGGGAGTGCTGTCACAACTGTCACACATTGTCTGCGGCTCAGACGTGGGCACTGCCACTCACAGCACAGCCCTCCACGTGTCAGTGTGGCAAGCTGAGCTTGGCAACCTCCTGTGAGCCTTGGTCCAGCCCTTCAGCTTGTCCTGCCTCTGTCTGGAGCTTCCTGCTGGCATCCTGGGATCCAGGTGGGAGTGCAGCACTCTGGGATGCACAATGTGCTCTGTGCTGTCAGCATCGCCTTGGTGTGTGGTGAAACATCCTCAAGCTGCACCAGGGGGGGTTTAGATTAGTTATCAGGAAAAATTTCCTCACTGGGAGGGTGGTCTGGCATTGGAAGAGGCTGCCCAAAGAAGTGTGGAATTACCATCCCTGGAAATGTTCAGAAGTCGTGTGGGTGTGGCACTCAGGCCATGGTTTGGGGGTGAACACAGTTAATGGACTCAATGAACCCTGGGGGGGTTTTTTCCCACCCTTAATTCTGCTGTGATTCTGTGTTTGTCGCACCGAGGCGCCTTTTGCTGTGGTGGAGCAGCTGAGGGGTTAACTGGAGCCTGTGGCTGCAGCCTGACGGCTCTGGATGTGTCCTTAGATGAGGTCACAGGAATTTCTTGGGGCAGCCTCTGTTCCCCTTTGTGTGAGGCACCAGAGCAGTGACCCCAGCTGTGCATCCCTCCTGCCAGAGCGTCCCCACGCAGCACCCGCTCCCCTCGGGCTCCCTGGGGACAAACCCTGCCCTGACACGTGTCCCTTCAGCACACACGGCCTTTCTCCCCACCAGGGCAAGGCTGCAGAGGGTGCAGCCTGGTCACCAGCTGTGGAGGTTTTGTTTCTTTTTTTCTTAAATGTATGAGATGGTATTTTTTTGTTCAGACTCGGATGTTTATTAGGTTTTATCTACATTACAGTCCTATAAACTGTGAGTTCTACAGTACTTTAATATGCCAAAAAATGGAGCCCCGTCTATCTTTCTACAAGGTTTTTTAATGATCAACTGTCTAATTAAGACATGGCACTTAAATTATTTTTACTTTTAACTTAATAACTATTTGTGGCTTGCAATGTGGACTTTTTTTATCCAATTACATGCTACCGAAATTTATGAAGAAGAAGGTGAAGAAGAGGGACTAGCCTCTGCTCTAAAACTTCTATT
>QUSF01000033.1:5876392-5903110 GCA_003676055.1 Chloebia gouldiae | reverse complement strand
CCTGCCAGGGGGCTCCGAGACCTCGGCACCAAGTCAAAAACACCTCTGGCTTCCATTTTAACCTGTGGGAAAAAGCTGTCAACTTTGAGGAATTACAAGCCACAAGGGTTTGAGTAGTGTGGTAGTTTTACACAGGGTGAAAAAGTAAAATTTTAGGATTTTAAAATAAGGGGTTCAAGGGGACAAGATGGAGGGATTTGGGCATGTCCTGACCTTCTTCTCCTTCTCCTTTCCCTCCATGTCTTGCTGTGCTGGTGACACTTTTCTATTGGTTTAAGGCACAGACACACTGTCCAACATAAATGACAGATATTGGCACGTTATTGTAAACATGGCACAGGTAGTTTTTGGTATAAAATGTGAACACCACCCCAAGGAGGTGGGATTCTGTTGCAGACTTAAGGTCTCTTCCAACCTCATTATTCTGTGATTCTGTCACCTGTTCTAGGCCAGCCTGGATCAGGCATCTGTTCTGGTGGCCCAGATGGGACTTGAACCCACAGTCCCCGTCTAAATATTAGATATTTACTGTTATGTGTTTATTGTTATTAGATATTTATCTAGTATTAGATGTTTATTTATTATTAGCTATTTAGTGGAGTTTACAGGAAAGCTCTGGTTTCAGAGAATCATGGAATCACAGAATGGGTTGGGATGGAAGGGACCTTAAATCCCATCCCACCCCTGACATGCCTCAGGAAAGGAGTAACTCAGGAGGATCTGAGTGATTTGTGTGCCCCTGTGCTGAGCAAATAGAAGGTTTTATAAGAAATAGCCAGGGAGTGGCAAAATAGTGCTTGGCAGCACGTGTGGAGCTGCAGCCCTGGGCAGGGCAGCTCCCTGTGTGCCCAGCTGGGAGAGGGACTTGGAATGAGGAGGCAAAAAACACCTGGAAGAGAGCAGGGCAGCAGCACTGAGAGTGTGAGTACCTCTCTTCAAAAAAGGAGCATCTCCTTGGTTTAGTTTTAAATTTTTCCCAAATGGAAAGGAGTGTTTCAGCCAACATTTTCTTTTTCCCCTTCAGTAAAACTCATAAAAATGTTACAGAAAGGTTTTTAGAGCTAACAGTCCATGGAGGCTCAGATACTCTCATTGCTGGCTCAGTGCAGCCCGGGGGTAAAAGGCACAGAGTGAAAATAATGGAGTAACACTTGATTGCATTGGAGCACCTGATTGGACCTGTATTTCCTCATGTGAAAATGCTTCACTGAACATAATTTGATTTAGGAATGCTGCGCTCTGCCACACTGTCCTCCCTCTGTGCTCTCCTCCCAGATATCCAGTTAGCTGAGATAGCTGAGATAACCTGTAAAGAACCAGCTAAATCCCCATTTTTCCTGCCTCTCCAGGCCCTGGAGGCCTTTGGCTGCTCTGGCTGCTTCCTGCACCTTGCCCAGTGCAGCCTGAACCTCTGATCCCTGAATGGGCTTGCAGCATTCATCCTCTGCAGCTCAGGCTGGGGCTGGGGGTGATGCCTGGCTGATGTGCTAAAACCCTGGTGGTGTGGGAAATGGATTTGTAGAGAGTCCTTAAAAACCACCTACTTCCTAATTACAAAACACTATAAACATTTCTTAACCTATCAACTTTTTACCACACTATACTATAAATACCTTAAAACCAATCATCTAAAACTACTCTTCATAAATCTTACTACAATACATCTTTCATAATTCTATTTCTCTAAAATATTATTTACAAAACTGTCCTTTAAAACTTTTTTTCTAACTCCATTTCTCTCTCAACAATAGCTATCCCATTTTATAACATTTCTATATCAACATTCCTTATCTTAAAATTTACATGCAGATACACACTACATAAACTTTCTATTAAACTTTACAAACTCTCTACAAATCCATTTCCCACAGGTGGAAGTGGTCAGCTGTGACTGAGGGGCTGCAGGAAGAAAACAGGGGCAGGAAAGAAAACAGCTCAAATGAAATGCCCCAGGAACATTATCCCAACATAAAACTGGAGAGGCAGACAAGGAGCAGCAAATAAGATCTACCTGAACACCTGCAGGTGTCTGTGCCACTGCTGGGGCTGGTGACAGTGGCAACAGCCTGTGGTAGCCACATTCTTCTTTCTTTTAGGATTTTTCATCGAGGAGTACAGAGGAAAGAAAGAGAAAACAATTTCTGTTTCTGCTCCTTGTTTTTCTCCATGTGGAATGTGTTTGGAGAATTGTTTATGTGGGGTGATGGCTTGACTGAATGCTGGTGAGGATTGTTTGAGCCTGATGGCCAATCCAACCCACTTGTGGCTGGACTCTGGAAAGAAGATCACGAGTTGTTAGTTAGATATAGTAGTTAGGAAAAGTAGGTAGTTAGTATTAGTATCTCCTTTATATAGTATATTAATGTATTATAGTATAGTTATAATAAAGAAATCATTCAGCCTTCTGAACTCGAGTCAGACATCACCATTTCTTCCCCTGGGTTCACCTGCATTTACAATAATAGTCCTGAACCCCCTCGTGGCTGCCCACTCTGGGCTCTGTGCCATGCCACAGTCCCTGCTTATCTCTGTGTCCACACCCAGAGAGCAGCTCCTGCCCTGGCAAAGTGTGAGAGAGAAGCTCCAGCTGAGCCTGGCACAGGGCTTGCTCCACTTTCTTTTTTGTTTTTTGTGATTTCCTTCCTTGCTTTCTCTGCAGCTGGCAGTGCTTCCTGCTGGCTGCCCCCCGTGGCAATGTCCAAACCTGTGAGGGAAAACGTGTGCACCCAGTGCCAGCCCCGTGAGCACGGGCTGGCAGCAGAAATGGCTCAGCAGGGCTCCTGCTTCGTGTCTGCTCACTGTTTGCAGATGGAAGCTGGGGCTGTTTTTACAGCAGATAGCAGTGGTTTCCCTAAAAGTGGTTTTCTTCCTCCTGCCTCCTCTCTCTCCTTGTGGCTTTTCCAAAATTAGCCCTGGGGGGTTTGAACCCCGAGAAGGCAGTGCTGGCCAGGGGAGAGAGTTCTCTGTCCTCTTCCTAAAATCTGGGTGTGCTTGACTTCTCCTCACCCTTTAGCAGTTGTGGTGGTTTTGCATGAGATATTGTAATTGATAATCTGTAGAACAAAAACCACTAGAGCAGTACTACTAGAAAATGGAAGGTGTATATTTTTTCTCTGTATACACTTGTACAGTGCACAGACCACTGAACACCCATTTGAACAGACATTTGAGAAGCTTCTCAAAAACTAAGAAAAATTGTGAATTCCCAGCTCCGGACCACGAGAGTCACTGGAAACACACCTCTGAAGGGAGCAAACCCCCATGTTGATATCACCAGCATGGGGTACCCCTCTCTCAGTCACAGGCACCCCATTATTTACCTTTTAGTGCTTTGTGAGCACGGCTTCAGAAACACATGACTGCACCTTTAAAGTGAATCCATTAAAATTTGCATGAATGCTTCAGGTCTGAATGAGAGCAGCTACCTGGAGGTTTTGTGCATTTCAAGTTCAATTGCATTAAGCATAGTTTGGGTCCACTTCCCTGAGTGCCTCCTGGTGATCTGCCCTGCAAGGAATGGTGTTTTCTTTCCCCTTCCCAGCCACCTGGGTCTTGATGGGTTAAAGTTTGGAGGCTAAAATGAGCGATGCCCCCATCCCTTCTTCCTTTCCATTCATCTTCTTCCTTTCTCCATCCTTCCCCGGGGTTTTGCCCTTCCTCTCCAGCCTCAGGAGCTTGGCCATGGGGCTGCTTGGTGGAGGCAGTGCGGTGGGGTTTGTGCTCCACCGGGCTGTGCAGCTGCCCCGTGTCCTTGCTTTGTGTTCAGCACCTTTGAGATCTGAGGCAGGAAACGTGGTTTGAGCCTGTCAATGGGAAAACATTGCTCATTGTCCCCTGCAGTGCCTTGGGCTCTGGCAGCAGGAACGTGCAGAGCTCTGCTAGCAAATCGTGAATGAGCAGGATTTGGGAAGGAATCTGAACTCCTCTGCACAGGGAGTAACAGGCTGGGCGAGAGAGACATTGGAGAGAACCTTCCCGAAGGACTGGGCTGTCCTGGGGCTGCCTCCCACCGTCTCCCTGGGGATGTGCAGGGTTTGCACATCCTGGGGGCTCCCTGGGGGCTGGGCTGACCCCACTGCTGGGTGCTGGCTGTGTCCCTCCCTCTGCTTTGGGGACGCTGATACTGCATCTGCTGCTGAACGGGACAAATCCTCAATGTTGGAAAGTGATACAACATCAGGCCAGGCTGTGCAAAGGTTTCAGCAGTGTCTGGAGTCTTCCCGTGGAGGTTTATTCATCCAGCTGGGCAATAACCTGTCCTTCTGCCCATGGCATGAGAGCAGTGCCAGGCGGTGTCACGGCTGTCACACTTGGGTTTTTCCATGTGAATGTGAGCTTTTTGGGGCAAAAACTGTCACTTGGACCATGCAGATCACACAAGGGTCCTGTCAGCACACCTGGCCCGTGGAAGAGCTGTGCCTTCCCTCCCAGCATTGCCTTGCCATGGGGGTTGAGTGATTTCTTTGCCAGCTCTGGGGATGGAGGTTGTGCACTTGCATCTGGCTGTGTGATCAAGCTGCACCAAGGGAAATACAGGTTGGATATTAGGAAAAAGTTTTTCACAGAAAGGTGATAAAGTTCTGGAATGGCTGCCCAGGGAGGTGGTGGAGTCACCATCCCTGGGTGTGTTTAACAAAGCCTGGATGTGGCACTGGGTGCCAGGGCTGAGTTGAGGTGTTGGAGCTGGGTTGGACTCGATGATCTTGAAGGTCTCTTCCAACCCGTGAATTCTGCGATTATCACCAGGAATCAGTGTCGGATGGCTCGGGAGGGTGGTGCAGGCTGCTGGGGCAGTGGGCAGCCCCTGCTGGAGCTGCCAACGCCGTGTCCCCTGCCCGGGCCGGCTGCCAAGTGGAAGTTTCCGTGTGGACCAGCCCATCTGTGCAGCCGCACATCCCTCCATCCCTCCGGGCACAGGAGCAGCGGGCACCAAACTCTGCAGAGCTGCTCTGCCCGGGCATCTCCGGCAGCAAAATCCGCTCTCAAATCCCACCTCAACTCCACCGCCACGCCGGGGAGAGGACCCAGAGCTCCTGCCCGGGGCAGAGACTTTCACTGCCGCTTCTGGCAGGCTGGGAAATCCTGCTGCTCGCTGCCTTGCCGTGGGGAGGAGGGAGAAGCGCTGCCAGGGCCGGCGGGGAAGCCGCCGAGGGGTGCTCAGGACCCGGACCCCGCCTGGTAGCAGCAGCAGCAGCAGCCCCGTGATGCTGAGCTTGGAATGAAGTCAGCCTTCATCAGCCGAATAGTTTATGCATGAATCGAAACTTCAGACCTGGCAAAAAAGCGTGGGGGGAGCGTGCGGGATCTGCGCTCTTTTAAAATGCTGGAGCCAAGGAAGGAGGAGGGGATAGAGGAAATAGCAGGAAAATAAGACCGGGGAAGTGGGGAGAGATTTGAGAAGCTGGATGAGTTGCTCGCACTGTTATTGTGGGGAGCCAAGCTCCTTAAGCATCTCCTGGTGGATATTAAGAGGGAGCTGTGGAGGCTGGAGCGTTCCCCTGGACACTCGCATGCTGTAGCTTTAAGACTGTTTTACAGAGGACTCGGGATTTCCAGTTTTCCTGCGCCTGGTGGAGTATTTCAGGGAGTTACAGGATTTTTCGGGTCATGTACCCGCTTTTCCTTTCTTCCTCCTCCTTTCTCTTTCTCTCTTACTCTTCTTTTTCATTTCAAAGAGACAAAGCTACTTCAGTTTGGAGCACAAACATATGATCAGCACATGGAAATGTGGTAATTTGGATGCATTCATGATTGCAACAGATTGAAGAAATTAGACCAGACAAAGAGCTTTTTTTGGAAGAGGAGGAGGAGGAGGCAAGGCAAGGAGGGAGGGAGAGTGGGGGAAAGAAGGGGACGCCACCGAAAAAAGGGACGGCCGTGACACGCGGATGCTAAATATATCCCGTAGTAATGGAGAGGGACCGGATTTCAGGTAGGCTATTGATATTTTAATATGTTATATTCTGCCCCTGCCCTCCTACCTTTCCAGCAGCTTCTGTACTTTGAGGAGAGGAACAGCCCTGCTCCGGGTGGAATTCAGCCGATTCCTTTTTTTTTTTTTTTTTTTTTCCTTCATTGCTTCCCTTCTTCTTTTTTTTCTTTTTTTTTTTTTTTTTCCCCATCCTCCTGAGCCCTGAGACAGACGGTGATTCCAGCAGAAGCCGGGAGGGGGGCGAAGAGGGGGAAAAGAAGCAGGGGTGGGGGAAGAAGAAGAAACTGCTTTCTAGGTCTGGATTTCATTTGAGCGCCTCTCTCTCCCCCCTCTCTGCTCCCATGTGCCGCACGGCGCTGGGGGGATGAATGCTGAGCCTGTTAGCTCAGAGCTGCGAGCCGGGCAGAGGGAGGAAAATCGCCGAGCTCTTGGCATGGAGACGCGCTTCTGCTCTGAAGGTTGGCTCCTGGCTGGGTGTGTGTGTGCCTGTGTGTGTTGTGGCGGAGATTTCCTGCTTGCCAAAGCATCTTCCCTGGGATTTTGCCCTCCCAGTCCTGCCTGGCTGGGCAGGAGCTGCCTGCGTGTTCCTGCTGGGCTTCACCTTGCGTGGGGGGAGAGGCTGGAGGGGGGCAGGCAGAGCAATGAATAACTCCATTTAATCCCCGGCTTTGCCCGCAATTCCCGCCCAGTGGTGCATGTCTGAGCGCTTCCACGAGCTGCTCCCAGCTCCGGGGAGCTGCCGGGGGATGCTGGCGCTGCCGTGAGCTGCCCGGGGGTGGCTGTGGCCGATTCTGGTGGCAGGGACGGGGGACAGGCTGTGCGGTGTCCCCCTCCGAGCAGGGTGACCGGGGAAGCTGAGGGAAGGGTGTCGGTGCCCAGGCTGGCAGATCTGCTGGGTGTCCCTCCTCCGTGCCACCCCAGCACGGCTCACCCCGCCGGGCACCCAGCCTCTGGTCCTGGGCGTTCCCTGCTGGGCATCGGCGCTGGGAGGGAAACCACAGCGGCCAGAGGAAGCGCTGAAGCCAGGGTGGAGCGAAGCTGTGGCCAGGGAAGGCTGTTCCCACGGCTGGCCCCTTGCAGACCCACCGAGCCGGGATGTGCTGAGAGCACCCGCTGGCCCTGCATCCGGATTTACCTGCGGGAGCATCCTGCACTCCTCTTCAGAGGGCGGGGGGCACCTTCTCATCCCTCTGGCCACCTCTCCTGCTTTCTCCTCTGCTCTGAGCCACTTCAAAGCATTCCTGAGAGCTGCCTGTAGCTCAGAGCCGGGTGGGTGCTTCAGCAGCTTGGGGCTGGAGAGCCTGTGCCACTGGGCAGGGACGGGAGCGGGTGGCAGGGGGGTTGAGCCCATCCGTGGTGCAGTGCTGGGGACACTTTCTTCTCACAGAGGTGCTGGGCAGCTCTGCAAAGGGTGGCTGGGGAGACAGGGGACTGCCTGGTGGTGTGATCCAGGGATTTTTGTTCTGAAGGAGCACCAAAGGTGGGGATCTTTGAACCCTCAGGCTGTTTGTTGTGCAAGGAGCACAGAGCCCTGGTGCCTGGGCTGGCTGTCACTGCTCCCAGGGCAGGCAGGAAGACCCCAGAGCATCTTTGTGCAGAGGTGCAGGAGCTCTTGCTAATGCCCTGAAGCAATATTTGCAAAAAACAATGTCCAAGTGCATCTGGAATTGGTTTTCCACAGGTTTTCCCTGCTGTGAGCAGGGATGCAGGGAGGGCACGTGGCTGTGCCTGGCGAGCTGGGCCAGGTGTACATAAATGTGGTGTGTTCCTTCACCTGAGGAGGCTGCCAGGATGATGAACACAACCACTCTGCCCTCACTCAAACGCTGCGTGGGACCTTGGAAAGGTGCAGACCATCCTGGTGGTGTTTGTGGACATGACTTTGGCATGAAACGTGGGATGGGGAAATGGATGGCCTGAAGGTCTGCTCTCTGATCTGCTCCACAGGTCCCTGCTTGAAGGGCACAGGCAGGCAAAGCTGCTCAGCTGGGGCAGTGGAAGGAATGACAAACCATGCGTGGCAAAACTGTTCTTGAAGGGATTCTGGGCACAGAAGTGACAATAATGGTTGGAATTGATGATTTGAGGTGTCTTTTCCAGCCTGAGTGGTTCTGATCTCACCAGGCTGTGCTGCTGACTCTCAGATCCACGGCCCAGAGGGTGCCCAGGGAGAGCTCAGCCCACCCTGGCCCTGCTCTGAGGGTGCCAGGGGCCGTGGCTCTGGCACTGCTGGAGGAGTGGAGCAGGGAGCAGAGCTCACTCACAGCCAGCAGCACGTGGGCCCTGCCTTGGTGGCTAACTGGGAGATGATTTGGATGAAAGCAGATCCGTGCCACGCTGGGGGCCACGTCCCAGTTACTGCTCTGGCCCTAAATATGCTTTTAATTAGTCCTGTGGGTGGGAAGAGCTGACTCCTGAGCTGAGTGTGGGGCTGCTGGATGGGATGAGGACACTCCAGGGCGGGTGGGATCTGGGCCTGGCCTCTTCTTTGAGGTCTGTTTTCCCACAGCTGCTGGCTGGGCTCGTCCCCTGGGGTGTCCTCTGCCAGGGGAGAGCTCAGGCTTTCCTCCCAGAGCCGTGTCCCTGGCCCAGGGTCCCATCCCAAACACCCTGAGCTTCAGGGGAAGGCAAGGAAGGTGCAGGGTGAGGCTGCAGGGCTGTGCCAGGTTCGGTGCCAGCTGTGGGGCAGCGAGGGGCTGCCTGCTTTGTAGCAAGGTGCCAGTCTCAAGGGACGCCTGTGGGTGCTGGCAGAAGAAACACAACCTCACAGGACCCGTTTGCCTCTTCTAATCCAGTTAACTCATTTCTCACACGTTTCTGAAAGCTGTGAAAGCATGAAAAGCAGTAGCTCTGAATGGGTTTGTGTCTGGTTTTGGGGTGGGAGCTGTGCTCTGGGCTCTGTCCCTCCGTGCCAGGTTGTGCTGGTGGCAGTGGCCTGGAGATGGCTCTCCTGTCTTTCCCTAGCGGCCGGTCCCTTTGACTAGCTGGGATCTCTCTGCAGAGCTGCAATTGTTAATGCCGCGGGGCCTCCTGCCTCTTCTTAAAACAAGAAGAAGGGTCTGCAGCTCCCTGAGCAGAGGGGTTTGGTTTCTGCCCTGGTGGGGTGAGAGGATGGTGCAGCACCGATGTGAGATCTCCCAGTGAAATTCCTCATGTCACCTTTGCAATTGCACTGGGCAAGCTCATTTGAAGAGTTAATGGATGATGGTGAATATGTGATCATAACACCTCACTGCAGTGAGTGGTATGTGTTGGGCAGAGCCAGGCATGGGGGCTGGAGGCGCATAGAAAGAAGATAAAGGGTTAATTAACCCACTGGTGATCACTCTGAGCCTTTCAGTTGCACCCACTACAGGTATGTTTAGGTGCAATATTCTTAGTTTGGCATGGTTTTATCCACTATCCTGGGCAGCAGGGGCTGGGTGGCCACAACAAAACATCTTTGATATTCTCAGAGCTCCCTGGGAAGCACTGCCTGCCTGAACTGAGAAAGAGCAAAGGGAAGCAGGGTGCTGTTTGTGATTGCTGGAGGTGTGAGGGGATGCACTTGTTCCTTCATTTATTTTAATAAAAGTTAATCTTCTAAAGGTGTGTGTCAGGGCAGAGGTTGCTTCTGACGACTTCAGCTATCTTTGCTGTCTCAGGTTTCTTGGTGTCCCTAGGAAATGGCAGATAAAAGCCTGACATTATTTGCCAGACATTTTCCTTTTTCTTTTGGCTTGCAGCACACCACACATGGGACACCAGACTGTGCATTTACACATGGTTCCACCTCCTGTCAGATCCCCCTGCGCTCACCCAGCCCTGGCACTCAGGGACCCCTTCCCATATGCCCTTAACCCTTTGTCTGCTGTCAGTGCTCATATCCCTGCTTGGTGCCGACCCCATCGCTTGCTGCGGTGCCCTGCAAAAACCACCTGTACCTTCACCCTACGTGTTCTGTAGCAACCTATGATGGCTGCAGGTCCTGCCTCAGTGAGCAGAAGGTCTCTCAGGGAAAGATCTGGGATTTTTGGGGCTCTGCAACTGTCTCTGTCCACGGAGAGCTCCGTGCTGCTCCCAGCCCCTTTGGCTGCCTGGCCAGCAGACACATCCCCGCAGTTGTCTGAGGCATGTCAAGGTATGAAGCATGACCCATTTCCTGATGTCTGCTCTTAAATCTGCTGGAAATTCTGCTCATCTCCATTAAATATGGTCCCACTGTGGGGCACAACTCATCTCTGGCCTGACAGCTCAGGTAATGCTCCTCGACACCGCTCTGCTGCACTTGGCCAGCCCCAGGGCTGGAGCTCCTCTGCAGATTTTTTACTTTGCTGGATGACTTGGAGCCTCCAAGAAAGGCGATTCCCATGCTGCTGGGGTGAGGGAGGACATTTCTCATACGAGTCAGGGCTCTTCCAAGGTCCAGCATACCATAATGCTGAGTAGAAGCAAGTACGTAGTTAGGGAAGTATGTCTGGGTCAACACATGTCTTGTGTTGCCTTAATGATCTCAGAAGCACAATATCTGTGTCCTGTTGGCTTTTCCATGCAGCACTTGCAGCTGTAACTCATAGACAGAGGGATTTGCTAGAGAGGAGTGCTGTGTTGGGCTCAGGGCTCTCTGGCATCCCCATGTTAGGAGCAGTAAATGTAGGGAAAATTCCTTGTTCTGCCCCTGATGTTCCGTAAGTCCTCAGGAAAAGGGGTTTGTGCTGCCATTCCCCTTTATTTTGGGTGAGGATCTGGTGCCTGGGTCTCTGCTGAAGCTCCCTGGCAGTGAAGGGGTTGCTGAATTGCAGCTGGGAGCTGTTCTGACGCTGCAGTGAGGAGAATCCCCAGCACAGGGTTGTGGGTGGGATCTGGGGCTGTTCCACGTGGGCTGTGAGTTCTTGGTGGCTGCTCTGGACAGCTGATGGAGACAGCATCCTTTATGTGTGTGCTCAACCAATATCCATGGATCTTGACCCATTTTAAAGAAGTTTCTTGAGCTCTATCCATTGCTCCTTCCCAGCAGTGTCTGTTTGCAAGGGCAGTTTCTCCCTTCCTAAACACCAACACTGAAAAATAATTTCCCCTGAAAATGAGCAGGACATGGCCCTCCTCTCCTCCAGCATTTCAGGCTGCTGTGATTATCCTGATTTATATAACATTATTATATAAAATTGATTTATCTTGATTAACCCAGGTGCTGCTTCCCTGCCACAGGACAGCTGTGAGCCCGTGCTGCAGGATGGAGCTGCTGTTTGAGTGCAGGTGAAGTGAAATAGCAGTGTAAGGTTTAACTGAGTTTTGGGTTGCTGATGCCAAGAGTGTTGTTAGAGACTTATAAACAGCTCTGGATTGTGGCTTGGGGGAGAGAATGGGCAGGGGTTTACAGGTGAATAAAATGCATTAGTTTTACAAGCAAATAATCACACAATAAATCTGAGAGTGTATTTTCCCCGTGGAATGACAGCCCAGGTTGGAAAGGATGCCAAAAGATCACCTGGCCCAGCCTTTTGTGGGAAAGGGAGCCTAAATGAGATTATCTAGCACAGTGCTCAATTACATCCTGAAAACCTCTAGCAGTGGGGACTCTACCATGTCCTTGGGAGCTTGTTCCAGTGACTGATTGTTCTCCCTGTAAAAAAATGTCTTTCTTGTATCAAAACAAAGATTTGTTTTTGGTTTTTTTTTTCCATGTGAAGTCAGTGCTGCATAAACAGATCTGCGTTAATTTTGTGATCAGATCATGATCAGGTACCTGATAAACGAAAGGAGTTGTCCTTGAAGCAAATTCTGGTTTCCAGGGATGCCAGTTTGGCAGGGGATCAGGGTGGGTGCTTGGCTGCAGGCTTTGAGGGGGAGCCTGCCCTTAGCTCTGCTGCATCTCCAGGCTGCAGCTTTGGCCATGGTGTCACTCGAGGCTGTGGAAATAATGCTGGGTTTGCATTTCATTGCTGCCTGCTCAGCCTGGAAAATTAAACCCTATTATCAAGACAACCCAAGTTTGGTCTCTGGCACATTGGAGCAGACAAATATTCATAATTTGGTGCTTCTCTTGTCTGATTTTTTTCAGAATCCCATTGGGTCAAGGCACAGAGGTGTGAGCACCCTCTGGTGTGGCTGCTAATGAAGCAATTGGTCCATATATTCTGAAATTACTCTCCTTGACTCCCCCAAAGCTGGGTTCTCTCTCCACAGCTGGGCCAACATCTGTGGATGCCAGCAGCCCAGCCCTGCCAGCTGGCACTGCCTGCCTGGAGCACTTTCTCCTCTCCTTCCCAAGGCTGCAGGATGTGGGTTCTTTATTTGTTTCAGATGTTTTTTTCTTTCCAGGGTTTTTTGCTTCCATGTCTTGCTCATGGTGATGGGGGAGCCTTGGTGTCACAGGCCTTGCTGATAAGAGGAGAAGCTGACTTTAGGGGTTTGGGAGCAGGGATGTGTGATGGGTTTTTTCTGGGTGTTTTCTGGTTTTTTTTTTCTGGGTGCCTGATCCCTGGCAGTGCCAGGGAGCACCAAACCTGCCCAGCACACGCAGCATGG
Organism: Chloebia gouldiae; assembly: GCA_003676055.1. NCBI lineage: Eukaryota > Metazoa > Chordata > Aves > Passeriformes > Passeridae > Chloebia > Chloebia gouldiae. Next base: position 5,890,671 of record QUSF01000033.1, on the reverse strand, counting down.
AGTGACCCACAGTGGCTGAAGCAGCTGTGATGAAGCCAGAGCTCTGTCAGGGGCAATTGTTTGTTTGAATCCATATGGGTGGTGTAGGGGGGCAGATGGAGAGTTAAAACCCTGAGCTGGCAGGAAGGCTTCTTTTAAAGGACACCCATGAAGCTGAAAAGCAGCTCCTGGGGAGCTGAGTGGTGTGAAGCTGCAGGATCAGGACTTGAAGCCAGGATTTGAGTCCAGGGACAGTTTTTTCTTTAGCTAGAAGAAAAATAAGGGAAGGAAAAAGCCCTGCAGGTAACAGCTGTGTTGGGCAGACATCTTGATGTGGGTGAGGCTGGTTTTGGTGTCTAGGTCTGGGATTTCGTCCCTGTGCTGCTGATTTTGGGTGAGCTACACAGCAAGTCACGAACTCCCTGTGTTTGGGTGCTTATGAAATTCTGGCTTGGGCTTTAGGTTTGAGCAGCCCCTGTTTGAGGTCGGGGAGCAGCAGGGTCCTGTGTGAGGCTCTGTGTCTCTGCCCCTTCCTCAGGAGCTCCTGGTGCTGCTTGCCCCATGAGCTGCTGTAGCTGCTGATCCCTGGCTCTCCTCAGGCTGCAAGAAAAGAATTTTCCAGACCTCCTCATCTGAGTGGTGCTGGAAATGCCAGGATTGTACTGCCCTGCCCTGGGGGAATCGAGGCTTGGGAGGCTCATCCAGCCCACAGAGGTGCTGTGCTGCCCACGGGTGTTTTGGGTGGGTCTCTGTCGCTGCTGCTGCTGTGACACTGCTGCAGGGACCCCAGCTCTGCTCAGAGGGTTTGGGTGATGATTGCTGCCAGTGTAGCTGGAGACAAGGTCCTGAGGACTTTTGCAAAAACATTGTGATGTTCTCTTTACAAGGTGACTTGCCTGTGGCTGTGCATCTCCCATTTTCCAGTCCAGAGGCCTGTTTCCTTGACTACACCATGTGTAAAGAGGTTTTTCCCACTGCTTCAGCTGACCTTTTCAAACCTATATCCTGTAATAACCATCCTGAAACTTCTTGAAGCTGCTTTTTTAGCACGCACTTTGTGGGGGATCCCTACATGAGAAACACCTTGGTTGGCTTCACTACCCACCAGGATGCCCCTTGGAAATTTGTCCCATCTCAGGTGACAGATTCCTGGCTGATCCTCTGGTGTTGATGCCTTAAGTTTTTAGCTTTTATATTTTTCAGATCCTGTACTGCATTAGTGTATAACTCTGAGCTCCACACAGAGTGTTAGTAAGCTCTCCTCAGTTTGGTCAGACAAAACAATCCCTCTAGGCCTGAGAACCAAGGATATCCTCATAGCCTCAGGCTCCAAAAAGTAAAAGTAAAAATGAATTGGGGGGAAGCAAAATGGGGGAATGTGACTTCATTACCTGAAGCAGCAATTGGGCAATTAACCTCTGATATGTCAATATACCAAACTTAAATTGTCTGAAAAACTCATGACCATTGTCCACCTTGGGTGTAGATGGCAGCCCAGTGTGTATCTGTTGGAGGCCTTTAATAAATACCCATTTTATCCTCTCAGCTCTGTCTAGCCTCTGTTCTGTAGCCATCCCAGGGCACCAGGGTCACCCAGCCCTGCAGCAGCTGGATCCCACAATCAGACTGGGTGGATGTGTCAGCATCCCCTGAGGCTTTGGCCATCATCTCTTTGACTCACGAGTCTGTCACTCCCACTGACTCATCCCCATCCCCAGGGATGTGCCAGGGGCCAGGTGGGGGTGGCAGTTCATGGGATGTTGCCTTGAGTTGCACATAAAAAGCAAAAAAATTTAAACTGTTCATAAAGGTCTCGCTGAGCGATGGTAGATGTCAGTCCCATCACCCAGTCCCTGGTGCCCTTACTGGGAATTCCCTGCCCTGTAAGCCTTTTACCCCCATGTTTTTAAGGTCATTCTCAACCTGGTCTCTTGTCATGGTGCATCCTTTTAAGATGGGGGTCCACAAGGTGTAGCTGTCAGCGGGTGAATTACGGGGTGCTGGTCGTGCTGTCCTCACTGGCTGCCCACATCCTCCACCATTTGTTGTGTCAGGTTGCAACAGAGTTCATCCTGCTCAGGGAGGGTGCAGCTGCCACTGCTGGGCATGGGAGCAAAATGAGACAGGTCTTAGTTTCATAAAGCTCAAAAATCTATTTATTACCCCCAGGGAGGAGGGGTGGGATGAAGACAAAAAACCTATAAAGGAAGGGTCATGGGGTTTTTACAGGGTATCACAAGGATGGAATTTAGTGTTTGAGTCAAGGGAGGAGTTATTAGGAACACAAGAAGGGTAAGATCAAATTCCCACCTGTTTGGAACAGGAGCACTCCACAGGGGGACACGGGTCCCAGGTGTGGGCTGGGGATGTGTGGCCATGGGAAGAAGCGGTGCCGTGCTCTGGGGGCTGTAGATCCCCTGGCTCACCCCTGGGCACGGAGGGATGAGGTGGGCACTGCCACATTCCCTGCCCACCCCCCGGGAGCTGCCAGGGTAGCCTGCAATCCCCGCTCCAGCCTCCTTCCAGCTTCCCCCTGCCCACATCTGCATCACTTCTCCCCTGTCCCAGGGATGTCCCTTCACCCTCTAGCTGTCCACTGGGATTTCACCTCTGAAAGGTTGTGTCTGGCTGTAAAAAGCAGATAACTGCTGGGGTTTAGAACTGAGGACAGTAAATTCTGATTTATGTCCTTATAGGGAGAGGTTTTATTCAGTAAAATGGACAATGTTTATCACAACACTGCTGAAAGCATAGGGGTGCCCTTCTCTAAAAGCATCAGGGTTCCCCTCTCCTGAACAGATTTGGTTTTTGGCACAGCTTTTATTTACTAGTGAGTCAGGATTCAAGCAGCAGCAGGAGGGAATGATCTCGTGGCACTTTAAAGCCGGGCTGTTGGAGTCCTCTTCCTGCTCTTCCCACTCCTTGCCCTTGCGTAAATCATTTAACACGTGTGCTCTCACTTCCTAGATGGAAAATGAGGTGGATGCTTTCCGCTTTTCCTTGGCACTTCAGGATCTGCTGCTAGGCAGCTGCGCGGGATTTGTGTTGATAAAGCTGGGAATTTGACCCTGGGATGTGTCAGCACGCCCAGGCAGGGCTGGGCTGAGGCTCCCTCGGGGCTGTGGGCAGTGCCTGCTGCTAATGTGAGATGTGGGGCTGGGCTGTAGGTGGACATCGGGCTGGAAACACGAGTGTTCCCACTGGATCTGTCTCTGCTGGGGGCTGTGGGCCAAAGAGAGGGGTTTATTCCCTGCTGGCAGTGCCCATTCCTCAGGCTGGCACAGGCAGAACTTGCCCTGGAGAGATGCTGGTGCTGCCAGGGCTGTGTTCACAGCCTCAGCACCACTGGCTGATGTGTCCCTGGCCTGCCCCTCTCATCAGCCAGATCCATCTGATCTCCTCTGCTCCCTAAGGAGATGGAAGAGCCCATAAACCTGGTCATCCCTTCCCTGCTGTTTTCTGCTGAAGTACTGAAACCTTCCCTGGAAATGAGGATGATCCTCCAGGGCTCTACTGTTTCCCCCAGGTCTCCACCATTTCCCCCACGTCTCCCTCCCCAGCCCTGAAACTTTTAGTTTTGCTTAATTGTTTTCCTTCTCCCTGTGGCTTTTCTTGGCTCTGTCGAGTGACAAGGCTGGAGCTGCCATTCCAGGAACACTCACCAAGAAGGCTTGTGTTTAAATGTTCACAGATTTGACAAGATAGAAGCAAAGCAGGCAACCTTGAGAGCAGATAAGCTGTTGGGCCATGAAGAGGGCTTCAGCACCTAAAATATTTTCCAGTTCTCCCCTTTCTTGCATTCTTTGATCCATTCAAGTGGAGAACCGGTCAAACCTGACTTTAGCTGCCTGAAAAGCCCTGGTTGATCTCTCTATTGACAGCTGCTCCTCAGGGAGGGGAGCCTGGTTGGAAACCACTGAGGCTGGCAAGCTGTTGGTTGTTTTGGGGTAGGTTTTTTTTTTCCAGAATATATGGGAAGTTCCCGGTGGGTGGAGAGGGAAAGTGAACCATGAAATTGTGAGTCTCGTGCTCTGTTGAAACACACCCTGGGGAAGGCATATCCTCCATAAACAGCAGTGTTGGCCACGGACCAGGAAACCCTTCCCTCCCCGCTCCCCTCTGCAGCAGAGCCCAGTGCTGTGGGCGGTGTTTCCATCCAGAAGGGCCATTCCTGGATCCTGTTCTTGTGCCTCTTCAGCCCCTGAATCACCCACTGGAGGAGCCTGTCGGAGTGCAGGTTGTGTCTCCCAGTTTGTTGCAGTAACTGATGTTACTGGTGGTGCTGGGGTATTGTGCTGGATGTTGCCGAGTCTCACACGGTGCCTTTTGGATGCTTTTAGTACTTCTCTCATTGTTAGGAAAGTTAATTAACATCAGGAGCTGCCAATATTTGTAAAGCTGCTGTTCAAGGCAGACTGCTGCCCATGAATAAGATTTTCTTTTTCCAAGCAGGTGTGTCAGATCCATCCTCAAAACAACCCATCAAAAACATTCCCTTCATAGCCCTCTCGCTGGTATTGCATGGACTTAAGCAATAAAGCCAGGCTGGTTTTCAGTCCTGTTACTGGCTTGGAAAAGAAACTGCCTTTTAAAGAAATAAAACTAATAACAATGAGCAAACCTGGTGCTCTCCAGCAGAGATGCAGAATTGGCTCTGTGGGGAGCTGCTCTCTCTCAGGAAGCACTGGAAGTGGCCACTTGATTTTTATACTGTGCTCATCAGCTGCATCTGCCACGAACAAGAAGGACTTTGCCATTTTCCATGAAATAGGAAGCTGCCCTTTTATTAATGTGAGCCAAGGGCAGAGATGTGGGCTGACGTGGCTGTCAGGGCTCCACCAGCTCCCGCAGCTGAACGCGTTTTCCCGGGCGATTCTGCTGCGCTTGGCGTTTTCTGAGGGTTACACAAACATCCTTCTTCCATGCACGAGCCTGGGACATGCAATCTGCAAACTGCTGACAGTCCCTTGCAAGAGGCAGAGCTGCCCCAGAAGCTTTGGCAGCTCTGGGAGGTTGGGAAGGGCTGGGAGCCACAGGGCCACGAGGATCCCGCAGTGGGGTGTGAGGTGGCTTCGGGCCATCCCAGAGCCCGCTGCTGCTGAAGATGTCGGGAGCTCACCCACACGCAGGGAGAGGTCAGCAGGGTCGTCTTCAGGAGTTTGGATTTTACTTGTGTGGCTCCACCTGAGCGTCTGACCTCCCTGCGCCTTCCCAGTGCCCTGCTGCAGGTGTGACTTGCCAGCAGCTCGGGATGCTGCGCTCCCGCTCCGCCTCAGTCAGGTTTTTCTCCCGAGGAAGGCGTAGGAGTGAAGGTTTAGCTCCGAGCTGGCAGGCAAAGGAGGATGCCACACCTCTGGGAGCTCCTGGGGCTGGGTGGAGAGGGAAGTGGAGCAGCAGGACGTGGGCTTTGAGGAGCTTTGGTTCTTGGGCTTGCCCTGAGGCCGGGGCACGCTGAGATTTCCAGCTCCCTCGGGGAAGGAGAGGAGCGATAAATCTGGACCATTTGTGACAGGGCTTGGCCCTTTGGGTGATTTCTGACACTCTGTGTCTTTCTGACAGCACATGGCTTTAATCCACAGGGGTTTCCTTGGCTCTGGAGCTGAGGCAGCGCTCGCTGTGCATGGGCTTGGCTGTGAGGAGCTCCCAGCTCTGGGTGTGAGGGTCAGAGGCAAAGGAAGCACAGTTAACACTTAGTGGGGCCCTTTCAGTGCCAGGCTGGAAGATTTTGTTCTCAAAACTGAGGTCTGGGTAGTTTGATGGCTGTGGGGTCTTCCAGTGCTGCTCCAGGAGAGCTGCACACCAAAGGGAAATGCAGGCCGAGGAGATCCTATAAATGCTGAAAATCTGCTGGGTCTGGAAATTCATCCTTGTGTAACTGGTATGGGCTGGGGGAACCCCTGTGATAAAAATACAGACACCCAGTCTGTCTTTGGATGTGGCTGAAAGACATAGTTATCATCATGTAGAAGATCAGGTGTGGGGATAAGATGCAAAGAGGTCCTTGTCTTTGGGGTGGGAAACTTTTGTGGAAGCTCCAGACCGTGTGGAACACCCAGAATTGTGTCTGGTTTGGGATTGTATCCCTGGAAGATTCCCAGTTTGTCCCCAGTAACCATCCTTGTGTTACATAACATGAACTCCACCAGCCCTTCCCAGGCAAAGCCCTGGCTGTGCTGCACTGTGGACAGCCTGTGGCTGATTCCTTATAAGATGAGGGGTTTATTTTACTTTATTCCTTTGTCAGAGGCTGTGGCTGTTTCCTTCTAAGGTGAGGGGTTTATTTTGCTTTATTCCTTTGACAGCCTTCCCTGAGTTTTGCCAGCTCTTCTCTCTATCAGCCTGCAAGACCTAGAAGGAAATTGCTGTCTTCAAAATGCTCTTTTAAGTCAGGAAAATAAAGAGAATGGTTTGAGAATTGAGAAGAGAAAATAAGAAAATAAAGAAAATAAATAGGAAAATATAAAGAAAATAAGAAAAGAAATAAAATATACACAAAGAAAATAAGAAAATAAAAATAATAGAATAAGAAGATAAAGAGAATTAAGAGTGTCTCTGAGTAACAGGCGTTGCTGGGGCTGTGTGAGGGATGCTGCCTGGTTCTCAGGATGGGGATGGGGTGTCTTCACATCCTCAAGTCTGCTAATGCTCTACACATCTGGCACTGGGAGAGAACTGGGCTGGATTATTTGCCTTCTTTAGTGACTGGAAACAATCCAGCCTGCCAGTTCCTGCAAAGCTCATCCTGTGGTTTAGTGGATAATACCGATCCTTGTTCAACTCCCACACTTGAGTGCCTTGTGAGAGGGTAGGGGAGGCTTTGCAGAGCTTGTGCTGTGCTGGGACCCCAGTTCACAGCTGTGGAAGGCAGCATGAATATTCATTGTGCCTGAAGTGCTTGCTCCATCATTCGAATAAAACATTTATGGTGACACGGGGTTGACTCTGGGATGGTGGCAGGTGGCCAGCAGGTGTGAGGGATGCAGGGTGGCAGCAGGAGCTGAGGAGGAAGGGCTGTTTCTTTGAGCTCCAGGGATGTCTCCACGAGTGCATTTCCAGGAGTTTGGCTCATGCTGCCATTGTCTCCCCCGTGCCAGGACATTTTGTGTCTGTGTGCCCTGCAGCTGGAGGTGGCTGCAGGCAGTGAGTGCACGGCTGGCTGAGCTCAGGAGGGACAGGAGCTGCACAAACCTGCGTTTTCTCAAGCAGTCAGCAAAGCTGCTGAGCGACACAAATCGGAGTGACAGCCACATCCAGGCAGATCTGCCAGGGATGGGCACCCAGGCTTTATTCTGGGAATGCAACAAAGTGAACAAAGGTGAATGCAAGTGTCCCAAATCCTCAGCAGAACGAGGATGAGGGGTGAGGGGCTTGGAACAAAAAGCTCTGTGAGGAACAACTGAGGGAGCTGGCGGTGTTCAGCCAGGAGAAAAGGAGATTCAGGGGTGACCTTATCACTCTCTACAACTCCCTGGAACTGACAGAACCAGAGCTCACAGCCTCAAGCTGCACCAAGGGAAATATAGGTTGGATATTAGGATAAAGTTTTTTCCAGAAAGGTGATAAAGTTCTGGAATGGCTGCCCGGGGAGGTGGTGGAGTCACCATCCCTGGGTGTGTTTAAAACAGCCTGGATGTGGCACTGGGTGCCAGGGTTGAGTTGAGGTGTTGGGGCTGGGTTGGACTCAATGATCTTGAAGGTCCCTTCCAGCCCAGTGATTCTGTGAATTCTGTGATGCTCTGATCCTGTGGCTGGTGAGGTTTTCTCCAACCCACAGAGCTGGGACAGCCCCTCTGTGAGAGGTGCATAGGGGACGTGGGGGCAGGAAAGTTTCTGTGAGCAAGAGGTGACATTGAGTTTTGGTGCTAGATTGTCCCCAGGTGTCAAGTCTTAACTTCTTATGCTCCCAGTGCTGTAATTTTCCCTTATTCAGTCCTTTGGTTGATATTTTTTTTTTCGTTGAGGTTTAATAAAGCTGTAAAATTTTTAAAAGTGAGCAGTCATTTCTCACAGGTTGGACTAGATGTCCTGCAAAGGTTCCACCCAACCCCACCATGCCATGATTCCATGGCAGGGCGCAGAAATTTGTCTCTGCCTAAGACTCATTTTGAGATGAGCCCCATCAAAGCTGCTCACACAGGAGCTTTTCCCCACCTCCCACCTGAGGGTGCTGAGGCTGCTGCACACCACTGGCCTCCAGCTGTGGGTTAAACTCTGGGGAAGGTGTTTGGTGATGGAGATTCCACTGCAGAGCAGGACAGCACAGAGCAGAGAGGGGTTTGTGGGTGAGCCCTGCGGTTCTGCCTCGCTCAGAGCCCTCGATGTGCAGGAGACAGATGAGGTGAGCAGGTTTTGGCATGGATAAAACATGTGCATGGCAAGAAAGGAGCTTTCTTGAGGCAGACAGAGGCCTGCTGTTGCTGTGCAGCCCCGCTGCTCCCATGCTAGCAGCATTATCAACGTGTTTATATGAAGCTTGGCTGCAAACTGCCTCATCGGCCTCCAGTTTTTTCAGGCTAAATACTCCTTTTATTGTGCTGCCAGAGGCTCTCCCAGAGGCCAGCAAAGGAGGTGGCCTGTTTGGCCACAGTGATCTGTGGACCGGAGATTGAATTCCCGCATGTCTTAAATCTGTCTCCAGACTGGCAAGCGACCAAGTGGGCATCTCTTTCTCCAGCTAATTAGCTGTTTATGTGCTAATTGGCCTCTGGCTGCTTCCATAAGGCCTGGCTCACCAGAGCTGCACAAGAGCATCCTTTTCCCCATCTTGCTGAGTGCCTGGGCTGTGCAGGGGATGGTGACAACGGGGACAGCCCAGCCCTGCTCCTGCCTCGGGTCACCAAGCTCTGAGTGAGCGCCCAGGGCTGCTCTGGGCTGTTAGCACTCCTCTGCAGTGCAGGGATTGCTGTCTGGCCTCCAGCTGGCAGGAGATGCTCTCCCAAGCTCCAAACCTTCGCTGTGGAGAAGATTTGTCTGGAAGGCACCTCCCAAAGTGGAGCAGAGGAGATGGCCTTGGTTGGGATGGGTTGGAACCCTGGCTGGTGAGAATTTTAGGCTATCTGTGCTGACAGGCACTGACCCCCAAGAGAACACTGCTTCCAAAATAGGATGGGGATTGTGGGTGTGGAGTTTGGATAGAAGTGTGTAATATCACAGGGTGGGAAACTCAGAGTTTGGGGTTTTAGAGTATAGTCATATATATGAAGCAAGATGGAGGTTTTAGGGCAGAGGCTGCTCCTTCTTCTTCACCTCCTTCTCCATGGGTTTGGGTGGTTTTGTGTAATTGGATTAAAAAGTCCCCATTGCAGACAGGGGTGGTTGTTTATTGGGTTGAAAGTAAGAATAATTGAGGTTTCATTTCTTAATTGGACAGTTTATCCTTCAAAGGCCTTGCAGAGAGAGAGAGAGGGGGGGCTTCATTTTCAGTTTGTTAGAGTGAAGTGCTGTAGAACTCAGGGTTTGTGTGACATAGATAAGAACTAATAAACATCTGAGTCCCAACAAGAAATTCCATCTCACACATTTAATCCCAACCCTGGCAGGAAAAGCAGCAAAAGGACCAGCAGGGATGTGCCCACCTGTGGCTGGAGCTGGTGGACACAGTGTCCCTGCAGTGATTCAGGTCCTTGTTGCTGACAAGGCAAGGCACGTGTTTCTGCAGGAGAATGCTCCCCAGAGCTGCAAGGAGGCAGCAGGGCAGTTTTGTTTGTCTCTCAGGAATGTCATCTGATCGTTGGACCAACCAGCCCAGGGGTTCTGTGGTGCAGAGGATTTTCTGGAGGTGTGGGGAGAAGGAAGTTATTCAAGGACAGAGCCCAGGGCTGGCAGTTTATTCCCTTGTGTCAAGGTAAACCTGGCTGTGTGGGTCTGTCTGTGATTACTTGTGTGGGAATAACAACATCCCCTGAGTTTATAGACACTGCCAGTCTCTGCTGATGCTTAATGCATCCAGCTCTTTCCTCCTGTCCTTCCTTTATAAGGAAAAACATTTCAGATTTAGTTTCTACCTTATTTTAACTTCTCGTAAAAGAGAGCAGTTTAATTCTTTTGGTGGAACATCAAGTCCAATACTCCCTGAGCTGGTGTGGTTATTATGGGCACTTGGTAGAATGAAGTAACACAAAAACTCAGCCCTGTAATGCTGAGTTCATCAAAGAGGGAGTGGGTGATGGGGTGACAAGTGTGCCTGCAGTCTGGAGATGGCAGAAGAGACAACACACGACCTCCTTGTGGCTTGGTGTGATGGCACTGAGCACATCTCCTTGGAATGGAGAATTTGCCCTGTTCCCCTTCTCCTGCTGGGCTTGGCCACGGGGGTTTATGGGCACAAAAAAATTGGGCTGAGAGAGAGCCCAGCCCTGGCTGTCACTGCAGAGAAGCAGGGCCAGCTCTGCTCCTTCAGGACATTTGAACTCTGCTCTGCTCTTTTGGAAACACGAGTGTCAGAGCTGATTGCCCTGTCCAGGAAGGGCTGTGTCCCACAGCTGTGGGGGCAGCTCAGCTGCTGAGCTTTGCCCTCTTCCAGCCCCCAAACTCAGCCCAGCCCCAGGTTTTACTGCTTCTTGGGGGGCTGCCAGTGGGAATTTCTCTCCCCTTTCATTGCTTGCTGGAAATCTCCCCCTCTCCCTCCTGGCTTGGTGCCCTCTCTCCGTGCCTGCTGCTCTGCCCCCAGAGCACTCACGGGCCTCTTTCCATTTAGGGAAACGCTGGATGGCCCCTGCTTTTGGCCTGCTTGCAGCACATCTCCCAGCTGATTTTTTTTCCTATGTTTTTCAATCCTCTTTTGTCTCTGGAGGCTGAAATCCCCAGCAGCTGGCCGTGTGTGCCAGTGGTGGCTCTGGGAAAGCTGCACTGGAGGGGGGAGCCCAGGTGTTGTCCTGCTCAGGGTGAGGCTGGGTGTTTGACAGTCTGGTCCAGCGGCCTGAGGGGCTGGTGACAGCTTCACTCCTCTCCTGCAGCAATGATTTAATCTCAGCAGGAACAAGTGCCCTGCGGCAGGGAAGCCTCAGGCAGGGTCTGGGCAGGCAGCAGGGCTGAGCAGGGGAAAGGGAGAGGAAACTGGAGGAAATTCCCCTAAAAACATTGACTCATTGCTTTCTATTTTTTTACACCAGATTTTTAAATCAGCTGTGAAACTTCTGCATCTGTAGAAGATGCTGAGTAGGCAGTGCTGGGTGTCTGCAAGATGGATTGGGGTACAAAAGCTGCTGTGGGAGACCTGCTTGGAGGGGGCTCTGCCATTCCCTTTTCCATGTTTTTCCTGCAGGAGAGGCAGCTGGAGTCTGAGCTCCTGCCTTTGGGGTGGATCCCTTGCACACACAGCTCAGGGTTGTTTCTTTAGTGGTGCCCAGCACGTTTTGGCTCCATCCATCATTGGATACTGCTGGGGTTATCCTGGGATCTGGTTAGTGAAATTTACCTTGGGTGTGTGTGGGATTATCCTGGGAATTGGTTAATGAGAGTTACCCTGGATGTGTCTGGGGTTATCCTGGGATCTGGTTAGTGGGGGTTACCTTGGATGGGTCTGGGATTAGCCTGGGATTTGGTTAATGAGAATTAACCTTGGATATGTCTGGGATTATCCTGGGATCTGGTTAGTGGAATTTACTTTGGGTGTGTCTGGGATTATCCTAGGATCTGCTTAGTGGAATTTACCTTGGATATTTCTGGGATTATCCTAGGATCTGGTTAGTGGGAGTTCCTTTGGATGTATCTGGGATTATCCTGGGATCTGGCTAATGGGAGTTACCTTGGGTGTGTTTTGTGTCAGTCTGAGAGGGCTGTGGCAGACTTTTCAAGAGGTGCTTTAATGAGATGGAACAGCCAAGGCTGAGGGCAGCTTCTCCCCTGGGTGCTTCATCTCCTTCCCATTTCCCATGAGCTGAGCAGTTTCACAACACCAATCCTGCCTAACTTTATGTGTGCCATGTCAGACTTGCCAGGCTCTCCCAGGCAGCAGTGGTGGAGCTGGGGACGTTTTCCCTGGCCAGACCATTGCAGGGCATCCACAATCCCATCTGCATGGGGACACCCCATGGACTTTGACAGCAATTCCTGTCCTCTTGTGCACCTTTCCCATCCCTGTGTGGTGGAGCTGGGGCAAAGGGAAGCCACCAGTGGTGCTCGGTGCTCTGTAGATGCTGATGATCACACCTCAGCATCCCCACTGGTGCTTTCACTGCTGTCTGCCAAAACCTTTAAAAGGAAAGGAAAATTGTGCTCATTCTTCCTCTCCTTCCTCTCCCCTTGCCCTTGTGTCCTCCTCCTGCTGTGCAGTGAGCTCCCACACTGTGTCCATGCTGCCCAGAGGAAGCTGAGTGGGTGTGGGGCTGCGGCTCCATCTGGGAATTGTTCTTATCAAACTGCTTTATGCCAAAAAAGAAGAATAATAATAAAACCTTTGATGGTAAGCAGGGGGATCAGGAGGTACAGCTGCTCCTGAGGCCTGACTTGCAGCTTGTGAGCCTTTACAGGCACTTTTAGGGTCTTTATGCTGCAGCAGATTTTGCTGTGTGCCTGGAATATCTCGGAGGAACAGGGGGGAACAAACAGGGGGCTGGTGCAGGGAGCAGGAGCTGCTGGAAATGGCTCTCTGAGAAGCAGGGGAGAAACATAAGAAAAGCAAGTTTCCTGCCATGAGGCTGGTATATTTATGACTGGAAAGTTTTGGGTTGAAAAGGTCGTGAGCAGGCGGCTGAGGGAGCAGCAGGGGCCGTAAGAGGCGATTCCCCAGCTCAGGCCCTGCCCTGCAGTGGGGTTGGGAGGGTCCCACGGGGGTCTGGGGGGCCACGTGTGATGGGAGAGGGATGGGGAGGCTGGAGGGGTGAAGGACAGTGCCCAGGGCAGCTGGGATGTGTGGGATTTGTGCCCCTGGGGCTGCGGAGGGGCTGGGCTGTGCCTGCCTCCTCCCCTTGGATGGAGTTTCCAGCCCTGCCTCGGACACCCCGTGAAAATGAGACATGCACATCTGGAAGGGGAGTGCACGCTTGTAGCACTGCCAGTTTATTTATTCCTGCAAATTCTCCCTAATTAGAGGCTGCTGGGAAGCTGACAGCGCTGGAAATGGCCTCTTTCCAAGGGATTCAGTGTTCTGACTGACCCTCACCTTCTCTTCCCCTCCTGTAACTAGCAGTGAAAAGGTGTTCCCTACCCCTAGGCCCAGGCACTGCAGCTCCTTCTGGAGTCAACCATGCAGGAAGGTTTTCCAAAGGAAACGTGCTGAGCCCTGTGTGTGTTAAACTCATTAGGGATGAGCAATAATGTTTCTGAAGCCTCTTGTTTCTATTAAAACATCTGTGCTGTCATGAGACACCGAGTTCTGTGCCTGTTTGGCCTTCAAGTTAAAAAGCAGTAATTAATATTTTTTTTAACAATTAAAGTAATTAAGTCAGTTTTCTGCTTGGATCCTAAATTGCACCTCCCAGGTGCTTAGAAAAGTCTGACCTGAAACTGAGAAGAGCAAGAGCTTGAGACTGAGTTTGTTTTAACTGCTTGAAGTTCAGGCAGATGCAGTTCCTGATCCTCTTTCCATTTCCTTCCTCTGCAAGCGTGCCCTGCTGTTTAATCCACACCAGGGAGCTGTGCTTCCCTCCCCTCCCCTTTCCCCTCCCAGACACGGGGGCTGCAATCCCACTCCACCAGTGGCATGGGGACACCCCAGGAGCCCAGGGTGGCTGGGATGATGTCCTGGCCCAGACTCAGGGCAGCATTTCCCTTTCCAGACTCTCAGCATGCACCATAGCCAGAATCACTGAAATTCTGGCCAGAATCATGAAATTCTTCCAGCTGGGCCACGGCACTGCTGGGACTGCAGCGAGCTGAAGCTGCACATGCAGATCTCCAGGTGAGGGGCTGGTTGGCTGCTCCTTGGAGGGGATGAGGCTCAGGGTCATGGCAGGGTGTTGGAGGGGCAGAGCTGTGCCCCCCAGCCCAGCTCTGTGCCCCCTGCAGCCCAGCACAGAGGGTGCTGACCCACAGCATCCCTCCTGCAGGCAAGCAGTGGGATCAGGTGCCTGGCTGGAATGCCACCTTAGCCCTGGGGTAGCTCTGGGTGACCCCATCAATCCCCAGGGAGGGGTTTGGGACCATGGAGGATGAGCACAGTGGGACCAGGACAGACCCAGCTCTGTTTCCAGGTTAGTTCTGGGTGACCCCATCAATCCCCATGGTTTGGGACCATCGAGGATGAGCACAGTGGGACCAGGACAGACCCAGCTCTGTTTCCAGGTTAGTTCTGGGTGATCCCATCAATCCCCGTGGTTTGGGACCATGGAGGATGAGCACAGTGGGACCAGGACAGACCC
>QUSF01000033.1:5824248-5876382 GCA_003676055.1 Chloebia gouldiae | reverse complement strand
ACCCAGCTCTGTTTCCAGGTTAGTTCTGGGTGATCCCATCAATCCCCGTGGTTTGGGACCATGGAGGATGAGCACAGTGGGACCAGGACAGACCCAGCTGTGTTTCCAGGTTAGGAGGGTGAGGGGAGGGCTGCTGGTGCTGCCCCTGCCCTGCTCAGTGGACCCACACGTGCTGCATCCCTTGTTCTGAGAGGAACAGGCTGGCACCTCCTCTGTGTGCTGATTTAATGGGGTTAAAGCTGACAGGAAGTCAAGCCTTGATCTTCATCTTCTTGATCATCTGCTGGTGGGGGAAGAGGCTGTGGTTGTCTGAGCTTGTTCCTCACCCATCCAGCTCGTGTGAGGAATCTCAGCTCCTTGCTGCCCCAGAACACCAAGTTTGCTGTGTGCCCTGCTTGTACACTGAATATCTGAGAAGCTTCAGGGCTCTTCTCCTTCCTCGTGTCTTCTTTAATCTCCTACAAGCAGAAACCTCTTTGGCCTTTTGCTCTCTGGATTTCACATCAGTCCCTTTACACCTCATCCCTTTAAAATCTTCTCAGTTCTGCTCTTATTGATCCTTTTGTGCCATAACCATATTTGGGGTTGGATTGGGGTTTTTTGTTCCCTTGGCAACAGTGATCTTTGCCCACAGCAGCTCTTCCCTGCAGTGCACCTGTGGGTGATGCTTCTGGCAGCCCCATCCCCTCTCCACCTTCCTGTGGGGTGTGAGTGATGCTGGGTAGTCAGGGTGGCTCATGGTAGAGCTCTAATGATTTCTGCTTTGCTGCTAAAAGTCTCTAATTTAATATATTCTAGGAGTAACTTTAGTTTTGTGACATTGGCGGCTTGTGGTCATGATGGCACACACTGGGGCAGTGAAGTGCTTTGTGCTGAGGCTCTTTTCATGAGCAAAGTCTTTATTAAAAGCCCTTTAAGTGCTGCCCTTCTGCCATTCTCCCAGATTTTGACTTTTTCCTGTTATCCAGTCTTCAAAGTTACCTGTCCCTTTCAATGCTCGGTGGTACTAAGGGATGAGATCCAGCAGCATTTTATTAAAAAAAAATTAAAAATCAGTACATTATCCAGAAATCTCAAATTAGCAAACCTATTTTGAATTATTTTAGCTTTTCCCATGCTCTGGGTTTCCTTGCAGAGGAAGGGAAGTGTGACTAGACTGAAGTGCTCCCTGCATTTCCTACCCTTGGGAAGCAGGAAGGTCCTGGAGCCTCTTTTCGTGACAATTCCTGCGTAATCAGGGCAGGACTGACGCCGTCATCCCTGAAACCATGGGCGGAGGGGATGGGAACAGTGTCTGGCTTTCCTTCCGGAGTCCCCTCGTCCCCAGGCAGGGACAGCCAAGGGGCTCCCAGCACTGCTCCCTGCCACAGCCAGCTCTGCTCTGATGGCCTGCCAGCTCCCTGATGCTGAGTGACATCTGTTCCGTGCCTCAGTTTCCCCACCTGTCATATGGAGATGACTGCAGCTCTTCCAGGTGGGTGTGGATGCAGAGATGGGTTTGGGGCCGAGGCAGGAACTCAGCAGGCTTTATTTTCAGCTCGGAGAGAAGAGCTGTGCCTCACCATTCCTCCACCTTTGGGTGATATAAATCTGTCTCTCCCTGTGACCCTTGCCCAGGGGATGGTGCAGCCAGAGCTGCCCGGTGCTGAGCTGGAAGTGATGCCCTGAGCACACCGGGGTTGGTGTCTCACGCTGCAAGTGCCTCCACCCATCCCCTGCACCTTCCCAGAAAGGCTGGGGAGGAGCTTTCACCTGTGACCAGCAGCAAGGAAAGGTGTTTGGGCTCTCAGAGAAACATCGAGTGGTTAATAATAATGATATTTAGCCGCTCCTGCATAGTAATTTTGGTCTGTAAGCCTCAAAGCATTTGATGGAAGAGGCCATAATCAAGGAAGAGTTTTGTTTTCTAATTAACATTCGAGGAGGAAGGGGAAGATCCTGTGGGTCTTCACAGTTGTCTTCACAATTGCCCACTTTTGTGTAGGAGTTACTTTAAGGCTCAGGCAGCCACAATGACTCACGCCCGGTCTAACCCAGCCTGATGC
Source organism: Chloebia gouldiae (assembly GCA_003676055.1). NCBI lineage: Eukaryota > Metazoa > Chordata > Aves > Passeriformes > Passeridae > Chloebia > Chloebia gouldiae. The sequence continues at coordinate 5,874,337 of QUSF01000033.1, read as the reverse complement.
TCCTGACTGCAGCAGATTGTGAGGCTGATAAAAGCTGCTGGTTTCAGAAAAACCTTGACTTGTGGGAGGAAGAAAATCTGCCTGAAAAACTGCATTCTTAGCAGGCTGCAAGGAAAGTGCAGAGTGCTGTTTGAAATGGGTTTGGATAGGGAAGTCCCTTTTCTGCCTTAGCCTGTTAAAGGATCTTCTAAAGCTGATACCAGCCATCTCCTTGTTTGTTTGAGTTTTTTTTTCTTATGATTTTTTTTTCTCCTTGAAGTCTCCTTTCTAAGTCTGGTTGCTTTGTGGTCCCCCATGCCTGTGCCAGGACAGAAGTTGTGATCAGCACTGGCTGCTTCTGGAGGAGTTTGCTGAGGTCTGGAGAAGCCCTCGAGGCACATCCCTGCTGCAGGGCAGGAGAGCCCAGGGGTGAAGCACCCAGAGAAAAAAGGGTTAAAGTTTCTTGTATCTGCCAGCTCTTGTGGCGTCAATCCATTTTTAGCGTGGTACCTGTAACTGAATGATCAGCAGATTTTACAGACTGCCTTTCTGGGGGCAGGAAATCACTTCTAGGCCAATAAAACAACTTTGCAGGAAGTTTCTTGCTCATCTGAAAAGCAGAGTGATGGTGAAGGAGAAAGGGCTGGGCAGTCAGTGGTGGCCTGGCGTAGTAAGGAAACCAGAAATATTTCTACTGTAATGTAACACAGCAAGGAAAATATTTACCTAAAATCCTCCTGCAGCCAGTGCTTTGGAGAGCAGGAATTTTATCTTGGGCAGCAGTTGCTGTGTAGAGGATCCCAAAGGTCTTATCAAAGCAGGAGTTTGAGGGGAGGCTCCTGGTACAGTAAAAAGTGTGTGAGACCATTGGTTGTGTGAGCAAGGGGAGCAGCAACTGATAGAAGAGATGTGATCTGCTCCCTTCCTCTTGAAAAGGGGGTTCTTTCTCTTCTCAGATAAAAATTAAAATGTAATTACAATCACCTGTGATAAGTCTGGAGCAAGAACAGGAAGGCCGGATAAGTGACTGAAGAAAATCCTGCCACAAGGACAGAAGGAACAGAACCTGATTGCTTTATCAAAGGCAGTGTAGGTGATGTGATCACTGTGAGAGATCTTCCATCAGGAGAAGTCTCAGGGTCCTCACTCTCCTTGATCTACCTGAAAAAGGCAAAGCAGAGGCTGTGTCAAAACTGCATTTGCTGAGCAGTACAAGACACACTGGTGCTATGCTGACAGGGAGCCCCAAAAACCAACTCCAGGGGAGGAGGCAGGTTCTCCATCCCTCTGGGATGGGGGCTCAGCTTCCCAGGGTTGCCTGCTTTTCTAGAAGAAGGATTTGGCTTTTGGGTTGTGGATGCAGGTAGGAAACCAGATGAAGTGGAGCTTGGTTATGTGCAGCTTGGTCAAGGGGATGATTTTTCTGGGCTGATGCTGTTGTAAAGCTGTGCTTCTGACATGGCTCAATGAGATAAAAAGGTAAGAGTCCAAGAGAGAGAAGGATGGGCTTATCTCCCTGGAGGAAAGCTTGTTCCTCTTCTGCTAGCAGGAGCTTGGGGTCTGTGCTGTGAGGTGAGCTGTTTACATACCTTGCTGCCTTAAATATTTACTGTTAGAGCTCTGGATATTCTTGTTATTCTTCAGTTGCTGTAATTTTCCATCTTTCTCTCCCCCCCTCAGTGCCTTAGGTGCACATGGGTGCAATATGACCCAGCTGGTTTTAATGAAAAGGAACTCCTACTTCTAGCCCGGATATTTTATTTCACACTTCTCGGGGCTCGCCTCTCGGCCGCTTGATTTGCTAAACTTTTATTAGATCCAGGATGATAACATTGCCTTTGCTTGGGAATCCCAGAGTGACCCAGGGAGCTGGGACTGACCCAAACTGCCTCAACCTCTTCTGCTGAAGGGCTTTGAGCTTCTTCACCAGTTCCACCAGACCAGCAGACGTCATTGTGACGCTCCCACTACAGTCCTTCAAGAAGGTTTTGCGTTTTTTTCTAGTGGTTTACTTCTTCTTGCCTCCTGCTGACCACACAAAAAGGATCCCCATCACAGCATCACAACAGTCCCTATGTGACCACAGTTCAGAGAGTGCCACCAGACTCCAAGCAGGGGCTGTCACATTGAATCTTATGGGATTTGAAAGGGGATAGACTCTGAACATCAAAAAATGTGCTTGGTCCTTCCTCAGATTGCTTGTATTGCTCTTTTAAAATCTTCTTTACAATAAGGACTTTTAGGTTGTCTTGATTAGTTCATTTTTTTCCCTGCTTTAAACCCATTCTACAGCTTTGGGATGAGGGTGTAGTCAGGATGTTTAACAGATTTTGTGAAAGGCTAATCCAGTTTCTGTTCTTCCAGTGAGCAAGTCGCCCATGGCTTTTAACAAAGTGGGACTTGTTTCTCGCTCAGTAACAAAGTTAATTATTGACAGCTACATTTTTACCTTCTGGAAAAGGATTTCTGATGTGACCTGTGTAAAACTGCTTTGGAGGAGAAAAATAAAGACACTTTCTTTCAGAAATCAATGCCAGTGGCGGGGGTCAGCCCTCTGTGGTAGTGTGCAATGTGGCAGCTGCCACCACTCCCCGCGGTGAGGACAGCAGGGACCTGGCACCGGGTGCTGAGCTCGGTGTCACAGGAGCCACAGGCCCATAGATGGTGTTCAGCCAGGATGGCACCAAGGAGCTTTACAGGCAGTGCATTGCGTGGAAAGGCATTTTTGTTTGCAGTTGTGGCGCAGAGAGATGCAGAGCTATCCTTCCCTTCACCGCTCTGGTGGTTTCTGACAGCACGAGGAGAGCAAAAAATGAAAGAGCTGAGCACTGCTCCCTGCCAGAGTTGAGGAAACCCACTGTACCTACCTTAAAATATCATACTTGTGTTGTAAAGGTGTTCTCAAGATTATTTAAACAGTTCTCATGTTTTCAAGTAATGCCTTTCCTTGGACAATATGGAAAACCTGGACCTTGTTCAGTCTGGGAAACTGGTACTGTTGGTTTCATTTTCTGGTTCATGTACACTCTGGGGGAGTCCGTGGTGTTTGCAGACCTTAAATGTGTGAAATTAAAAGGGTGACGTCTGCGGTGAAGCTCATACTTTCTGCAGTAACTGTACCACTGTTTTACATCGTTTTCCTTTATGGTCACCCAAAGCGGACTAAAAGCCCAACCCATTCATTTTTCTTTTCCTGTTGATGTGCCTGGACACATTTCAGGGGGTATCATCACTTTAAAATGATGCTATTAAAACACAGGGCGGGGAGGATAAAAAGAGGGTCAAGAGGGCAGGATTTGATTCAACAGCGGAAAGGGCGAAGCATCAGATAGCGAGATGCTCAGCCTGAGAGGTGGGGAAGGGGCAGCAGTGTCACGGAAGGGGCTGGTGGTGTCCGAGAGTTTTCCTCGCTGGCTCGGGCTGCAGCGGAGGGAGCTGCGGCACCATCGAGCGCTGGGGCAAGTTTTGCATCCCCCGCTGCTCCTGCAGCGACGATTTTCCAGAGCGGGCTGCTTGGGTCCGGCAGCGGTGGCTTAGCACAGCGCTGGTTCGATTTTGAGGCATTACAACACGGAGCGTGGCCGCGTTGTCCCTTTCCAAACAAGGGTAAACCGAGCAGTGAAAAACTCCGCAGCGCCGGAGAACACCGCGGCAGCGCCCCACCCGCGTGGGGCCGGTTCCGCCCTCCGTGGGGCAGCGCTGCTTCGTTGCCCCGGCTGCTCCCCGTGCCCGGGGCTCCGTGCCGAGGGGCAGAGCGGGGCGGGGGATGCGGCACGGCCCGGGGGCGCCCCTCGCACCGCCCGCACCCATCGGGGCGGGGCGGGGGTCCCGCAGAGGGGCCGGCGCGGCGGAGGGGGCGGCGTGACGGGCGTGGGGAGCAGCCAGTGCGCGGAGAGGGGCCGTGCCGGGCCGGGCCGGGCTGGGCCGGGCCGGGGGCACGGCTCGCTGCCCGGCGGGGCGGGGGGTGGCCGCAGCCGCTCGCCCTCCGCCATTCGCGCGGCCGCAGCGCGCACCGCGGAGCCGGGGGGCAGCGCCCCGCGCCCCGCCATGGCCGACCCGGCCGTCAGCGCCCACCTGGAGGGCATCATCTCCGACTTCGAAGGTGGGCGAGCCCGCGGGTGGAAGGGGCACCCGCGGAGGGAGCAGCCGCTTTTGGGGCTCAGCAGGGAGGAGCCGCGGCGGAGCGGGCTGAGCTCGGCTCGGCTTCCCCCGGGCTCGGCTGCCGCATCGCGCCGCCGGTGCCCCTGTGGTACCCGCGGGTAGGGAGGGCTGTCGGTTCTTTCTGTCGGTGCTTTCTGTCGCTGCTTTTTGTCGGTGCCCCCGGGCGGTATCCCCAGGGTTGTCCGTGCCTTTTGTCCGGAGCGGCTGCGCCCGGTGGTATCTGCCAAGTCAGGGTCTTACGGGATGTTTCTCCTTTCCTGCCCTTCCCGAGTTGATTTATGTAGTTTTTTTTTCAGCTGAAAACACCCGCCTGAGCAGACTGAAAGTCTGGGGGAAAAAAAGCCCCTTCTGTTGATTCCCAGCTTTGGGGTGCAAACACAGCCCTGGAGTAGCTGGGATGTGGATAACGACCCCAAATTTCCCGAATCCCCGTAGCGGGAGCTGCCTGCCCTGGAGAGCTCTGCAGTTGTCCCGTGGCAGAGCTCCAGCGGCCCGCAGCGCTGACTGATGGAGGATCTGCACGCAGCGGGCCGGGATGGCTCCTCCGCCTTCTTCTTGCCTGCTATTCTGCCTTTTCCAGGCAAGAAGATAAGCTAGCGGGGAGCGTGCTGCTGCCAGATGGGTCTGGGAGTGAGAGACAGGCAGAAGAAGGCTGGGGGGGTTGTGCCTGAAGCAGGCGTTGAGAGATCGGCTCGAGGGAGCTCATCTTCTTCCCGAGCAGAGTTTTGGAAGAGCAGCTCCATCCCTACGCACTCGCGCGTCCTGGCAGCGACCCAAGCGGAGCTTTGTGCAGCGGTTTCTAGAGGAAAAAAAAAAAAAAACCGACAAAAAACCCACAAGACATAGCGGAGATGTTGGGGCCGCGGTGAAAGCTTATCCAGGCGCTGCGTGTGCACCGCTATAGGCTGAGCCTCCACCGCCTCCTGGAGAACCCAGCCTGACCTTCGGGAAGCAGAGCTCCGCTGGTTTTGCTGCTGGGGAGCCGAGGCAGCTCAGAGCTCAGGGGTTCCTCTTCCAGGTCAGGCAGGAAACGGGTGGCAGAGCTGGGGGCTCTGCAGTCCTTGCCATTAGGCTTTAGACACGGCCACCTCCCCTGTTTCCAGCCCCTGGGCTTTCTCCAGTGCAGCTGGCAGTGGAGGGCACAGCAAGAGGCTCGGGGAAGTCACGTCCCTCGGGAAGATTGGGACTCACAAGTGTTGAGACACACAGAGTGACCCGAATCCGCCACCCCTTTGGGTTCAAGGGCGCCTTTGTGACTGTCCTTGGGGGACGTGAGCTTCCCCACCACAGCTGATGTAATTACCGCTTCCCTCTCGCTGCCCCGATTGCATTTAAATCTCTGAAGAATGAGTAATTCCCTTCTCAGATACGAGGAAGGCTCTGCTGTGGGCCCCGGGGCTGCCTCTTTGGGCTGCGTGTGTTCCTCGGTGGCACCAGCAGCTCCGTCCTGCCTTTATTGTCAGTCTATGGAGCGCTGTCTGTGCAGAGGGAGAGGCTGGGGAGAGCTCCCTGTAGCTGAAGCCAAAAGGTCTGGCCTTGCCCTTGAGCAGGGATCTGGGCTACTGTTTCACAATTTAATTAGCTCTCAGCCTTGCACAGCAGCTTCCCAAAAAGCAGGCAATTAATCTGCAGCCCGAAGGGCAGGAGATGCAGTGTTCCCGTCTGCTGGGTGGGTACCTCAACCCCACGCAGCCCCTGGCCAAGCAGGAAAGATCTGCCAAAAATACCATGGAGCAGAAAGACCAGACCATCCAGAGCTCTCTTTGTTCCCTCCAGTCACACACTGCCTGCACTCCCCAGTCACCCTGGCTGTTCCTGCCTGTTTTCCTCCCAGCATCCGTGCCAGTTTTCCTCCCAGCATCCCTGCCTGGTTTCTTGTCCCTGCTGTGTTGCAGCAGGCAGGGAGCTGCAGCCTTGGCTGTGGAGCTGGCAGCCTCGCTGAGCCTGACAAGGATGCAAGGGCCCCCAGGGAGAGGGAAGCAACACCGGGCTCTTGATTCCAGTTTACTTTCCAGGCCAAAGCAACATTTGAGAAGAAGGCAGAGCAGAGCAGAGTGTGCTCTTCCTCGTGCCCGATGCTGTGATGGGGATGCTCACAGTGCCCATCTTGCACTGCCCAGCAGGTCCTGCAGGAGGGCACTAGAAAAGTCCAGGGGCTTCTGTCCCAGGGGAGCTGTGGATGTGCCAGCCCTGGAAGTGTTCAAGGTCAGGTGGGATGGGATTATGAGCAGCCTTGTTTAGTGGAAGGTGTTCTCTGCCCAGGCAGTGGGGTTGGAAATAGATGATCTGTAAGGTCTCTCCCAACCAAACCCAGTACATGATTTTAATCCCCTTTATTTGACTGACAAAAGCTTCCCTGTCTCTAATGGGGCAGAGCATCATTAGGTCTGTGGTTTGCCAGGATTTACAGAGCATAATAGCTCTGCCCCTGGGTTTATAGATTCTGGCAGGTTTTCAGGAGTGTTGGTTCAGCTGTGGTTGCAGCAGCACTTCCCAAGCTCACCTCTGCCTCACAGGGGGCTGTGGGTCCCTCAGCTCCCTGGGGGCTCGGGCACAGACCCTGAGCTGCAGGGAGGGGAGGCTGCAGTGCTAAATCAACCTGGTGAGGTGCCTGTGCAGTGTGGTAACAACTCTACACCCCAGAGCTTCCTGATCCCGCCAGGCTGGGTGATGTGGCAGTGTTGGTGTCCACAGTGCCCCCTGAGCAGGGGGTGATGCTCCTGCTCAAGCTTTGGTTGGTTGTGATGCTGCACAGAGATAATCCCACGGCGTGGAACTCCTCTTCCTGCCAGAGGTGTGGAGCTTTGTGCACTCGGTTTCTGCTGCCTGGTAGTGAGACAGGAGAGATCTGCCCCAGTCCCTCTTCCCAGAGGGATGTGGCTGCTGCTGAGCAGAGTCCCAAGGTAACTGAGGTGTGTCTTTGCTGGCAGTTTCTGGTGGAGAGCACTGATGCCAAGCACTCCTTGCCTTTGCCAGTGCTGTCAGTCAGCACCAGATTCATTTCCCTGTAATTTTGAAACACAAATTGTCACGGTGGGTGTAAACTGTGCCTGCTGGAAATGCTGAGCAGGGCTGTGAGTGTGTGCAGAGGCAGGAGGGTTCCCAGGGGTTCTGTGTGGTGTCTGGGGGTACAGCTTGGTGTGGGCACAGGCTGGCAGCTCTGCTCTGGCAGAAACCATGAGACAGCATTTGTTGATGGCTCCTAATCCCCGATTTTCTCATTGCTCAGAGCCCAGCTCCCTTGGGGAGTGCGTGCTGGCTGTGGGTGAGCCTTGGCAGTGCTGTGGAGCTGGGTGGGGAACCTCCAGCCCTGCCAGGACATGACAGTGCTGATCAGAAGGTTTCTCTGGCTGTTTTATTTATTTACTCTTCCTTACTATTACACACTTCTCAGACACTTCTCTCTCCATCCAGTGCAGGGTATTTTTAGTATCTCACCAGCAGACTTTGTCCCTGTGAGGTACAAACTCGTGCTAAGTTATGTCCCAGTCCCAGTGCCACCAAAAACCATCACCCAGCTCATTTCCATGAGGGCGCTGCATTATAAATAGGCTTTTCTACGTGCCCAAAACTCACAGACTAGTCTTTAAAATTTCCTTGAGCAAATGCCTGGGATGTCTGTGGGACACGTGGCTGTGCTGCATCCCTGGGCTGTGCAGGCCCAGCGTTCCTGCTGCCCCAGGGAGCAGCTGCAGCCTCATGCTGGGACTCACCCCGGGCTAATATTAGCAGGAACGTGCCAGCGTGGGTGATGTGCCTTGAATTGAGCAGGGTGGGAAGCCCTGGAGATGAGACGTGCCTTGTTTTTGTGTGAATGTCTCACTCAGGTCTAAGGTGTGTCCTCTAAGCCCGGCCCAAGGGTTTGCAGGATGAGCTCCAGGCTGGCTCGAGGGCTGAGCGTGTGACTAACAGTCCCTCGTGTGCCAGGGCTCAATGCCTGGAAAAGGAAACGCAAAAAGATCTTTCCGATTTACATCTTGGATCATCCCAGCCCTGGGAGTGAAGCAAAGCTCCTCAATTGTTGGATTTCCTGGGCTGTCCACAAAAAGTCTCAGTGCCGCTGGTCTCTTCTGGAGCTCTTCATGGCACAGCCAGAGCTGCTCACTGATGCAGCTGGTGCTCCAAGACAGCAAAGTCACCTCTGATACCCTCAAAGCTGGGCTTTACAGCCACTTCAGTGATCTCTCTCTTATTCCACATCTATGTTTCTCTACCTGAGACAAAAGGATGGGTTGGATGGGAGTTTTCTGTCAAATCCTCCTATGGTGGGAGAGGAAGGAGCCAGAGGAAGGTGCCTGTGGGAAGGGAAGTTTTGTGTCTTCCCCTGCAGAAGTTGTATCTTCCCCTGCAGAACTGGCCTTGGAGCCACAAAGTCAAAAACCTGCACCTGCCTGGTCACAGCAGTGGGTACCTGCTGTTGTGGGCTGGGTTTTTCCCTGTGTAAATCTAATCCTTTGGGAATAAAAAGGTTGTGAGGCAGTGGGAAGGGGGATTATCTCTCTGTCCATATGAACTGGGCTATGGGGGTGCTTCTGGCCCTGGTTAGGCTGTAGGATCATGCAGAGGCTGTTGTTTACAGTGCTGTTGTGCAGGGTGGGCCAGGCACCGAGCAGTGCCCCGGCTCTGTGACAGCAGGAAGGGCCCCAGGGCTGGCACAGGTGAGCTCCTGTGGGACCTTCCCTGGGCAAAGTCAGCACCATAAAGAGACCTTGCAGAGGAGCCTGGGTGGGAAGGGACAGGGAGGGGATGGCTCTTTGCACCAGAACCAGGGCAGCTGCTTTGGTTTTGCAAGCACAGTGCTGGTGCCTGGAGGCGAGTCAGGGCCTGGAGCAGCGTGCTGGCTCTTCCCAGTCCCTGGGATCTTGGCAGCACTTTTCCCTCAGTAAGGGACTCACCTAAAATGCTGCACTCTTTGCTCATTGCCCCTTGGTGGACTGGGGCAGTGGGGTGAGTAGGAAGCACCTGTGGGACGTGTTGGGTCAGGTGTGATAGCTCTGAGTGAGCGTGGCTCTGCCTCTTGGCCAATACATACCAGCAAACCTGGGGCTGAATTACTGCCAAGCATTAACCTGGCACCTCTGGGTGCCCCATGGCCTCACGGGGTGCTGCTTTAATTTCTGGTTTGCTGCCTTTCCTTGCAGGGAGCTGGTCAGCCCTTTTTCCAGGAGCCAGGACAGCAGCCACAAAAACCTGGATGGGGACACAAAGACAATAATGGAGACTTCAGAGCCCATAATCACTGCAGATATTCACATTTCTGACTTTGATATTTAAGGCAGCATCTTTCTGCAAGAGTATCATGTGGGCTCTTTCCCTCTCCCAACCTCCCTGTCCCCTCCTGCTGCAGTGGACTCTGGCACCTCTTTGGTCTTTAGCAACAAGCCAAGTGACCCTAAATCCTGGTTAAGCTTGTTTGAAGCCTGTGAAATGAGGCAGTGGTTCTGAGTTCAGTTCCTGGTGGGGCTGTGCCTGCTTGGTGAGGGTCAGGGTCCATCAGGGGAGCTCTTTTTGGGCTGTCACGCTCTTCACAGGGATGGGGTTGTGTCCTGGCCACCTCTCAATTCACACTTGCAGGGTACTGTTTGGTCCTGGCACCCCGCTGGTGGCACCAGCAGTTTGTACCCAGCTGCTGTGCTGGTGGCATGGTGGGGAGAGCTTCCCTGCCACAAACAGTGCAGGCAAGGAGCAGCCCTTGGGTAAGAAGGGGTTTGTTGCTGGCTCCAACTCATTCTGAACAGCTCTCATCTCCTGCTGCCTGTGACTCAGGCTTTTACCCTGATTGCTTTTGTGAGGCTCTGGATGAGCTCAGCCCTTGGCTCTCCTGGGGACACCTCCAGAGCAGTGGAGTGTCCATCCAAGGTGGCCCTTGGTTGGTTTGTGTGCCAAAAGGGGAGATGCCGTGGGTGGTGTGTGGCTCCTGTGGATTGCAGGGCAGGGGACATTGTGACATCAGGCCGTGCCTCTATCCCCCTGGCAGCAGAGGTGGCAGTTTGGGACACAAACATCACAAAACTGTGCAGCCCCTTGCTAGGGTGAGGTGGGTGCTCTGCTGCATCTCCCAGCCCTGAGGATTAGTGGTGAGGGCGCTGCTTTGGGGGACAAGGAGCGTGGTGAGGACTGGGGTTGGGACTCAGTCTTTCTTTCATCTTGGCCAATGGAAGTAAAAAAAGCAGGGAAATGTGCAAAGGATGGATTTGATTTGATTTTTCAAAGCATGTTTCCTAGGGAGGAGGAGAGCTCTGCTCTCTGCCAGCCCTCAGGACGTTTGGACAACAGCTCTGCAGTGCTGGGTGTCCCCTCCAAGGGAGTCATCAGAGCTGGCTGCAGGGACAGCAGGAGTGGGCAGCACTGCAGGGGTGAATGGCTCCTGAGTCCTTCCTTTGCCCCTTTTACCAATTTCCCCTTTTTCTGTAGCTTTTTAACCAGCATGTTGCAGCACCACCCATCAAAGCATCTTCCCAAATGGAGACTTCAGTGATTTAATCACCCTGGTCACCCACCTGAGTCACTCTCCATGTCCCCTGCACGGGCACTGGGATTCATGCCACCTGGGGATGGCATCTGTGGCACCAGAACGGGGCAGGCTGGGCTCTGCAAGACCATCTGCACCATACTTTTGTCTCTGGGTAATCATTTCGAGGCATTTTAGAAGTATTAGTGAACCAAACCAAATCTACAGCCCCATGGGAGGCACAGAAAGGATTTATTTCTCTCCTTCCTCCTCCCCCTATGAAAGGAAACTGGAGCAGAGACAGGAGCTGGAGTGAGCCCGTGGCAGAGCCAGTAATGCAATCTGCTGGGCTGGATACCCTGTGTTTTATGTAATTTTCTGTACAAGTATGAAATGAATATAAGGGATGTAAAATACCCTGGTCTGATCTGGAAGCATTTTGCTGCGAGTTAATGGTTATATAAACCCAAGTGTAATAGAGAATCAAGCTAAAATCTTTTGAGAACTGCATTATGGGGACTGGAAAGCTGGGATTTTGTATTAATCTGAGTGTGGATTTTATTTTTTTTTCTATTCTTAGTCCTGACTTTGCTTTTGCATGTTCATTTCTGGGAAAGGAGCAGTTTGCTGCATCAACCTCAGGCTGGTTTATACCTTGCTGTGAGTGAGAGAAATGCTGCTCTGATTGCTGTCAGAGCCCTGAACTTGCATTTATCCCCAAATTTCCACCAGAACTCACCTCTTGGTACCGTTTACACCATTGGGGAAGGCCCTGCATGGGGACAGCACGTTGCCAGCCTTTTCTTGTACATGTGATTCGTGTCAGACCAGGCAGTCTGCTGCAACTTCCTTTGAGGACTGTCTGTGAAATCAGAGAAAGGATTTATTTGGGCATAAACTGTTCATAACCTGACCCAGGATAGTGTGAGAGTCAGGGTACAACAGCAGAGTGTCACTATATATATATATATATATGTATGTCACTAGATATATTTAGATAGATATATTTTAGATATATATGTTTATATTTATATTATATATATTTATATTTAGATATATATAGATATATTTTATATATGTAGTGCAGCAAGGTTGGTTTATTGCTAAAGGAAAGGTGTGAGGCCTCCTGGCACAAGCACAGGGAGGGGCCCCAGCAACCCTTACTTCTTTCTTTTGTTGGATCAGCAGGAGCTTTGGGAAAGGTGCTTTTAAAATTTCCTGCCTTGGTTTCTTTGGGTGTAAGAGGGGATCTGAGTTTCTCAGGCTGTATTGAAGCTGTGTGTACTCACAAAATCCTGCCAGCTTGTGCAGCATCGCTTGCTGCCTGCACTGCCAGGGATTTTCATGATTTGGACCCCACTGAGGGGCTCAGGGGAGCTGGGAGCACATTGTTGTTGAGGATGGGGTAGAGATATCCAGCTGTGGCCCTGCAGCAGGGGTGCAGCTCCCATCCCTTTCTGCTGTGGGACCTTTAGGTTTAGTACACAGTGGAAATACCCTACAGGTACATGCAGAACACCCTACTTGCCCCCATAACAGCCTCCAGTTCACTCCAATGCACCCATCTCTGCTATGGGTGGTGGCAGCTCTTCGGTGGCATCACTCAGAGGAGGTTTGGATAAGCCAGACCCAGGCTGCCCCGTGGGCAAACACTCTTTGCTGTCAGCCAGCAAAGCACCAGGAGCACCCTGCTGCCTGCCACAGCGCTCTGGGAAGCTTTAGGGCCGTGAGCAGTCAATGCTGTGTTGAGTTTCCAAGGGTTCCTTGAAAGATGAGAGCTGCAGCCTCCCCCTCTCCTGCCTGGGAACAGGAGGTGACCATCTGGTAGCAGTTTAGAGCGAGCCCTGGCTCTCAAACGGTGCCATTGTGTGCTGGGAAATCACGGGGCGCCGCCTGCCCCGGCCCCATAAGGCTCCAATGTGGCCAAAAACCCAAGGAAAGCTCTCTGTGCTTAAGCAAGCAAGCAAATGTAACCCCTGGGTTACAGAGACCACGCCAGGGGCACAGGATGTTTAATGGGAAGCAGTTGGGGGCCGGGGCTGTGACAGGGCTGGAGGCTCTGGCTGGGAAGCGGATCCCGGAGGAGCCAACATCCCTTGCTGTTTATTTTGGTCTCCTCCTGAGCTCTGTGCATAGATGTTTCCTTGTGTAAAGCCTGCCCTGGCCTGTTGGTGGGATATTCTGGTTAAAAAGGGAAGAGAGGAGGAGCAGATGTTGCAGATGTTCCCTGGCTGACCCCCCCAGGGCCAGGCTGCAGAGCAGGGTGAGCTGTGGTGGCAGCGTGCTGTGTGCTCCAGAGCTTCCAGCTGGGAGATGTGTGTGTTGGTATGCTGGTGTGTGTTACCTTGGGTTTTTTTTGGTTTTTTTTTGAGAGTTTTATAGTTCTTCTAAAGTTTTCTATATATTTTGATGTTTATATATTTATATATTTCTACTGAATTTTTTCACACTGTTCATGTAAATAATGATTGTTTTGCATTCTTCTTGGTAAGTGGAGAGAATTGATGGACTGTTGGTTTGACCAGTGTGGTTGGAGAGGGGACAATTTCACCCTCCAATCCACTGTCACTTTTGCTATTCTATATAGAATGGAGTCAGAAAGTAAAATCCTATCTTTGGGTTCTTTTATTTCCCCCTTTACATCTAGCATCCTTGTGTGAGTTACTTTGTGTTCTAGTGTGACAGGTGTGTGTGCTTTTTCCTTGTCATGAACAGGACAGAACTGCTGGGGTACCTTCCTTGAGCTTTACTGCAGCATCAGCCTCATTGCATGGTTGAGACAATGGGAAAATGGCAAAGCCAGCAGCAGCCAAAGATTTCTTTGTTACAGAGCATCTTAAAAACTTTCTAGCCAGTAACATATTGCTAAAGCTCACAGACAGTTGTTCTAACCAATTACACATAAAAGTACACATACACTTACTTCACACAATGTTTACTTGTATGCTTTCTATTAACAATACTCAATACTTCATTATTAGGCTTAAAACCTTCTACTATCTTGCTAAACATATCTTTCTCCAGTAATAGGGTCTATCTTAACCAAACCTAAGACTTAAACTATTGTTTCATGTCCTTTTGTAACTTTTTCTGCCTTCAGACTTTACAACTGCAGCTAATTCTGAGTTTCTCTACTCTTTCTGTTTCTAAGACCTGCCTTTCCAACTTTCTAAAAATCTTCTTACCTTTGCTATTTCCCACGTCGTGGAGTCCCTGTGGAGGAGCCAGATCCCTTCATGGCATCTGGGCACCCTTGGCTTCCCTGGGACTCCTGAGGAGGGACTCTCCTTCTGCACGTGGGAGTCCCCAGTGCCACTCACTTGTGGCATCTCTGCAAGGCTCTGGGCTGTTGCATGAGCTGCTGGGATTTGAACCAGACCTCTGCCCTCTCTCCCCAGTTTAGAGGAGCCCTAAAGAGCAGCTTTAACTGCTGGCTGTCACCTGGCTGGGGAGTGACCAGGAGGACACAGCAGCCTCCCTGTGCAGCCATCCCCAGCACTGCTGTGTAAAATGGAAAGGGAAATCAATGTTTTCTCCTCACAGAGCCCTGCCTCCCTCATCCAACAGGAGGATGGATGAGCCGTGGTGGTTTTGAGCCAGCCATGCAGAGCTGGGTGGTGCTGAGCAAAGCTCCATGAGCTTGAGGGGTTTTGCAAAGGTCTGGTCCCAAAAAGGGACTTGGCAGTGAGCAGCTCCCAGCCCAGACATGATGGTGCTGGGCTGTTGCAGAGGTTGCATCTGATAGGAAGTACTTGGAAATCTCATTTTAGGGGATTTTGGGCTTTCCCTGCCCAGAAGTTGCTGCCTTCAGCAGTGGTGGATTGAGCCAGAGGTGTCTGAATGGGTGTGGAGCTGGCTGAAAGAAGGATGTGCCAAAGGCAGTGCAGGTTCAGCCCCACGGGCACCTCCAGAGGAAGAAGGAGGGGTGGTGCTCAACACCTCCACCACCTTCCCTGCCCAGCTGCCTCCAACACCAGCCAGACAATGGATGGATGCTGCTGGTGGGGCTGGGGGAGCCCTGCTTGTGCCCAAAACCCCCTGGAAAATACGGCAGTGGGGACAACCCTGCAGCGTGGCCAGCCCAGGCCCTGCTCAGGGCAGGGACACCTTGGCTGGGGCTCTCAGGGATATGAGGGGACCTGGAGCCCTTGGGGACACTGAGAATTGGCCACTACTGCCCATGTGGGACCCTGGCACGGCGGGTGGGAGTGGGCTGTGGGCCCTAGAGCCCTGCCTTGCCTTCAGCTGCTGTTTTTGTGAGGAATACAGACACTTCCCTGCAGGAAGCTGGGAGGAGGAGCAGAAGCTGTTTACTTTCCTTTCCTGGCTCTGGGCAGGACACACTATTTATAAGTTTTTTCTCTTTTTTTTTGTGAGAGCTGTTGTGCTTCCTGAGGTCCTTCTCTCTTCTCATGCAAGGAGGAGAGAGGCAGTGCTGAGCAGGGAGCTCCAGCCATGCTTGGGCCCTCTGTGGGCCAGCATTGCTGAAGGTGACATTCCCCAAGGATCATCGTGTTCATAGCAGTGTGTTGCTTTGATTTTTAAAAGCGTTAAGTTTTCTTTTATAGTTCTTTTGAAAGTTTTAAAGCTTTCATAAAATTTCTTTAGCTTTCTGATAATGTTTACATATTTGAGAGTCAGAGTTTCCACACAATTTCATGTATAAATAGAATAGTTTACATATTTCTCTGTAGGTAGAGAGAAATGATTAATTGATCTTTGGACCGGTGTGGTTGGAGAGGTGGTAATTCCATCCTCCAATCCACGGTCACCATTAGAATTCTGTAAATACCAGATGTTTGAATAAAACTGGGTCTTTTTCTCTTTTGAACTTACCAAACTCCTGTGTACTCATTTCATGTCCAACAGCAACATCAGTGGAGCTCTGTCTCAGAGGTGGAAACACAAACCCTGGTGGTCACAGTCCTTCTCCTTTCTCCTGCCTGGGAGCTCTGACCTTCTCCAGACCACGCTGAATCCAGGGCAGTGGCCAAATGTGCCAGCAGGACAAGCTGGGTACTGAAATCCCTGTGAAGCCATGAGATGGTCACCCCACCCTGCAGAGAGGGCAGAGAAAGCTCCTGGGCTGTCCCCAGGCAGCTCAGTGACCCTGCTGGGGAGGGAATGCTGCTGGCACCTGAGGCTCCTCATGATTTTGCTGTCAGAAACTGTGCTGAGCCATTTCTGCCCCTCTCTGGGGTGAAGTTTCCCTGCCCAGCCCCTCAGTGCCCCTTCCTGCCCGCTGGCACCGCAGCACAAGGGAGGATTTATTGGGAGGGCTTGGTTGTCCTAAGATTGTAATCCTGGTTCTGCAGCTCTGCCTGGGGCTTTTTGAACCCCTTTGTGTCTGGGCTTTGACCTTTTTCTCTTTTCTGCAACAGGGCCCAGAAGGACCTGGAAAAAAGCCATTTTTGGTTGTTGTAATTCAGTCCAGCCTTTTGATAAGGGCAAGGGCTGGCTGTGCTCCAGAAAGACCACACGGGTGGCATTGGGCAGGTTTACACTGGGCTTGGGGCACTTTGTGGGGTTTAAAGTCAAAAGGAAGAGGCCATGTAGGTCAGCATTGCAATCGGGTTACTCACCATTCCTTTGGGAAGGGGCAGCAGGGCTCGGAGGAGTGGAGATGATGGATGTGGCTCATGTGAGGAACCCTTGGAGGTCAGCAGGGCTGTTTGCATCCAAAGCTCATTAGCGGGTCAGAAAGAACTCCCCAAACCACTTGGTACTGAGGGATCTCCAGGACAATGCTCATTAAGGAAAGACACTCGTCAGCATTTCCTCTGCTGCCGGGTTCCTTGAGAGCATTTACCCTGTTCCTCAAGACACATCTCCCAGGAGGTTAGAGAGCTGCTTGTTCAAGGGAAGAGGTGGAGACTGAGCTGGCTGGAGGAGTGACAGGCAGGTTTGAAGAGCCTGGTGTGGACAGAAGTGTGATTCCATCCCTCAGGTAGCTGCCAGTGTCCTCTGCTGCTCTTGCCCACCCAGCTTTGCTCAAGGCCAGGCAAGGGCTCCCTGTCGGGTCGTCCCTTCCGCTCTCTTTGTTTCCAGCAAAATGCAAGCTGGGCTTGGCTGCTGCATTGTTCTAAACGTGGGGGTTTTGAGTAAAAAAACAGCTAAAATGTTAGTTTCTGGATACAGTGTGTGATGGAGAAGGGAAACTGCAGAAAATCTGTGCTGGAGGGTCAGAGCTCCAGCTTGGGGTTGCAGACCTGAGAGTCTGAACATGTGGAAAGAGCTTTCCAGTGTGCGGCTTTTTTGGAATTAATTATTCCGGGATGCTGAGAGCTGTGACTTGGACACAGACCTGCAGTGCATGAGCTGTGCCAAGTGCAGGCTGCAGGGCAGGGAGCTGTCACCCCTGTCAGCAGGTGATGGCATGGCTGAGAGCGCTCCATGGAACTCAGAAACCAGATACATCTGAGAAAATGCATTTTTAGCTTTCTGTATTGCCTCCCTCCTTTCTTCTACCAATGTCTGAATATTTCTGAGATACAAGACATTTTGTCACGAGGTGCCCTTGGTGGGACCCTTCCTGGGTTTACAGGGGGGGGTGAGTGTTGTGCTTTGGTGCTTTCTCTCCCCATGGCCACAGGGCAGCCATGGTGCTGTTCCCATCAGGCTGACTTTGGGCTTGGATCTCTCTGTGCATCCCTCCCTGCCCACACCAGTTGGGACCCCACCCTTGGGAGCCCATCCCAGACTCCTGTTGCTTCCCAGCAGCTCCCATGCTGGGGTCTGAACCACAGCTGGGAGGAATGGGTGTGTGTCCAGTCATGTCTGTCTGTCCCTGAGCACAGCGGGGCTTCTGCCAGGTCACTGCTACAGAACATCCTGGGGAGCCTCCTGATCTCGGGCTCCTCAGTGCCCAGCCAGGCTGGTTTTGCAGCCTGGGGTTCATATTGAGGAGTTCTGGGACATTCCCCCCAAAAAGGAAAGCAGCCCAAAGTCTGTGTCCTCACATTTGAACCCTGCCAGTCTCCCCTTGGTGTGGCTTGTCTGACACGTGAGCCCCAGCTCCAAGGGCCCTGCTTTCTTCACCATCTTCTCCGGGTTCCCTGTGCTGCTGCCAGTGGCTTTTTGATGGGATCCAGCAGTGGTTCCCTTTCTGTGGAGTTCAGCCTTTTGTTTCTACCTGGCTGGGTCCTCTAAGGAGCAGGGATCAGTTGTCCCTTTCCTTGTACGGGGGTTTCAAATCCATATGCTCAAAACACTTCACTCTTTGGTTCATGTGTTCTCTCGGTTTGTTTTTAAGGATATGAGCTCCTGTGGCTGCCAGCTTTGGTTTCTTGCTGCATCTATATGGATTTTGTGCTCTCCTGGTATTGTTTTCCTGTTCCCAACTTGGATTTGTCTGGCAGTGTTCACAGGAAAACCTGTGTTTATCTGTGCATCCTTTGGATGTGAGAGGGAAAGCGAGGTGTTGGAATCTGGATCTCTGTCTCCCCCCAAACCCAGTGCCCTCTTATACCATGGTGGGACCCTCTGCTCCCCTCTGAGAATGGGATGGAGGCAGTGTGGGGATTATTTCTGCTCTGGGGCTGAATTTCCTGGTCCTGATTTGTTTTATTACTAGGTTTTTAACTTGTGTGAAGAATCAGGGCCTTTAATCCCCAGCTGCTTAAATTGATTGTAAGTCCTGGGACGAAGGAGCAGAAATGGAGTTAGGAGCCTTGTGCAGTGTCCATAGACTCTCAGGTGGATGGTAACTAAATCCTGAACTACTTTTGATGTTTTTCAGCTCTGAAAAGATCCTTTGAGGTCGAGGAGGTAGATCAGTCTTCAAATTCCTCCACCCCACAAAGACGGGCCCCGAACACCCTCCTCAGGTCCACCGTGTCCAGCTCCACGCAGAAGTTTCAGGAACTCGGCGCCAGGAATTCGGAGCCATCCGCCCGCCATGCGGAGCCCACGGTCCAAAGATCCCCCAAGCCCCCTCTGAGGAGAGTGGAGCTCTCTGGACCCAAACTGCCCGAGCCGGTGTCCAGAAGAACAGAAATCTCCATTGACATCTCATCCAAGCAGGTGGAGAACTCCACCTCGGCCTTGTCGCGGTTCGGCCTCAAACGAGCCGATGTGGGGCACAAACCCCCCGAGCCCACGGCCAGGAGGACTGAGATCACCCTCGGCAAGCCCCAGGAGCCGGGGCTGCGGAGGCCGGAGGCCTCCAAGATCCCCGAGCCGCCGCAGCGCCGCGCCGAGCCCGCCGGCAGCGCCGCGCCCGACGCCGCGCCCCGCCGCCTGGACGTCCAGGTGGCCAAGGCCGCCGAGAGCCCGGCCACCAGGCCAGCAGAGAGCTCAGAGCCTGCCCTGCCCGCCCAGCCCCACCTGGCAGAGCCGAAGGTGCAGGCGGTGCCCACGGAGAGCCCGCCCAAGAGGGAGGAAGGTGAGTGCGGCCCGGGCGCGTGGTGCTGCCGCAGGCGCCGGGAGCTGCGTGCTGCTCTTTCGGCTCCTCTGGAGATGCTGCTCTGGGAGCTGGGCTCAGATGTGTCTGCACGCAGAGCTGTTCCCCTTGGGCTTATCCTGCCTGAAAGAGCTGTCGAGTTCAATAAGAAATCCTGTCGAGTCTAGAAGGAAAGAGAAAAGGAAATGCGTGTGCTGGCAGAGCAGCTCTGAGCAGTGCTGTGGTGCTGCCAGTGTGGCAGGAGCTGCTGGTTCATCCCTGTGAGGAGAGGAGCAGGGAATCAGTGAGGGAGCAGCAGGGCTTCATCCACAGACATCCCCCTGCACTGTGCAATGGAGAGATCTCGTGGGATCCTCAGCTGGATGAGGGACAGGAGAATCCTCAGGGAAAGCCACATCAAATCTGTCATGGCTGGTCCTGCCACATCCTCCTTTCCACTGTGCCTCCCGAGGTGCTGGGAAATGCCAGCTCTGCCAGTTCAGGCCCTGTGTGCAGACCCACAGGGCCCTGGAAAGGCTCTGAGGAGTGGGAGAGGTGCTGGCTCTGGAAGTGTTGTTGGGATATCGTTGTTTGGTGGTGTTGTTTATGGCTGTGGGGCAGGAACCGCCTCTTCATTAGCAGAAGTCAGGGTTTTTGACCTTGGAGACAAAGTCTAATAACATCATGGACCAGAGCCACTATTAAACTAGAGACCTGGCTTATATTAGCTCTATCTTGTTTTCAATTAATTCCATATTAAAGCCAGCTTCCCTCCCTTGCCAGCTGTCATCTATTCTCCAGAATGTTTTGGGGATTTTCCTTTTCAGACCTGTTAATTACTTTTCCATTCCCCATCACCCATGAGCTCTCTCCTGTGAGGGATCCCGTGGTCAGGGGGAGGGCACCTCCTCCCTCCCCACCCTGTGCCTCTCCCTGGAGGCTGTGGGATGGGCTGGGGTGGCTGAGCCAGGACCTGGGAGGTCCATGCCTGGCCCTGGAGCTGGACCAGGGGTTCCATCCCCTCTCCTGGTGCAGCCCTGTGGTCACACTGACGTGCAGAGAGGCCAGGCTGTGGTGTGTGCTGGTGGAAAACCAAGTCAGGAGTCAGCAGGGGAGCTGATATCAAACCTGCAAGACTTGGGAGGGTTTTTTCTTACTGTGTGTGGTGTAGGCATGGCTTTTCTGAGCTGGGTTTTTTACAGGTTGGGCCATCTCCAGCTGGGCACAGCTGAGCTCTGAGCCCCAGCCCAAGGATGGGGATTTTACGACCCCAACTCTGTCCCCAGCTGCTGTGTGTGGTGCCCTGGAGGCCCGTCCTGCCCTGTGGGTGGGTGCTCAGCCTCGTCCTGCTGGCTCTGGGCTGCTCTGAGTGCCCCAAGCCCTGAGCCCCACGGGTGGGTGGCACTTTAAGAGCAGAAGGCTGGCTGAACTGCTGAATGCTCCAGCTGCCCAGGGCAGGGAGAGAGGGGGGACAGCTGCTGGGACGAGTGTCACCCCTGAGCCCAGCTGTCTGGAGTCTGCCTGCAGCACGAGCCAGCCTGCCTCTGCTACAAAAGGGCCTTTCAGTCCAAATGTCTCCAAGAATCCTCACAGAATGGTTTGGCTTGGAAGGGACCCTAAAGATCATCGAGGTCCAGCCCTACTGCCACGAAGACAAAGTTGGAGGGGTCATGAGAGCTCTGTCTCCTTTTCCCTGTGTGTCAGCACAAGGGAACAGCCCAGGGTCACTGCCAGAGCATGTCCCCTTCCTGACCACCTCCTCCTCCACTGCCATGCCTTGAGGTCTCCCTGGTTAGCTCTCACCCCATTTTGGGACCCCATTTTGGGCTGTTCCTCCCCTTGGTCCACAACACCCACCCTAAGGTGATGCTGGGCAGGTGCATGGCCTCCCTCCTTGTTTCTGGTGCAAGAACACTGAGAGATTTGGGGGGGCTGCACAGGAACCCTCAGGATGTCCCATGGATGGGTGCAGACACGCTGCCAATCCTCATCAGCTCCACTGCAGCTTTGGCCCCAGCAGAACCCCCCAGATGAAAACGCTGCCCCTCTGATGTCTGCAGCAGGGACTCGTGTGGCAGCTCCTGCTCCAGGGTTTGGGTCACCAGGAGCTGCTCCTGGAGCACGGGACAGCCCTGGGTCCCGTGGCTGGTGGCTCTCCAGCACAAACAGCTGAGCAGGGGATGCAGGCAGCTGCCTCCAGCTGCCCTCACTCCTGTGCTGGGACTTGCCTTCCCCAGCTGTCAGGCTCAGCTCCTGCTGCTGAAGGCATGCAGGAGAGCGTGCTGTGCAGGAAGAGGCCAGTCAGAGGAGAAAAGCAGTCACAGGGAGCTTGGCAGCTCAGAGCAAACCACAGAGGAAAGGAGTAATTTCAGGGCTGAGCTTCACTAGGGCAGCGTGGCTGGCGGTGTGGGCTGAGCCTGCTCCAGAGCTGGGCTTCCCGAGGTGGGAGGAGAGCAGAGGTGTTTGATGGGGCAAGAAATATTCCTTCCCATCCATGTTCTCTCTCCCTGAGTTTTTGTGCTCTCCTGCACTCCCTGGGGAGCATTTGCTTCGTTTGTGCTGGTATAACATTGAATTGGGCCATTAGTGACAGGGAGATGGGACATCCCTGTGGGATGTGCTGCTACAAAGGTGGGTTTTGTGTCCCCAAAATCTCCAGTGGAGATGTCAGTGGAGGTTTTGGCCCAGCTGGGACAAGGAGATGTGATGGGATCAGCAGGTGGTGGGGATTGCTATGGTTGGAGTCTGCCAGAGCAATGTGAGCTGGGCTGTGCAGTGGGGGCAAGGGGAGGACACACAGAGGGCAGAACGAGGCACAAGCAAGTAAAAATAGCCATAAAAACAAGGTGATGGGAAGGGCTGTGGGAGGCTGTCCGTGCTGTGCAGGACTTACCAAATGTGAATATCCAAATCTGAGCTCCTGTGGCTGGGGGTGACCTCTCCCAGGCTCCTGCTGTGGGCAGCAGTTCACTCCCAGTCCAGCACTGGGCTGGAGCTGGCAGAGGAGGCTGTTCCTGCCCTGTGCTGGCAGAGCAGCTCTGAGCAGTGCTGTGGTGCCAGTGTGGCAGGAGCTGCTGGTTCATCCCTGTGAGGAGAGGAGCAGGGAATGAGTGTGGGAGCAGCAGGGCTTCATCCAGAGACATCACCCTGCTCTGTGCAATGGAGAGATCTCGTGGGATCCTCAGGAGCTGGATGAGGGACAGGCAAATCCTCAGGGAAAGCCACATCAAATCTGTCATGGGTGATCCTGCCACAGCATCCCCTTGCACTGTGCCCCTTGAGGTGTTTTGGGGCTATGATTGGGGCTGCGTATTTGTGGCTGTGTATTTGGGGCTGTGTATTTGGGGGTGCTTTAGGGCTATGTTTTGGGGCTGTGCTTTGGGCTCTGCTTTGGGTTTCAATGTGGGCACTGAGGATGCCAGCAGGAGGCTGGGTGATGTGGCTGTGCTGGTGCTGCACGTCCCTGTCCCCAGGAATGCTGTCCCCAAGCTTGTTGTGTTGTGTTATCCCCGTCACAC
Organism: Chloebia gouldiae; assembly: GCA_003676055.1. Taxonomy (NCBI): domain Eukaryota; kingdom Metazoa; phylum Chordata; class Aves; order Passeriformes; family Passeridae; genus Chloebia; species Chloebia gouldiae. The sequence goes on along the minus strand of QUSF01000033.1, from coordinate 5,851,848 downwards.
TGGCACACTCATGTCTCTTCTTTGCGTCCCTCCACATTTTGTGTGGATGCTGTCCTGTGTGGAAGCTCCAGCTGGGCAGGAAACAGCCCAGGAAATGAGGCTGTCCACTGCAGGCAGCCAGAGCCAGGAGGATTTGTTTGCTGGAAGTCCCTGAGGGCCTGTAGGAAAAGCAGTGACGTCCCCAGTGGAGCTTCATTATGCACAAGGACAGTTTCCCATAGGAAACACCCTTTGCACCGTTCCCACTTCCTTTCCCTGGTGTCTGAGAGCAGGACAGGGTGAAGCTGGGGATGCTGCATCCAACATCAGAAGGATGTGGAGCTGCTGGAGTGAGTCCACAGAAATGCTCTGAGGGCTGGAGCCCCTCTGCTCTGGAGCCAGGCTGGAAGTGCTGGGGGTGTTAACAGAAGAAAAGGCTCCAGGGAGAGCTCAGAGCCCCTTCAAAGGACTAAAGGAGCTCCAGGAGAGCTGCAGAGGGACTTGGGATGGAGGGAATGGCTTCTCCCAGGCAGCATTAAATGGGATATTGGGATTAAATTCTTCCCTGTGAGGGTGGTGAGGCCCTGGCACCGGGTGCCCGGAGCAGCTGTGGCTGCCCCTGGATCCCTGGAAGTGTCCAGGGTGAGGCTGGATGGGGTTTAGAGCACCCTGGGCTAGTGGGAGGTGTCCCTGCCATGGCAGGGGTGGCACTGGGTGGTGTAAGAAGGGACTTTAGAGACCACCCAGTCTGTGATTCTGCTGAGCTGCAGAGTGACCCTGGCCTCTTCTATGGCTGGCTGGGGTCTGGGCAAGGCTGTGCATCCACCCAGGTCATCTCCTCACCTCCTGGACCTTGCAGGACGGATCCTGTGGAGGCCAGAGCCTCCTGTTGCAGGCAGAGGTGACTGACTGCAGGGTCACCTGGCTGTGGCTCAGGGCTCTGTGCTCCAGCTGCCTGTGAGCCCTGAGCACCCTCAGGAACCTCTGACATCCTCTGTGATCAAACTGGGGCAGCCCCTGGCCAGAGGTGCCTTTGCTGGCTGAGAAAGAGGTGAGTGCTCCTGCCTGCTGTGGGATTTGTGTTCATCCAAGTGCTGCTGAAAGGCACAGGGAGACACAGCCCTGGCTGAGGGGGAAATGTAGGAACCAGGAGTTTCTCTGTTTATCCTGTGGTATTTGCATGTCTGGAGCCCATGGCAGTCGTGCTGGGGAACATGCTCCCCACCCATCAGCTCCTTTGGATCCTCCAGCTTTCTCACATTTAGGTTAATCATCTTACAGGCTGATAAGGCAAATAAAATCCGTTATCTTGACCAAGATAAAACAAAGAGTTTGCTTTGATCTCCTGCAGTAAGGCCTGGCTGCTTGTTTTGGGACTTCTCTGCTGTCTGCTGAGGGAGGGAAGATGGCAGTGGTGATGAACCTTCTGTAATTAAGGAGTCATTCTCTTTTAACCTATTTCTAAACTGCTGTCCCTGCCTGAGATGTTTCTGTTGGCGAGTGGTTGAAGGGACACCGTCCTCTGGGTGCAGTGCCAGCTCCATAAACTCTGTCAGGGGACTGAATTGAGATTATGGAGAGATAACTTTGTTTTGAGAAGATCAAACGATCTGTTGTGAGCAAAAAAAGATAAGATGACAGCAAGCCATTTGTGTTCTTTACACTCCTCCAGCAAACAAACAGACACAGAGACCCTTCCACATTGTCCAAAATGCCTTGGTGAAGCTGAAGTCAATGTGGCTATAAATGGAAAAAGCAGCTGGTCTTGGATTGCAGCCTGTGCTCAGACTTCTTTGGGCCCAGTTTTTCTTACATCTGTTAGAGGTTTTAAAGGAGGGATGTGGGGAGAGAGCTTTGCTTTGAGTTGGTTAAATTTGGGTCACTCATCTCATTGATCTTCTGAACTGGTCTCTGCACAGAAGTTCCCAGGGTTTCTGTAGGGTCACATGCATCAGTACTTCACCCTCTTGAATCATTTTGGTTTATCCAGGCGTGCTGGGAGACAAAGTTGGACCCAAGGGTCTGGTCGAAAATAAATAAATAAATAAATATACAAATAATAAAACAACAAAACTTTGAAGATGTTTATGCATTTATAAAAAGCAAATAATTTTAACAAACCATCTAAGGTTGCTGTGCCAGCCCTGGAGTGACAGGGTGGGCATTTGGGCTTGCTGGACTTGTACCAGCTGCAGTTTGTTCTGTGTGGAAGCTGTAGGCTGGTTTTTCCATGGCAAAGGCCCTTTGTCCAGCAGGAATGAAGGATGGCTGAAATTAAGCATTTTTCAATACCTTCATGTTCAGAGGCTGATGATACTCTGACACATATGAACATAACCTTGGATTTACATTTAGCTTTTTGAGCCTTGAGAAAACATCCAGGGTTTCTCTGTGTCAGGTGGTCTTACCTGGAGTTCTCCTGTATTATTCCTGGAGGAATGGAAGTAAAAGGGGATTTGCAGCAGCACAGAACTGTGTAGGGCATTAATCCCTTGTTATCATGAGTGCCTGACAGCCCCTCAGGGTCAGGTTGTTCTGTTGCTGTGGATGTTGTTGGCTGAAGTGTGTGTGCCAAGCTTTTCTTTGTTGCTTATCCATAATACTTGAACTTTTCATGGAGGGGGACAGACATTCCTCCCCTCTTTGAAAGAAAAGCTCAGCTCGTGGAGATCTCAGAGTAAGAAGATTAGATGGGAATCCAAAAGGACGTGGTGCCTGGGAGGGCAGTGGTAAAAGTGAATGTTGTGTGAGCTCCTGAAAGGAGCTTCCTCGGCCCCAGCTGTGTGGGAACTCACAAGTCTTGAATTGTAGGGCACTGCTTTCAGCTCCAGCTCAAATGCACCTGGGGCGTGTTTCATGTGGGCTGGGTAGAGCTGGAGGGACATCACAGATGTTGTTCTGCCCAGCTGGGGCTGGAGCCCCTGCCTGTGTTTGCTTCCCCTGCATGTTATGACTCTGGATGGGGAATTTTGCTCACTCTGCTGGGCTGTAGCTCTGATCTGGGAGCTTGTGCTGTTCTCTGCTGGTGCACTGAGGAGTTGGTGTGCTCTGGACCCTTGTCTCAAGCTCTGGCACATGGAGGCACGGGATGAGTCCCTGGTTTCAGTCTCTGAAGCTAGAAATGTGCAGGCTGATGCTCTTATCTCATGTGAGATGCACTCAAGGCACTCACTGGCACCTCCCACCCATCTGCAGTGGAAATCAGTTCATGGACCAAGAGCGAGAAAAGCACTGAGGAGATGGCAAAAGTTTGTGTGGCACAAGAGCCTGGTCTGCCCTGCCTTTGCTGTCCACTCCTTTGTTGTCTTGGAGGAATCCCTCTCCAGCTTCTCCTTTCATAACAGGGAGCTGGTGAACGTGGCAAGATGCCCGAGGTTCAGTCCTTGCACTGGGTTCTTTCTTCTTCTGATGCCTTGTGAAGGCTGCCCTAGAGCAGAGGCTGGACAGAGCTAAAGAATAAAGCAGGGATTTATTCAAAGGATCTCCTCTGTGGATCCACCTTGGGCAGCACAAGAGCCCAGCCAGGGCTGCACCCAAGATGAACCAAAATGGTCCCAAAATGCACGAGCGCTCCCGGGGGCTCTCCCTGGGATCAGCTCTGCTCCGTTGGCACCTTGGAGTTCATTGTCCCATTCCAGCTTTGGGTTATGAAGTCCCATCCTGCTTGTTTTTCTCTCTCCAGCCCACGGTGTTTGTGTTCTTGGGCCTGAAATTTGGATTATTTGTCCTTGGTCCCCAGCTAAAGAAGGAATCTCCCTGCTCTGTGCAGAGAGCTCACCATCCCCTCATGTGAAGCCCAGACCCACACACTAAAGCAGCACAGAATCTGAAAAATACAAAAGCTAAAATATCACTTCCAGGTTCAGCTGGTGATTAGGAATTAGCTGGTCCTGCTTCCAGAGGTGCTGTGGGATTGTGCAGGGTGGGAGAAGCCACCCAGGTCACTGGAGTGGCCCTACAAAGGCAGGTCCTGAGCTGTCCAGGAGGAACGGGATGTATCAGGGGTTTTCTGTATCAAAACCTTGCCAGTCTACCTTGCTCGCTCCTAAATTTGAGAAACCTATAGTCTGAAGAGGAAATAAGGATTTGGAAGGCAGACTTTGGAGTGTGGGGAGCAGATGTGGGATGGATTGTGCCTCCTGGCTGATGAGTGTTGGAGGCTGCTGGCACTGAGGGAGGAGCAGGGGGATTTGGATGCTCCTTGCCTCATGTCCTCTTCCCCTGCTTCCATCTGGTGCAGACTGGATGGAGAATGGAGAGTACCTCGGAATTATCCAGATATGTCCTGGGAAAAAGGAGCAGATCTGAACCCCTTTTCTGATAAAACACAATTGTTTAGACAAACTCTGGCTGAACTTGCTTCCTCCTGCATCCCAGCATTGCAGATAAACAGGGTGGAAGTGGGAGGCCAAGTTCACAGGCTGCTGGGGCCCTCCCTGGGGTCACACTGGCCTCAAGACCCCCTGTCCACCCCTTTTGGTGGCCTTGGAGAAGATGAGAGGATGCAGTTGAGTGCTGAGGGTGATGCCCTGGCTTTGGGTAGTTCAATGCTCTGAGATGTGATGGGAACTTTGATAAGGCAGCACATCGGGGGTGTGGGTGGTCCTGGGGGCAGCAGGGAATGCATCAGGGTCCGGCTGCAGAGGCTGGAGCTCGGCTGGGTGCTGCTCTGTGGGATGCAGGAGGTGAATTTGCTCCAGCCCTGTTCTCTCCAAGCCTGGCAGTGCTGGGTGTAGGTCAGCTGGGCAGATCTGTGCCCCTGAGAGATTTCTGTTTGGGCTGGCAGTCAGGATTTGGGTGGGATGTGGCCGCTGCAGAGGTGATGTGGCTCCTGTGGAGGTCTCCAGGAGCTGCTTTGTGGAGTCAGATGAAATCTGAGATCCTGCCATAACACTGATGTTCCTCCCACCATTCCTCAGGGAAACAGTCCTCCTTGCCCTACTTTGTGTAGTAAATAAAAGTTTATTTACAGCCCAGGAGTGCACGCCCTGAGGTTGGGAGGTGAAGGGTTCCTGCAGGGCCCTGGAGGAGCTCTGGGGTTTCCTTTCTGCTTCGTGGTTTTGGTTCAGGCAAGTCTTGGGAAGGAGCAGCCCTGTGGGAGGGGAGCAGAGCCCTTTGCTGGGCCTTGGGGCATGGCTTTGTTCAGAGCCCCGTGTCCCTGTGTGCCACCTGGAGAAGAGCTGGGAGGGGATAAGGAGTGCTCACGGGTGACAGGTGGGCTGGAGCAGCCAGGGCCAGCAGCAGGAGGTGAGCTGCCACCCATCTGTCCCCGTCCCTGGCTGAGGCTGCTGTGGGGCTGAGCTCTGCTGACCTCTGGGCTCTGTGGGGTTGCCAGCTCTGCCCTGGCACTGCCCAAAGTTCTTCTGCAGGGCATCAGGGAATGAACATTTGTCTTCTCCTCCACTTGGAGGAGTGGGCAGAGTCTCTTTGGGGTTATTTCAGTCCATGTGTGCGACAGATTATTTATGGGGCAAGCAAACCAAAGCCATGATTTGGGCTCCACTGAAAGAGCAAAGCTGGGAAAGCTTCAAATTGTGTGGCTTTCTGCTGGGGACCAGTGTTGTGTCCCTTGGGAGAGGCACAGAGAACATTGTTTGGAGTTTCTGCTTTTCCTTCTCATTTTTCAGACATGCAAGATTAATTGCTCTCTTTTATTGTCCGCAGCAATATTTATTTTGCTGCTCTGCAGCAGCAGGGACTGGATAGGTTTCACAAGCTGAATTTTCCCTGGACAAGCCCCTCCTCTGATTTCACACTCCCAGCTGCCAGGCTCGGTTTTAAAACAGTTTGCACCGAGGCTGAAAATATTGGAAGGGCAGAGCAATGCCTTGCAGGAAATGGCTTAAGCTTCCTGCTCCCAAGATGGTGTGAGTGTTAAAACAGAACTGGAGAAATATTAGACATCCTACATCCGGCCTGGCTGGGGAGGGTGACCCTGGGGTGAAGGGATGGAAAGCCTGGACCCCCTCCCCCAGCTTCCAGCAGGACAAGGGGCCCCCAGGGTCCCCCTGACCCCCATCTGTTGTAAATGTAGGTGAACTTGGTGGGAAAAAATGATGATGTTTGACTTTAGTTCAGAAGGTTGAATGATTTCTTTATTATAACTATGCTATAATACATTAATATACTATTTAAAGGAAGATACTAAAACTACAAACCTACTTGTTCTAACTACCATATCTAACTCACTCACACCTTGTGACCCTCTCTCCAATCCAGCCCCAGGTGGGTTGGATTGGCCATCAGGCTCAAACAATCCTCACCAGAATTCAACTAAGCAATCACCCCAGGTAAACAATTTTCTAAACACATTCTACATGGGAAAAACAACAAACAAAAATAAAAATGGTTTTCTCTTTTTTTCCTCTATACTCCTTTATGAAAAAAAAATCCTAAGGAAAAAAATGTACCTACCACACCCATCCCCCTGACTTTATGGGAAAAACCAGAAAATTGTTTCCTGCTCCTCCGGGCTTTGCTGTGTTTTGGTTTTGTGGGAGATGTCTGGGGCAAAATGTCATCAGAGTGAGTTTCCAGCAGAGGATGGGAGCTGGGGAAGCAGCGGTTCTGCTGAAATGTTTGCAGCAGTTTCTCCACCATCTCCCAGGCTGAAGTGAAAGGTGAAAGTCTGGGAGAGCTGGGCCTGAGTTTGTTTGGGGTTGGAGCAGGACCTTCCTCAGTGAAAATCCCTGCTGAATTCTTGGCTCAGAACCCTTCCAGCAGGGAGGAATTCCCACTTGGTGCTGGCTGAGCACCATCTACCTGGCCAGGCAGGGAATAGCAGCTGCTGTGTGTCCAGGACAGACGGACAGGGCTGGGACAGACGTGGGGATGGAGTGTGCAGGAGCCTGGGGAAGGGCAGGCACAGATGGGCTCCCGTGGGCAGGGGGGACCTGGTGGCTGTCACATCTTCAGCCCCCTGGGGGTTGCTGCCCTGATATGAAAGCTTCTCCAAACTCTGCTTGGCTTGCTGGAGCCAGCAAAGATTTAGGGAATTTTATTCAGAATTTTATTTTTAGGGAATTTTATTCATAATGTTGTCGGTTGGATTTAAAAAAAAAAATATCTGAGCCATGTCTGGGAGTCTGCAGGTGCAGGAGGAACGAGGTGGAGGCTGTGGGCACAGCAAGAGGAGGAGTACGGACTGAGCTCACTCACAGTCACTTCCTCCAGCAGTCACTGAGAATCCTAAAATTGCTCATAAAGAAGGCAAAACTGCAGCCGTGCTGGGAGCTGAGTCCCTTTGGGAGGCGTGTCCCAGCTGCAGGAGCAGCAGCGAAGCGTGTGGGTGCATTTTGGGGCGGGTGCAGCATGAATGGAGCATTCTGCCCTGCTCCGGGCGCCCTCCTCCCAGCCTTTCCACCCTTCCACGAGGGATGGTGGCAGCCCTGCGAGAGCACGGATGCAGAGGGGTGAGTCCCATCCTCAGAGGCAGCTCTGGGCCTGGGGAGGTCAGGCTTTGATGCTCATTTTCCCCGGGGCACAGAACCCCCTCAGCCCTGAGCAGCGCAGCCCTTGGGGCTGGGGATTTGGCGAGGCACACCCTGTTTGCTTTCCCAGGTTTTGCCATGGGGTGCATTTCCTGGGAAAGCTTTGGAAGACCTGGGGGAGGGGAAGATGAGGCTGATTTAAATCCCAGAAGCAGGCACAGCTGGCTGGAAGCTGTGTCTGCAGCCTGCAGTACATCAGAGGTGCCCAGCGCTCTTGGGGAGCACGGGGGGAGCCAGTCCTGGGGCTGCCACTGCAGGGTGTGGGGGGCAGGAGAGGAGGGCTGGGCTGCAGGACTGGAGAGGCAGATGCTGGGGCTGTTTGGGGGCAGAAATGCAGTTATTTGCCCCGGAGTCATCCCCACTGGCCCGGTTCTCCTGGGATGTGTTTGGGAGGCAGTGAGGCTGCGTGTCTCTCTGTCTGTCTGTCTATTTTCTGCCATCTCCATTTGAGAAGTATTACAGCCTAATTACTAGGTGCCTAAATACCTTCTAGGATGTGTGTCTTGGCTCTCCTTGAGCCTCTGAACCCAGCACTGTTGCTGGAAGGGCACCAAGCCCCAAGATGTGCTCCGTCATGGGGAGTGGGATGCTGGGAGCAGCTGGGGTGAGGCAGGAAGAGGCAGGATGCCCCTCTTGGACCTCCAGGAAATGCTACCACAGCTTCTTTGACGTTGTGGTGGAGCCCATTGCAGGCAGAGATGGTGTGACAGCTCAGCACAGCTGATTTGCTGTAGACTCCTCTATTCAGTAGGATGAGGTGTTCCTCCAAAGAGCAGCTCCAGGTCTGCCACCCCACCTTCCCTATTGCTCTCTCCAACAATTAGGCAGCTTGAATGCATCCAGCCCCTCATTTAAACTCCTCCTTGGGCTACAGGATGTCCTGTGAGATTACTGAGTGCTTGAATGAGGGGCTTTCTTAGCTTGGCAGAGGCTGAGCAGACCCCAGAGAGCTCCCGTGCTGGGGGAAGAGGCTGTTGCCAAGTCGTAGGAGGAATTCCCACGTTCCTGTTCCTTCCTGCTGGCTGCCAATGCTTGTCCTGTCCACAAAAGCTGATATATTTGGTAGGATTTAACCTTTGCTCACAGAAGTGAATAATGGAGATCTTTTACTTTTGGTTTCTGCATGTAAATTCACAACTCAGCGCTGGTTTTGCATGCACAGCACGGACCCGTGGTGGGAAAAAACGGTGGAGGAACAGAGAGATGCTTCACTTGGTGAAGTCCTCTGTAGCCATAGCTGGGAGCCTGCAGAGAATTGCCCTGATGAACCCCAAACCAGGCTTTAGGTGCCAACCAGACCTCACCATTTCAACAGAAGCACAAAAGCAGCACTGTGGAAAGCAGAATTTGGGATTTCTCATGCCCAGAGTCGCTGCAGGTCCTGCCTGGACAGACAGACAGGCTCCCACATTTTCCCTCTTGGCAGCAAGCATGTCCATGGTGTTTCAGGGAGTAGAATTGCTCTGTTTTGTAGCTTCTTTTAATGCCTACAGCAGAAGACACAGCAAGCATTGTTTTCTCTGCCCTGGACCCTCTTTTTGTTCTCAGGTTTGTGTCCTGTGGGACAGCCCTGCTGACACTGGTGCTGTCACGTCATCAGCAGCACCCAGAGCTGCTGAAATGGGGTGTGAACCACAGCTGGGCACCTCTGTGTGGGGCTGCCCTGGTCTGGGGGAGGGGAGAAGGACCCAAAGCTCAGCTCCCAAATCTGGGCAAAGAAGAAAAGTGAAAACCAGCAGGTCCAGGCACGGCCTGAACTCATTTTTGGAGGACACCAGCTATGTCCCACAGGTGGGATCAGCAGGAGGCAACCCTGCACGGAGAGGAGAGGTCTCTGCAATCCCATGGTGAAGTTTTGGGGCATCACACAGTTCTGACATGCTGAAGGTATTCCAGCAGATCCCCTCCTTACTTGGGCCCCTGTGTTTGCTGCTTGGTGGAGCTCCAGAGGGACTTTGCTGCTCAGTGGTGCCTGGCACAGCCAGGTGCTCCCCATCCTGGAGAAGTGTTGGGTTGTGTCACACTGGGCAGGGACAGGCCACGAGGCAAAGCCCCACATCACCCTGCACCCAGCAACGAGCCAGAAGCTGCCCTGGTCGAGGTCAGCTGTCCATCAGGGCAGTGTGTGGCCTCCAAAAAGCTGGAGTGAATCTCCAGTGCTGCTCCAGGATTTGGTTCTAATTAAAGGGACACCCATGTAGGTGACCCCAGGGCACTCCTCCCCATAGGGGTGGGGAGAAGCTGCTGATGGATTTGCTTAGGAGTGGGCTTGCAGTGGGATCCTGGGAAGCAGCATGGAGAGGTCCAACCTTACCAGCATTTGCTGTCCCTGAGCCAGCAATTCCTTCCTGGAGCTAAAGTTCCGTGAGATCAGCAGAAGCAGGGGTAAAACTGAAGTGTTTTTTGCTGTGAGCATGCAGAAATCAGACCCACAGATGGATGGGAATTGGAGTAATTGCCCCCAAAATGACGAGGTGCTGATTATAAGCACAGCCCGTGGCACTGCAGCTGGCCCAGGGGTTATGACCAGTGCCATAACCCCACAGAATTCTCTTTTCTTGCCTATCTGTGTAAATCTCTGCTCTCCCATCAGTGCCTGCCCTCAGCACTCCCTGAAAATTGCAAAAAAAATTCCATCTTGGTGCAATTTAGGATACGCTCCAGCCTGCCCCGAGCACATCTGGTATCTGTGTGTTGGGTGATATTAATCACAGCGTGAACACAGCCAAGTACTAAACAGCAGAGCCCTCCCACCTCCCCCCTGCAAACCAGAGTTTTTTCCATGCTCCAGCAATAAAATGAAGCCAGCATTCCCGGGCAGGCGGTGATCTGGCAGGAACAACTGCTGTGTGGGATGGAGGCATGAGGAACGCTCTGAAACGGGCCAAGAAACCATGTGCTCCTAGGACTTTTTGAAATCCCTGCGGTGTTTGAAGCTATTTTCTTGTCCTCCTCATTTTCTGGATCCGTGGCTGTTCCTGCTGCATCTGCAACTGCTCCCTCTGCCCCGGAATTTTGTTGTTTTGGGTGTAAATGCTGCTCCCTGTTTCCAGGAAGGTAAACACCCCTCCCTCGCCCTGCCGTGCTGTGCAGATACCAAAATACTTCGCCAAGCAGGGGTAGATGTTGGTTTTTATTTTTTGGAGATGGAGGACAGGAGTTGCAGAGGCTGCTGAGAAGCCCATGGGAATTGCTCACTTGGAGGGTGTTTGTGGTTTTGCTTCAGGACACTTCGTGGCTTCCTTTGGTGTTGGGCAATGAGCAGGCAGGACTGGCACAAGGGATATTTTTGCTCCCCTTTTCCTGGGGTGACCACACAGCAGACAGTGGGCAAAACCCCACCAGACCACGCTGGTTGTGTTGTCCCCAAAGGAGAGCCTGGCCCAGATTTGCTCCCGAGTTCCCCAGTTTGTGGCTGATTAAAAAAAAAAAAAAAAAAAAGGACAAAAAGAAAAAAATGCAGAAAAAAAAAATCAAAACTGTGTTTTCAGCACAGTTGGTGCCTCAACCACTGAGGTTGCTGTGCTTTCAAGGGAAAGCACAGCACTGGTGCCTGGGAGGAATGGGGGGGCGAGAACTCTTGTGTGGTGCCTTTGATGTTGGAGGCTTTTACCCGCGTTACCCGGGGAGAAACTCGAGTGCTTTTCATGTCTGGTGGTGAGGGAGGCAGAGAGCCAGGAGGGATCTGCTTTGTGAGACCTTTTGGAAGGGAATTAAGGAAAACTTTTCAGAAGTTGGGGGCAGGCTCTCTGGGGCAGCAGCTGAAATAGGTGCTGAAGCATCCTTGGCTCTCGCGGGCGCCGGGCAGCGTGCAGCATCCTCATCATCATCCTTGGCTGAGTAAGTCACTGCTTGAGCTCTGCCCAGCCTTGGGGAGGAAAAACCTGTGGCAAGGGCTGTGCTGGGGTCTCCACAGCTGTGCCAGTGGGGATCTGTGGGGTGGGGAAGCTGAGCGTGGCTGTGCAATGAGTGCGTGGGGGTTTGAAGGGGAAGGAGGGGAAAAACAGAGCAGTGGCTTAGCAGGGGGGAAACACATCACACCAGGGCTGTGATGAGAGGGGAATGCCTGTCAGGGCCTGTGCTGAGGGAGGTGGCTCTGCCACTGCTCAGGCTCCCTGTGGGATGGGATGTGCTGGGCTGAGCCTCTGCACCACCTGAGCAGGCAGAGAGTGAGGCAGGGGAGTCACAGAGGGTGGCATCGTGTCCTGGGGGGTGACACGGGGTGGCAGCAACCCTGACAGGATCCAGGAGGTGGGGGCTCCCTGGGGTGCCAGCTGCCAGCAGAATGGGACCCTGAGCAGACGGGCCATCCTCACCCAGCTCCTGCAGCCCTGTATGGAAAGCAGCCCTGGCTGCTGGTAGTGCCAGCAAAGGGGAGGGTGCTGCCTGTTGTGGGGTCCCTGCTGAGTTTGGGGGCCCTGACCCAGCTGGAGGGACCAGGTGTGGTTTGCATCTGTGCAGGTAATAGGAAATAAGTTTCTAGAAAATAAGTTTGCATCACAGCCTTTTCTTGAATGGTCCCAAACTCTGGATCTGGGGTCTTAAAGCCCTCAATGCTTCTTCTTCAGGTTAAAAAATGTCACTGATGGTTGATAGATTCCCAAGTGTTCTCGTGGGGTTGTGGGGGTTCCTGAGACCCCAAGAATAGGCTGAAGTCAGCAGCAGTCTCTGTTCTCAGCTTCAGGAGGGTGTCAGACATGAGAGCTGCATCCTGCAGAGCTGAAAACCTCAAACCTCTCTGGGGCCCGTGACCTTTCAGCAGCAGCGAGTGTCACAGGGCAGAGCTTCCAGCTTTACCAGGGGGGAAGGGGCTGCCACAGCCTCCCCAGCCTGGCAGATGTGTGGCTGTGAGGGCTCTGCGGTTTGCTGGAGCTGCTCTCACATTCCTGTGCCATCGAGGGGAGCGTGTCTGGTGACGTAAGGGAGGTCTGGCAGCCCAGGGCAGCCTCTCTCCTTGGGTTCTGCTCTGGAAGTTGGCTGTGAATTGATGTGGAAAAGGAACTTCCTGCTGTTTGATGGCCCCTTGTCCTGATGAACGGTGGGGAAAGCCCACTTCCCGAGCATCCCTGTGTGCTCTGGTGGGTGCAGGGCTCCTGTGTCCAGCCCTTTTCCGTGGCTCTCAGTGCCTGTGTGGGAAGTGCTCCCCAAAACCAACCTCCTGCTCCCCCCTTCTCTTGCCCATCCTGCCCCATCACTTGCAGCAGCCCCCCGAGCTGCAGCCTGTGCCCAGGTCACACATCCCCTGTGCACTGTGGGGTGCATCACCCAGAGCCCTGGGGACACGCCAGCCCCCACAAAAAGGGCAGGGGTGTCAGGATGCCACATGGATGGGGACACTCTCAGCGTGGGGATGCCACAAGGTTGGAGGCACCAAAGGGATGCTGACACTCCAGGGATGTGGATGCCATGGGCAGGGGGACAGCACAGGGCAGGGGGATGTCACTGGAATGTGGACAGGGCACAGGGGGGTGGCCGGCTGCCTGCCAGGGGAGAGCTCTGGTCCTGCTGCATCCCTGCAGTTTGTTCTGTGCTGTGTCGCATCCCTGGGGCTCTGCAGACTGGCCCAGCTCTGAGCCTCACTTTTTTTTTCCTTTTTCTTTTTTTTTTTTCCTTTTTCATTTTTTTCCTTTTTCTACTTTTTCTTTGAAGGGCCCCTCTGCATCCTTGTCTGACGGCTGTTTGCCCAGTGGCCGTGACATGGATGTTTAGATGATGCTCTGGGAGCACCTGGACTTGCCAAACACAGGGGTTTTCCCCTCTTGTGTCACTTTGAACCCCCAGGAATTGCTCTTTCCCTCTGTATCCCAGTTTCTCCCCTCTGTATCCCAATGTCTCCCTGTCAAACAGCCCTTGGAAGCAGCCGGGGCTGCAGGAAAGGCTCCACGCCAGAGGATTTCAGGCTAGGCTTTTTATATCCATCCCAATGTGACCACACTTCATGTAGGGAAGGAGCATCCGGGATGGATCTGGGCTGACGTATTCAGGACTGAGACTATCTCGGCTCTGCCAGAGCAGATCTGGGCCAGGGGAGCAGCTGGGATCCAACGGGGCTGTGACTCCCAGCACACTCCGAGCTGTTTGTATCGGATTTCTTGGCGATTTCATCGGTGTTGTGTCCGCCCTTCTGTAAATAGCAGGTCATTCCATCTCTCCCCTAAACCCTGCTTTGGAATCACTGGTATCCAGCCATCCACAAGCTGAGCAGCCTTGTGCTCTGCACAGCAGCCTGGGCTTGCTGCTGCTGCTGCTGCTGCTGCTCCCCGGGGTCAGCTACAGGAACACACGGAGCAGAGGAGTGCAGGAACAGCCTCCCATAGCACCAGGCAAGTTTTGGGTTAAAGTTGCTGAATTTTATTGAATTCCTGCTGCTGTGGATGGTGGGTGCGGCGGAGGGAGCAGACTGGTGGAGCAGCTCTGGGGTGGGAGGGGATTTTGTATTGCTGTTGGATATGTGCTGGCTGAGAGTTCTGGGTTTCCTGGTGCTAATTAATGACTGTTGGTTGGTGGACTAAATTCCACTGGGACATAGGTGAGCCAGGCAATGGGGCATTCGTGTGTGCACGCAACACTGGGCTGAGCTTTGGTTTTGATACAAGGTAAAAATGCAGAAAAGCAAGAATTGTGATTATGTGTGAGCCTCTAAACACTGCTGCCTTGTCCAGTTGTTATTCCAGATGGTAGGATACAGCATCCAGGAGGAATACAGCTGTCCAGGGTGTTTGTCCTGCTGTAAGGGCATCCTGAGTGCAGATAAGGACATGTCACAAAAGAGAAAGTAAGTTTGGAGCACATGGAGGACTGCGCTAGCTCTGGGAGCTCTGACCTGTCCCATGCTGCTGTAGTTGCCATCTATGATTTCCCAGTTTCAGATCAAAATGCCTGTGGGGCTGTGGGGCTCATGGGTAGCTCGGTGGTGGGGTTTGAATGTGTTTGACCCCAGAGCCCCTCAGCACATACATTCTCACCAGGATGTGCTGGCCACAGCTCAAGGTATGCACATGTGGCACGGTCTAATGGCTTGGTGGCCAATAACCCGGCAGCAGCAGTTCCTGGACGCCTCTCCATGGGGAATCCAGACTTCCCTTCCCTGAGCACGGTGGAATTTTTATAGCCTGTGGTTTTAAATGCTGTGATTTCCGTATGGCCCCGACCAGCCCTGTCAGAGCCGTGCTGGGGCTGGGTGAAACACGGGCTGGAGCTGCTGCTCCTTGGGTAACGTGTCTGAGCTTTGCTCCAGTGCAGGGGAAAGGCTGGGCTGGGAAAGGGAAGGCTGGCTCTCCTGGGCTTGAGCCTGCTGTGATCTTATGGCTGAATTCAACTGGACTTGATTTCATTTATCCCCAAAATTTGTCAGGCTTTGTGGAGTAGAGTATAGCAAAGCGATCTCGTTTGTTAAAAAATAATCACCAGAACGGGAGTGAAAGAGTTAATCTTGCAAGTACAGCTCAGTGGCATCCTGTCCAAAAATCAGGAGGGGAATGGGCATGTAGCATTTCAAGGTAACAGAGTAGAGGGGCCAGGCTGGCAACCCCCACTTGCCACAGGGACACAGCTGTGACTCGGGCAGGGACGTGGCACTGTGGGATGTGTGCCCGGCTGGCAGCTGGGAGGCAAAGGCAGAGAGGGTTTCGTGCACATCTAGAGGGTGTCAGCACTGCCTGCCTCCCAGCTTTGCTCCCTGGGTCCCTGTCCTCATGGGGATGAGGCAGAGTTCTGCTATTAATGCTCTGAAAATCTCTGCTGGCTCATCCTTATCATCCCCAAAATGCCAGGCAGTGCTAAGGGACTCACAGGTTCCTCACTGTGATCTCTAGCAGCCGGTGAGAAATCAGCACTGGTGCTTTCTCCAGCCCCTGATAAATCCCCTGAAAACCACTGCTCAGGTCTGGCTGCTCTAGGGATGCTTTGGGGCCATCGGATTTTCCAGGCTGAGACATCCATGTCCCTGTGCTCCTGCTGCAGGGATACTGCCTGGGTCCAGCTGCCTCCACCCAGCTCTCCCTTCTCACAAACTTGTGGAAAAGTGATTTCCTTTCCTATTTTCTGGCCCCTTCTCAAACTCAGACTGGGTTAACTCTTGCTGTAGATACAGAACTTGCTGGAGGGCCCTGGTCAGGCAGGGCTGTAAAAGCCACATTTTCTTTGGGAATCGGATTAAGGCCCCTTTTTCTTCCTGCAGTGTGGGTGACATGAAGTCTCTCTTTGTCCTGGATGGTATTTCTGGCCCAGCTGCAGTGGGTTAACCCTTTGTCATCCCACACAGTCCTGGTGATGAATGGCCCTTTGCTGAGCACCAGGAGCCTTTTCCTGGGGTGGAAGCACTGTGGGGGCACTGTGGGCTGCGTCCTCCCCCTGCCCAGCTGGGGCATGAAGTGCAAAGCCTTGGTGCCTGGCTAGGGGACGTGTCTGTGGGACAGGGACCTTCCCTAACGCTGCTTCCCTCTGCTTTTCTTTGCCATCTTTAGTCTCTCTTTATTCCCCAAGATAAATGGATGGGACTTTGCACCCCAGTCCTGCACTGGCACCAGAGGGGTCTCCATGCTGGGACAGCCCCAGGCTGCCTGCATGGCACAGAAGGACATGGGTGGGAGAAGGAGGGGGCCAAAGTGACAGTGAGAGCAGAGGCCAGGCCAGCTGGCAGAGCACAAGAGCTGCCTGTGTGCTCCTCAGCGGGCAGTGACCATGTCAGTGGTGCTCCCTGGGCACTGGGCTGGGGCAGGAGCATCGCTTTTCCAGGAGAGCTGGAAGGCTGGATAACCAGCCAGGAGCAGGGTGATGGCAGGCAGAGAGCATCCATAGATATCCCAGGAGCCTTTGGCTCTCACGCCCAGGATCCAAGGAGGTATCTTGGTTTGGTACTTGGTGCTGGCCTCTGTGGCCAAGCAGAAATGAAGGTGATTTCCTGGCCATGCCCTGCAGTCTGGTGGCTGTGAGCACCTCACACCCCAGGCTTGGGTCCATTTTATTTTTTTCCCTCACTGTGCTGCATTGCTGCATCACCTTGGGCCCGTGCACTGCTGCTGTGAGCCTGGCTTGGCTGGTTTGTTTATGCAAAAGCCAAATGGTAGCAGGAAAAGTCCCTTTCTGGTGGCCTGGAAAAGCTGCTGGGGCACACAGTGCTGGCTCCCTGCAGCCTGATGCTGTGCTGTTATCAGGGAGCCTCCTGATAAGAGCAGAGCAGGGATTTCCCCAGAGGGGGTCCTGGACTGCATCAAAGTGGCATCAGGAGCTCCCCAGGCCTTCCAGCAGTGTGGGGGAGAGTGCAGCCCACAGAATTCTCCCTGTGTCCCTCTCTCTACTGAGTTTTAGGACGTGATCACCCCAGGGCTGATGAAGGGGTGCCACCATCCCCCAGAGCTGACCCAGCAGCAGATGGGCACCGAGCAGGACTCGCTCACATCATCGGGAGCTGCAGGGAAGCAACACATTTCCCTCCCAGCTCCTCCTCCCCCCCATCCTCCTGACCTTTTCCCATCAAAACACAAAGCACTATTCTTTGGAGCAAGGCACCTCCATGCAAGGAGACAGCTGGCGCTGCAGCAGCTTGCTGGGGATGGGTTGTTATTAATTAAGCTGCAGGAGACAGCCTGGCAGCTTGAATGGAGTTTTCCTTCTTTTCAGGCTTAGGATGCCCTAAATTCTTTCTTCTTTACCTCCAAACTGGCGTTTATAGGTTTAAAAAGGGGCAGCAGACAAAGGATGGAGAAGGGCCCATTATGTGCAGCTTGCAGGGACGTGTATCCCTGCACGTGGCCTGCAGGGACTGGTAGGGCACCCTAGCAACTTCTTTGCAGCTTGGTTTGTGCCAGGGGGTTGCTGTGACCCCTAGGGATGTCACTCCCATCTAGAGAGGAGATGCCACTTTGGGGTGAAATGGTTTAAACTACTTGAACAAGTTTGGGGTGACTCAGGCAGTCGAATTTTCCACTCCCTGCTGTTTTCCCCTGCAAAGGTGATTGATTTTCATCAAACTCATCCCCTGCCCCTGCTGCTGGGTCTGCTTTGACCATGCTGCTGGTGGTGAGAGGAGCAGAGGTGGTGGTGGGGCTCTCTGAGGTGCTCCTTGGTGTGTGAGCTCTGTGTAGGCTCCCTCTGCTCCCCTCTCCCCACAGGGCAGGCTGCAGGGCTTTGGTGGAGTGGGGTGCAGGGATGTGGTGGGGTAAGATGCAGAGTTTTGCTTTACCCCTTTTGGGGATGATTTGTCCTTTGTGATAATCTGTGGGAGTGTCTGGGGGAGCAGACCATGCCCTTGAGGAGGAGGGATGAGGGTGTGTTTCCTTGGGCATGGCTGGGCTGTGCCATCTGCAGAGCTGGCCCAGGGATTTGAGCAGCAGCGTTTTGGTGCCAAGGCTGACCTGTCCCTGCTGAGCAAAACCTGTGCTCAGAGCTGAGGCCCTGGCAGTGCCTGAGCGTGCTTTGTGTCCATCTAAACCAGCATGGCAGTGCCCCAACCAGTGTCCCGTGTGAAGGAAAAGGAATTTGGGAGGAATGAGGTTCTTGGTTGCTTTTTCCAAGTGTTTGTGACTGTGAAGTGCCTTCCTAGCAAAGCCTGTTCCCTTTTGGAAAATGCTGGATTGCTCAAGCACGGTGAGGAGCCTCCTGCCTCGAGGGAGAAGGCACTGCAGATCCTTTGCAGGAGGGAAGTGCCAGAGGAAGGGAGGCTGCTGCAGGGCCCCTGCTGGGATGTGACACCAGGAACCCAGGCACAGCCTCCCCAGGGAGAGGGCGACTCACGCCAAGGACACGGTGCCAGCTGCGCGTGATGGTTGGTGACAGCGTGTGAAACAATTCCTTCCTTCCTTCCTGGAGACTGGGAGCGGCCTGGAGATGTCCAGCTGGAGGAGCCTCTGGGTTCTGGTGTGGTGGGAGCTGGGGCACTCCTGGGTGTAGTGTGGGTTCAGCAGATCAGCCACGGTGCAGCGATGCTGAAGGCTCTGGGTGCTGCTCCTGGGCAAGGCACAGAGGGGCGGCTGCTCCCTGTGCTGCCTCAGGATGTCCCTGAGCTCTGGAGGGCTCTGGGATGCTCCTGCATCCCTCCTTACTACTGCTCCACTGCCCTCTCTTTCCAGGGAGATTTAAGCCACCAGAGAGCTGCTTTCATGAAGGAGCTGGTGGGATACCTGCAGAGGTGTGGCTGACATGGGCTGCTCAGAGGAGCCACCAGGTAGCTTAAGAAAAAAAACAACTGCATCACCTCTGGACTTGGGAGTTCACTACAGCCAGAGGGAGGGAGATGTCAGTGATCTGTGGGTCTTAGAGGTGTTGTGGGAGCTACCCTGCACATGCTGAAGGGACCATGGTGGCTGCCTGCCAGAGCCCTCCCCGGCTGGTAACACTTGCAGATCTGCAGTCAGGCTCTTAGAAAAGTTTTGGAGTTGTTTTTAGCTGTTCCTGGCATTGTGGGATCCTTTCTGTTCCTGCTAGAGGTGATGGTGTCTCTTTCAGTGCTAAAAAGAATTAAATTTTGGTCTTGTGATCTACGGGATTGTGTCCTTTTCTCGGTCATGCTATTTTTCATTGAGTTTGCTGGTGATCTACCAAGGTCTCTGGACGTGCTTTTCATTCTGCTATTGATCTGAGATTATAAATATAGCTGGCAGAATTTCCATCTGTCTGTAAAAGTCACTGGGGACTGGCAGGTAGTCAGCATTGCAGCAATATTGAAAGAATAAAAATTATTTCCTAAGGCCTAACGGTGCACTTTTAACTGGGGCATGCTGAGGTGCAGTAAAATTGGAAAAAAAAAATTGTCCCTTCAGCATTCCTGTGAGAGAACATGTCCTGCTCGTGCTGCCTGTGCCCAATGGATTTGTTGTTTTCTTAAGAGCTGGGCAGCTTGGGATGAAGTGAATTTGTTGGCAGGTCTGCCCACAGGCTGGGTAGTGCTGCCTTCATTTGCAGACCTTGGTTATTCCTTAAAACTGGGGATTTGTGGTTGGAGCTGGCTGAGGGCAGAGAATTGCTTGGCACAGGGGAGTGCTGCTGGGGGACAGCCCCACTGCTGGGCAGTTTTCTGCTGCAAGGGACAGTGGTTGGGATTGTCCCCAAAACTCAGGGACTGTTGAAACCCTCGTTGGTGTACCCCTGAGCATCACCTACTCCAGTGAGCCCTTCCAGCCCTGCACAGTGTGGCTGTGACTTGGGGACCTGCTTTCACCATCAGGGATGTCCTATAAAGCAGGACAGATTTGTGTAAGCCAGGCAAGAATCTTTCTCAACATTTCAGATTAGTTGCAAGACTAAAAGCTGGATCTGTAGTTAGTTCAAATCCCTTGATACAACTTACAACAGCAATAGGCCTTGTTAGAATTGCTCCTAACTCTGATTATGAGGTTTTTCTAAGAGAAGAACAATGAGTTTGTGATTTTAAAACCCTTAATTAGGGGATTTGGATCCAATTCTTGGCTCTGCTGTAAGATTTCTATGTGACCCTGGGCGAGTCACTTAATCCCTCTCCAGTTCATCAGCACTGGGAGCTGCTTCCTTCCTCTGCCTCTCGGTCCTGCCTGTGCTCAGAGCCAGAAATGAGCAGTGGGAGAGGCACAGGCAGGAGCATCTTCTCCTGTTCTCCTCACAGGAGTGGAGATGCTCCCGTAAGAACAAATCCCAGAGTTTGGGATTTGTTCTTACAGGAGTTTGTTTGTCACTCTGTGAGTGCCTCCTGTGTGCAAACACCCCAAAGTCCCCAAGAGCCGTCCTGGGGACCAGCAGTGCTCCCAAAGCTCTGCTGCACTTGCTGTGAGGCCAAGGATGACAATTTGTTGTCCTTCTGAGCTGCTCACTCACCACATGTTGCTCCTGGGGAGCAAAATATTTTCTATTAATTAATCTGGGAAACAACTTGTACACAGTGTTGAGTTCCCATGTGCCCTAATTTTTTTCCCTGAGGGTGGTGAGGTCCTGGCAGGGGGTGTGCAGAGAAGCTGTGGCTGCCACATCCCTGGGAGTGTCCAAGGCCAGGTTGGATCTGGTCTAGAGGAAGGTGTCCCTGCCCATGATTGGTATTAGATGGTCTTTAAGGTCTCTTTCAACCAAGCCAGTCTGTGTTTCTGTGAAATATCTTTGCAGAGCTTCAGCGACCATGGGGAGAACTTTTCTATGGTTATTTTTATTCCCTCACACGCAAGACTAAAGTATGGTCATGATTTCAATCTGAAAAAAATTAACTCAGAGGAGCGAGGAGTTGGTTCACGTGGCTGAGCACGCCGTGTTCACCCCTTTGTTGGTCTCAGTTTGGGCACATGAACCCTGTGCTGATGCTCAACTCCTGCACAGCCACAGATGTGATCAGCTTAATGGCAGGACAGGAAGCCATCACACCTGAGATCCTCCTTTTACTCTTTGTGCAAGCACAGCACCTAAGTGAGCCCAGCACAGCCTTTTCCTGCCTTTCTCCAGCTAAACAAGGCTGGAGTGACTTGCAAACAGACCCAGCTGCTACTGGGGCAAGCCTGGTTTGGCTCTAGCATTGGATTTTCCTGGAGATTAGAGAGATTAAAACGCTAATGCCCATCGATAGGGGTTAGTGCTTTAATAAGTCACCAAAAGTGGTGTAATCTGTCAGAAATCGGCACGCAGGTGCAGCATAAGCAGATTGAGGCTGGGTTTCCTGCCTGGGTGCTGGGTGAAGGTTTCTCAGAAACTGGTATTTGTGGTACTTGCTGAAGTGGGGGGATGTGGGTCTTATCCCCCCCTCAGTGTTTGCAGAGCAGCCTGTGCCAGCCTTGCTGGGCATCACAGGAGGAGGGCTGCCAGGCCAGCATGGTAGGAAGAGCTGCTGCCAGCCTGGTGTGGGGTGGCTGTGCTGAGTGGAGGAAGATCTGCCGCTGCTGGTGGTCCAGAAGCAGAGAGGGAAGGTGACAGCCACAGCAGAGCCACAGGCAGGACACAGAGCAGGGTGGCAGGGCTTGCATCGAGTGCAGGAGTGTGGCAGAGGCTGGTGAGGCTGGTAACAGGTCCAAAAGGGAGTGCAAGTGCTAGCCCTGGGCTTGCAGGCTGTGCAGGGGCTGTTCGAGGGAAAGGGAGTCCTCTGGGTGTTGATGACTGCAGATGTGCACATCTGTCTTAACCCTTTCATCACCTGCAGGCCTTTCTTTGAGAATGCAAATCTGGGAACCGCAGGGAGGAAGTCCTGAGGTCATAGGGGTAGGTCAAAGTAAGGTGTCACACCCAGGAGCCCAAAAGAGGGAGGTTGTGACAGGGGAGTCCCAACAGCACTGCTGGACATCACAGAGGGGACATCACCCCACACCAGGGTGTGCGTTGGAGGGAGCAGGGCCAGGTGGTGCAGCCCAGCTTCTCTCTGCTGCTGAGAGAGTGCTGGGACATCCTGGGATCAAGGTGTAAGGCAGGAAGGAGTTGTGGAGGCAGCTAATTTCTTCATTCAGCCTCACTGACATCATTTTTAGAGAGCAGCCATGCCCGTGGGGGTGGGTTGACATCTTGTCCTGGCAGATGTGAGACGCAGCCCAGACATCTTCAAGCAGCTGCAGAGCAAAGTGAGCCCGCGCTCCCAGCACTCACACACCCACCCGCGACTGTCCTGGGGCTCTGCTGGAGAATTTCGGGATGCTGGGAAGCAAAAGGCTTCGCTGCGCTCAGGATGGAGATGTGGATGAGACCCTCCTCCCCCATCACCCTCGCCCCTGGAGCAGTGGGTGAACTGGGCTCCTCCTGGGACGGCTCTGCCCCGCTTGTCCCAGCTGGGGTGGGGACGTGCCCCCAAACTCTTCTTGCTCCACGCCCTTTGCGGGCCCCCCTGGGCCGGGCCGGGCAGCGGGGGGATGGAAACCGCCCGGGGGCGAAACAACTTCCCGGGAAGAGGCTCCATCCCCCCGGGCCGGGCTGGAGGGGGAGGAGGAGGAGGCAGGGCGATGGGGGAGGAGGAGGAGGAGGAGGAGGAGGAGGAAGGGCGATGGGGAAGGAGGAGGAGGAGGAGGCAGGGCGATGGGGGAGGAGGAGGAGGCAGGGTGATGGGGGAGGAGGAGGAGGAGGAGGCAGGGCGATGGGGGAGGAGGAGGAGGAGGAGGCAGGGTGATGGGGGAGGAGGCGGAGGAGGAGGCAGGGTGATGGGGGAGGAGGAGGAGGACAGCGCGGGAGGAAGCGGGAGCCGCCGGCTGCCGGAGCCGCCGCCGCGGGTGAGTCTCCGCTGCCCGCGGGTGGGGGCAGCGCAGGGGGGATTTGGGTGGTGGGGAAACGCTTTTTTTTTTTTTTTGTGGGGTGAATTATCTCGAGGAAAGGCTTGAGAGAGCCGGGAGCGGGGGGTGAGTGCGGTTCTCACGGAGGGCACTGTGCGGCTCCCGGGGCACGGCACGATGCTCCGGGTGCTGAGCGGGGCTCGGTGCCTCCCGTGCCCCGCGGCGGAGCCCGCGGCTCGGCACCGCCTGGCCGCATTGCCCGGGATCCCTGCGCATCGCTGCATCCACCCCTGCCCCCTGGTCCCCTGCCATGCCCCCGTGGGGACCCTCTTGTCGCCTGCCCTGCTCCGCCTGCTGCCCCCGCTGAAGGGCTCGGGGGGCGTCTGGGGCGCCTTTGGTAACAAACAAAGAAATTAAATAAAGATCCCTGCCACCCTGCCCGTCAAAGAACAAAACCAAGCGGGGAAAAAAAGTAAATTTAAAAGGGAAGAAAAAATAGGGAGAGGAAAAAAAAAAAAGCTGAACTGCAAGCCCGAGGATGTGAATCCCTCTGGCTTGCTCCCTTTTTTTTGCCCTAGCTGCGGTCCGTGCCTCGTGGGACGGGGGCATCAGTCCCGGAGTGCAGTCGGGGCACACTCAGCCGTGCCCGGTGCCCATTCCTGGGGCTTGGCCCGACTCGTTCCTTCTGCAGTGTTGTCTGGACAAGCTGAGTTTGGGGATCGCTGCCTGGCTCTTTGTTTACAGAGCTCTGCAGAGCACTGGTGATAAGAGTGAAGGGTGCTGTCCCTCGCCTGGGGGCTGCAGAGGGTTCCCGTGTCCATCCTGGGCTGAGTGCCATTGTCCAGGCTGGGTGGACAGGGGTGGGAGTGGATCCCAGCCTCAGAGCCCCCGTAGGATCGGTTTTGTGGGTGTCTTTGGATCCTTCTGGGCACAGGCACCCTAAGCCTGTCTGCAGGGAGCAAGGGCTGTGCTGGCCACTGGCATGGGCTACATGGGGCCTGTTGATGGAGCAGCTTCTGCTGAGATCTGTGTGCAGAAAGTTCCTCTCAGTGGGGTGTTCCCAGTGAGTTCTGAACCTCAGGGTGTTCTCTGGGGTCAGCCTTGCTCCATCTCCACGGGAAGAAGCTCCTTACAGGAGGTGATCAGTGGGGCCGCATGGCCAGACATCTCTGCATGTCCAAGCTGAGGCTTGGGGTTGTTCATGATAATCTCCTCCTTTTTAAACAGGGATGAAAACAGCCTAACAACTCTTTGCAGGTTTTTGTAAGTGGTTTAGAGCTGCTGTCTCACGTGGTTGGAGGAATGAGAATGTGGCACTGTTGATTGTGCTACACGTGTCCGACTGGGGCAGGGTGGTGGTCAGCCTGGTGGCCAGCCTCAGCCCACATCCGGGAGCCAGGGCAGCAGTGTGAGGCTGTGGAGCTGCCTCCTCCATGCCAGCCCAGAAACGCTGGTGAGCAGAGCCTGCAGCAGCTGGGGGGTTTGAGATGGGAAGGGAAGCAGTGATGGGGAGCCCTGAAGCATCCATCTCTTGTAAATAAAGGAGCCAGGAGGGCTGAGCTGCAGAGGGCAGGGGACTGCTGGGCTTCCGGAGCAGGAGGGGAAGCACACAGTGAGTGAGGAAGCACACAGCTCCATCTGCATGTGATCTGTGCCCCTGGCTTGTGCCTCAGGGCTGTGGCTCGGACTGGTTGCCTGTGGAAGCCCTCACACCACAGCAGGAATCACTGCTTTATGTTTTAAACTCTGAAAACTAGTTTATTCCCCACACGAGTAAAATGCTTCAAGCCTGGAGCATCCTGCGTGCTCGGAAGGCAGCTGGCCACCTCTCTGACAGCTTTTGGATGGGTTTGGTTTAATGAAGCAGAGTTAAGCACACTCTGCTGTTTCTGTGTTGTGTTGTTGGCACCCAGGTGGGAATGCAAGCTGAGAAGGAAACATAACTGGTTGGTAGGTGGGCCTGGGCTGGTGGCCAGCCTGAAACTGTAGCCCAGGGATGCAAGGGACAGACTCAGCTTGGGTCTGGCAATGCCAGCCAGGTGCTGGTGACTGCAGCTGAATAATAGGAATGTCCCTGAGGTACAGTTTGGTGCTGCAGGGTCTGTGGCACTGGCTCTGTGTGCCAGGCTGAGCCACCTCAGCTTTGGAGTGAGCTGTGCCTCACATTCCCTGGCACCCACACATCCAGCAGGGACCTGCCGCCTTCAGCACCAGGGGATCCCGTGGCAGCTGAAAAAACCAGCAGTGCCTGGGCCGTGCTGGGATTATATCCAGTCCTGGCTTTGCTGAGATTTGTCCCATCCCCTCAGAGGGGAGAGCTGTGCCCCTGTCACCTCCTCTGCAGGTTGGATCCGTCTCCACAGCCTGTGGTCACTGCGCAGCGTGCCAAGGGGAGAGGCCCTGGAGGCCACGCGTGCCGCAGTCCCCACAGCCAGCTGGTCTTAACCAGGAGCTGTAGATTCTCTCTTTGGAGCTACAAATGTCTCTGTGACACCCTACTGGCACGATTCTCCAAGAGAGCTGCTCCCAAAACTTGAAAGGTTAAGGTGGTTCACACTTCTCCTGTGAAAACATCTGTGAATACTCAGCTTGGTCGGCCGTGCTTTCACACCCTGATACACCACTGTTCACTGCTCTGAACCTGCTCTCTGTGATTGCACGAACCCATCCCACAAATCTGGAAGCCCATGGTATTTCCATACTCTGTTGTGTGGAGAGGAGGGAAGTTATCCACAGTGCCCTGCTCTTCTGGGTGCTTGTAGCTCTGCAGCATCATTGAAAGGTGGCCAGTGCTTGCTGTTCCCAGCATCCAGACGGTTTCCTGGATTTACTCCCCAAACATTGCCATTTTGGCTCTGATTGTGTGCATCCCTGGAGTGTGAGGTGGTTTGGATCTGTTGATGGGTGGCCGTGGCAGAGGTGCAGCCTCCTGGCCTCTCTCTGGTTCCTCTGTGCAGCTGCTGAGCACCAGGTCTGTGGCCAGCCCTGCTCCAGATCACCATCAGAGCATGGAGCTGCTGGGTTTAGCCAGGCCTGGGGTGGGTGAGACATTCCCAATTCATCCTCTGCGAGGGTGCTTTAACCCTTGTGTGCCTGCAGTCCTGCAGATCCCAGGGAGGATTACCAGCCCCTGGCTTTGGGGTTTTGGGGCAGCCCTTGGCTGTCCTCACGTGCCCTGCCCGCAGTGTCCCGGGCTGTGGCAGCCTCGTGGCACCAGCACAGCAGCTCCAGCAGCCCCTGGCCAAGCCCATCCCACAGCACACGGCATCCAGCTGGCTGAAGGAGCAGGAGGGTCCCTGGGGGGCTCCCAGGGGCTTCCCTCCCCGCGGGGTGGCTTTCATCTGCTGCTTCACAGATGTTGGCTTTGGCTCGTGTCTGACATGCATCAATTACAGAGAACAGCCCCGAGCCTTTGGCAAGATCAACTTTGGAGCAGCTGTCCTGAGTCAGCCGTGCCCGAGCTGGAGCTCTGGTGCAGTGCTGCCCTCACCATCTCCATGTCTCCTGTGCCCACGTGGACAGGGTTTTCTTGGCAGGGAAGGTCTAAATATGGCACAAGCACTTGTTCCCATGTGCTTGATGGTTATCCAGGAACACTTTAGTGTGAGAGAGCTGCAGGCTCTGAGCTCTCTGCCCTGTCAGTGAAGTGATGGCCCCTTGTGTGAGGGACAGCACTTGGGTTAAGGTGACCATGGTGAATTATGTGAGGTCTGGTCCTGCTCTTGCCAGGGACTTGGTGGCACTCAGGGATTTCAGACAGTAATGGGGTGTTTGTTAACCCATCCCTCCTTGCAGTGCTCCAGAAGGGTCAGCTTGGTGACACTGGCTCCAACAGCACCACAGATTTCACATCCTCCCCTCAGAGCACAGCAGGTCACACAAATCCAGGACGTGCCCATGATGCATCCCAAGCATCCCCTGCTCTGCTGCAATTTATTTCTAAGATCTTTATTTTTTAGACAAGTGACTCCTGGGAGTGCTCCCTGTCACCTGGCACAGCATCCCTGTGTGCCACTGAGTGGTCCTGTGCTTTGGCTGCACCCTCCTTCTGCTGGCACAAACCCCTTGGAGCCCAGTGTGACACTGGAGATTTTGTTAAAAAAAGACAATCTCAGTGCTGGGAAGCTGAAAAAAAAAAAAAACCAAAAACCAAACTTGCATGTTTGAGTTGTGGCATTTCCCTTGGGAGTTTGCTGGTGCTGCTGGGGCACCGATGGCTTTGCATCCCTGATGTCCTGCAGTCACTCCTAGCTGCAATATACTGATTTTATTGTATTTTATCCCAGTCAGGACCCAGGTGCTTTAAATCACAAGCTCCCCACAGACCAGCTGGAGCACATGGGCTGCCCTGACAGGGGTGCTGCTCTTCCTGTGGCTTTGGTCTGGCTGGAGCCTGGTGACCCCTGAGCCCTTCTCCTCCCCCTGAGGGCAGTCTGGTGAGGAGTGTCTGCTCCCTGTGCTGGGGACAGTTTTCCTGCACACCCCCCTGCCCAGGGACAGCTCAGCCCCTCTGCACACTGCCATCTGCTTCTTGAGGGGCTGGAGATGCTCTTGCCTTTTATTAAGTGGAGGGTGGCTTTCTGCTCTATTTAATTTCTTAATTTCTCTGCACCTTAACTGCCCAATGTCCCAGTTTGCTGTCCCATCCTTGGGGCTGTCCCATGCACACAAGTGGTGCCTGGAGGAGTTAAACCCATTGCATAACCCAGTGTTAAAGCTGGTGGCAGCATATTTTCCACATGATTTAGTTGTCATTCTGTTGGGGTTATTTTTAATGTTATGCAGGGATTTTTTTTTTTTGCTACTTTTGGCCTTGCCATTTTGGAATGGGGCTAATTTGGGATTTGTGGTGAGGCCTCAGGCACGCTGGGCTGGTTGATTTTTGTGAAGGGTAGCATGGCAGTGAAGTTCCAGCTGTGCAATGTTCCTGCTCCCATGGCAGTGCAATTCCAGCTGTGCAGGGTTCCTGGGAGGAGTGGGATGGTCCCATGGCA